>CM049872.1:33848920-34256394 GCA_027474115.1 Schizopygopsis malacanthus
AGTGCTACCGCAGGGGCCACGGGGGCCTGTGTGGTTTACATTTTAACATCTACAACAAGTGGATTTGCTGTCAGAAAATGCTCACACTTTTTTTCCCCCACCGCCGATCTGTTAGAGTCTTTTGTCATCATGCTCACATGAAATATTTTCATTTTTGTGTCATTTGTTGGGAAAAATTTTTATATAGAGCATTCATTCCTCCATAAATGTAAATCTTAAATGTTGTTAAGCATTTAATTATTACATTGCAAACATTCTGGTTTTGATAATTAAATCAAAATATTTCATAATTGAAAAAAAGTTTGATTTTTGGCACTTTTGCTATTCCAGCAATTCAGACCAACAATTCAGACTTTATCCCAGGACAAGCCTGCTAGAACAGCCGGTAATGGCTGTTGGGCTGGACACAAAGCAGCGCTGAGCTTACAAACGCTGCTTTATCAGGCATTACTTTATGCCTTGTTTGTAAGATCTATAAGTTTTCACATGATTATTTGGTCACACTTTAATTCAATGTGTCCTAATATGTAATTACACATTAATATTGTGAATTACTAATTGACCTAATATAGACGGTTTCAGCATCAACAACATAAACAAACGTTACTGCGCATGCGTTTGTTAACTTCCGGTAGACATCCAAATAGAATCAATAACAACAGTGATATAAAACACCCGCGCCTCGCAGGAGAAGTTTGATTTTTGGGCTGGAAACGTGCATCACGTGCTGAAATGAAAATAACATCGAACATTTTCTAAAGACAGTGTTCCTTCAAAATACAGTAATATAAAAACACCTGTGCCTTTTTGGAAAATCGGTCAGTTTTGATATCGTGGTGGGTCGCCACAAATGAATGTATGCATGTGAAACACATCCCACAGCACAACCACCTGAGCCCAACTTCATTACTCATCACTTTAACTTTAACTGCGCTTGTAGCCGACGCCAGAATCCAGCCCGATTAACAAACACAGACCGGAAGCTGACTTCGTGTCTGGCGCGTGCACCGATGAAACCGTCTATACACACAACAAAAAAGAGTTATTGGAGTATATACAGTAATAGAAAATACTATTAAAAATACAGGTAAAACACCTGTACAAAAATAGACAGAAATATTATTTTAAAGTTCCATATCAACACAGTACACTGGGTCATACATCATGAACTTTTCTATAGGTTTAGGTATAGTTTCTAGTCATCAAGCATCATTTATTTCTATTACTATAGTAAACATGAAATATGTAACAAGGACACAAAAGACGTGTTACTAATAAATGCTACCACTTATTATTTTCAGTTACACTTTATTATAAGCTGTCCTTGTTACAGTGTAATTATACATATACTGAGTCATATTTAGTTACTGCATGTATTTACTATATGGTTATACTTTGGATTAGGGTTACTTACATGTAATTATGCATACTTAATTGTTATTAAAATAGTAATGTAATGTGTGTAACAAGGACACCTTAAAATAAAGTGTTACATTATCGTTTTTATATTGAATTCCTGATTGCATATTAATAATATTATATTGTACAAGTCATTTTGTTTTGTGTAATCTCTTCAATGATTTTGTGTTTCTTGGCATGAACAGAACCCAGTAACAGCGTGGCCTCTTGAAGTCCTCAAACAACTGCAAGCGAAGGAAGGTTCTCGGGAAACCCTTCCAGATGTGAGGCCATGTGTTGGTCTGGCTTTGTTGGGCTAAAAGAGAGAGTTAAGAAAAGAGAGGCAAGCAGCCCACATGCCATCACTGTTTACCCAGCCTAGGTACCCACAGTTGCCCCAGCTCACACCTTGTGACCAGCTGTGCGTACGTGGAGAGATATTCGCACACACACTTGTAAATGGTTAAATAGCTTGCCTCGTTGCGCAGAGAATAAGCAGAGGACGCTTACTCTGTTCGGCGCTGAGCACCTCGGGCAGTGCAAGGGAAAAAAGACATAAAACTCTGGCATTACAATTGTTCAGACCCCACCGGGCAACACATTTCGCTACATAACACCCGCTTGCGAAGGGTGTCTGTGTTCATGTGTCCATTATGAGATGTTAATATGTCAAGTTAAGCATTTGTGAGAGCGAGGGAGTGTGTAAATGGCCTTTAAAGCATGTGCCGTGTTTTATTGCCTGAAAAACCTGAGGTCACCCGCACCTCGGGCCATTTCCACCTTCCACTTCCTCTCTCCCTCAATACTTAACAGACAGTGAATGTTGATATATGATGGGGAACGAGAAGAATGAGTAGAATCCGGCTGGGAAAGGTGGACTGTCTGTTCAACTACTGAAATTCAGCGTTTAGGTTCAGAGATAATCAGTTGAGCTCAGTCGAAAACACTGCTGCAAGCAAGGAGTTTTTCAGAGAAATACATATGCATTTGTAGGTCGCAAGGTGCTCTCAAACTCTTGGTTTCTGTGCAAGGTGTTGTTTAGTGATAAATATCTCCTTGGCTATGGTTTGAGTTTTATTGAACAGTCTGATGCTGAGAGACGTGTAAAGCAGTGGTTGTGAACAGTGAAAGCAGGCTGTTCTCATGAAAAACATGCTGAATGCAAATAACTGTATAATCATGCAGAGTGCAGAAGACAGCAAATGAAGTAAGCAATGTCTTATCAGCTTAAAAATGGCACCAAAAAAGCCTCTGATATGTTTTGTTGTTGATGCAAAATATGTAATTTGGCTAATACTAATACAATATCTCACAATGTGTTAGGTTGATATTTCTTAATCAGCCCTTATGTTATGTTAATAATAATTATTAATAATAATAAACTAAATAATTGTAACACTTTAATTTAGGGACTAGTTGCATGTTTCTAGCATACTTATAAAGCACATACAATATCTTATTCTGCATGACCATATTTTAATCACTTAATTAACAACTACCTTACTAACTATTAATAAACAGCCAATTAGAAGGTTCTTGAGGCAAAAGTCAAGGTTCAAGGTTCTTTATTATTCGTCACATACACAATCATACAGGGTATAATCAGTAGTGAAATGTAAGAAGTCATAGTTCATCATGAGGATTGGTACCCAAACTAAAGTGTTGAATACCGTGTTGGGTTGATGTAACTCCAGTGTAAACGTTGTGTTCTGACCCAGTGCTGTAAATCACTGTCGAAGAGCGAGTGTTCGCAGGTTTTCTCTAGCGTGAAGTTGAGAACGAACACAAAGGCCCAGGTTTGAGGGCAGGCAGACGCGGCAGTGTGCACAGAAACGTTGGATTCTTCTAGATTTACGCTTGTCCTGACAGCAGGATCTTTCACCTCTTCAAACACTATTCTTTTATATTGCTGCCACTTTGCTAACAAGGACTCTCAGGACCGTTTAAGCTCTACCCCCCACTAACAGGTCCCTTACTCTTGAAGCCCAGGGCCCTGGACTCATCCAGACACACAGGGAACCCAGAGTAGACCAAACGTTAGCCTTGAGTGACTGGAACGGATAGTGATCAAGTTTTGGATGTTTTCTTTCTTGGCAGATATTATGTTTATTGCAGTGTGATATAAAATTTGGGTAGCACTTTATTTTTAAGGACTGATTCCCATTAATAACTAGCATGCATATTAAAAGCATATTGGCTGTTTATAAAGCACATATTAATGTTTTATTCTGCATGACCATATTTTAAATCCTTTAACCCTACCCCATACCTAAACTTAACTACCGTACTGTTACTACTATTATTAAGAAGATTTTATTGAGGCTTCAAAATTCTAAAAAATAAAATAAAACAAAAATAGAATAATAAAAAAAATATGTATATATTACTTGGCTGAGCTATGTGTCATACAATATGGTACTTGAGAATATACATTTATAAAACAAGCTATATGCATCATTTTATATTTCATTCAAGTAATATTTCTATCATAATTTCACATTTTAACTATTCATTTCTTCACATTATTTGGTAACACTTTATTTTAGCGTCCTTGTTACATATCTTACATGCACTTACAATAGTAATAACAGTTAATTATGCATGATAGCAACCAATCCTAAAAACGTGTAACCCGTTATTTCTACAATCATAATTGGTACACTTTATGTTACTTACATGAAAGTAATAAGATAACTAGGTTTAGGGGTAGATTCAGGGTTAACACCTGGTTATTACCAAGTTATTGCGATTACTAAAGTATGTATGTCAGTCCTGTGTCGTGTGTGTCATGTGTCCATATTTGGTTTGTTTCCTGTCCTTGTTTAGTTTGATTATTAGTGCAGTGTTTTATGATGTTAGTGATTATCCTGTGTATTTAAGTTGCTGTCTGTTCAGTTAGTTTTCGTCTGGTCTACTCGTTACTCCCGGTGTTCCTGCCTTGTTTAAATTACAGACTGCATATTCGAGTTTATCCCGTCTCGTGTTCCTCGTTCCTCCCCGCTGTGTGCACCGTGACAATGTAAGTGCTACCGGAATGCTTCACAATAAGGCTTTATTTGAACTAACATAAAACAAGTATTTTTTATTAACTAACATTATACACATGTTAGTTTTATATTTGTCTTGGTTTGGTTTTAGGTTGTTTTGTCTATGAAGTTTGAAAATCAATAAACATATTTTGGGGGAAAATAACATTAAGAAAGATGAATAAATGTGGTTGCACTTTATTTTGCGGCACGTGTACTTAAGAAAGTACTGGTAATATAAGGTAACTACATAGGGTTAGGTTTAGAGGGTAGGTCCGGGCTTAGTATTTAGTTATTATTACCTAGTTATTGTAATTACTATAATAAGTACATAGTATGAACATGAGGAACAGGACTGTAAAATAAAGTGCTGCTGTTGTAATAATAATTTCAATGTAAAATATACAGCATAATATACAGCAGTATACAGACAAATATACAGAATAAAGAATATACCGTATGTATGCGCTTTAATTGATTTTACTGTCTTTTTCCAGTAAAATATTTAGACATTGTTAACCTTTTAAACCTCCTTGCATTCAGTGTGCATCTGTTCTTCTCATCATTAACTTGATATGCTTGGTGGCGAATTAGAGCAGTAGATGCGTGCAGAGCAGACCAGGGTAAATATCGGGAAAGATGTGGTTCGAAGGAACTAAAGGAAAATAAGCATTGGACGGGTGCCTTAAGATTCCTTGGACGCTCTAGATTTGTCCATATGTCAATCACAATAAGAGCACACTCAGAAAAAGAGTCTTTTGCTTGAATGATTCAGGGGGTCGATAGGTGTTAAAAAGTTCAGAAAAAGAAGTTGACCTCCTGCTGATCTGGCACGCTCCACCCCAGACGGGATGTCTGCATTACTGAGACATCTGACGAGGCAGGAGCCAAATATTGTTCAGGGAGATCTACTTTCTCCACACACACACAGTACATATACAGTATATATATACACACATACATATACATCAATATAATGTTCACACGCAGCATGATCCTACTGACTGGTAGGGAAAAAACTAACCTGGAAGACATTTCCCTGTATCGCGTTGCCTACTTAGGACACTTTGGGTGATAGTTCGGGTCCCATTAGTTGAAATTAAATAATGCATCAACTAAAATGAACTAAAAGTGAGAAAATCTTTTTTTGACTGTATTTATTCATCTTTTTAACGTTAGTTAATCAAAATACAACTGTTCTTCATTAGTCCAGGTCAGCTCGTGTCCATTAAACAAATAGATACAACTTTTTTATTTTAATGCTGTGTTATTACATTTTGAAACAAGCATTAACTAAGATTAAGAAATGCTTTAGAAGTATTTTCAATAGTTAATGTTAACTAATGTTAACAAATAGAACAAACTATATGCATTAATTGTATATTTCATTCAGGTAATATTTCTATCATAATTTCACATTTTAACCATTAATTTCATCACATTATTTGGTAACACTTTATAACCATTATTTATAATTTTTAACATTAGGTGTTACAAAACATCTATTTGCTTTCCTTGCCGGTGTAGTTTTAGAATCACTGAAATACTGTTATTCTTCTATTATTGTTTATATTAAAATAACAGAAATAACTGATATACTAAAATAACTGAAACTGTAAACATATGTATGTCAAGTCATAAGTATATCAAGTTAAACTAAAGAAGAAAAATGTTACTTAGCCAAATAGTTGAAATGAAAATATATTTATTTATTTAACATTTTTATGGTTGCTCTTTACATTACTTCTTTATGTAATACTTTAGTATGTGCCCAAGCTAAAGCTGTTCTGTGTATTTGAAAGTGTTGTTAGTCAGTGCACACACTTCTGTTATTGGCTAATGAATTAGTTAATGTGTGTGGAAATGGTTGGTGCAGGTTTTAACACAGTAGAGAGTGATTTAATAGACTGACCCCTCTAATAAGTAACTTGGTAGGCTGTGTGTGTTTTGGGTGCAGATATCAGAAGTTTCAGACCTCTCTGTGCTCTAGTGCTTATCAATCCAGCATGGCTTCCACCCTATTAGTGCCATATTGATACAGCGAGCGGCCGTCCTCACAGACACAACGGACCAATCCCACTCCCAAACCTGATAGGGACTTTAAACATCGCCTGGGCTCCGTTCATTTACCACCGCTCGTTCCACCCTCCCCCCTCAATTGCACAATCTATAACCCCATCCCCCAAGTCCAAACCTCATTCCAGGTCTATCGATTGTGGCCGTCTGCCGCTCGGACCTGTCGCCGGCTCTGGCGATGTGAGCTGGCCCTGACCTGACTCCCGACAACTCGAGTTTCTGATTGATTCCACAGAGTGAGCACGCAGAGCGAGTGTTTGCTTTGATCGCTGGATTGGTTCAAATATCAGCATTTATATAATGCCCCCTACCGACAGTCAGAGATCCAGTAGTGATAGATTTGAGGGCGGTTAAGAGGGTGGTGATATTCTTGTTATAAGCTATACTCATTAGTTTTTGGACCATATGATGAGACATGACTTAAGGTTTCATCACCTCTGTGTATCAAAGTCCAAAGCAACTGGGTCTCAAGCAACAACAACAATAGTGGTGCTTTAATCATCCAGAGACACAATGAATAGGCCTCAATGTAGGTTCATGTAAACACACACGTGGTGGATGTTGGAACATGGCCGTATATAGAGTACCTTTAAAGCAAGTCAGTTTATTTGACGACCATCTAAGTAACCAATATAATTCTGGTCATGTTTTTACCTTAGTTTGAAGAATTCTGCCAAAGCTTCAGACAAACTGTGGACATTATCATGGAAAAGTGGCCTCAACTTTAGTATGTTAAATGTATATTTCTAGTATAATTTCATAACACTACTGCATAGACATTTTTGAGCTCATCACTAACCACTTCAATACAAAAATGACAAAAATAAACATAAATTTGAATACCCCAAAATTGAAGATAGTTGATGTTAGTTTGAGGAACTGTGTGGCAAAATGTTAAAAGATGCTAGCAACATGGCAATATGCTAGCAATGTGCTAAATCAAGCAGGGGAGTTTACTTCCGACCCTCTCCAACACACACACAGGCTACATTTAGTTTTCATATAAGCCTGAAGGACTTGGTTATTTGGATCAGATGTAGTTAATTAAGGTTCAAACTCCACAGGGCCCTCCAGGAACGGAGTTTGACACCCCTGTGCTAGAAAAATGCCAGCTATGTGCTAAATTCCATGTGCTAAATCACGCTATCAACATGCTAAAACATTTTAGAAACTTGTTACAAATAACATAAATGTAATCAGTAATAATTTACAGTAAGTTTCCATTTGCAAACATTAGTTAAAATTCAGAACATAACATAAACTAAGAATGAATGATCGATTCATCATGGATTCCCTTTTATGTCACTCTCTGCTCCCTTACACATTTATGTGCATGACTACTATTCTAAAAATGCCTAAAACATGCTAAAATATGAAATGTAAGAAGATATATTTACATGGAATGAAAGTTATAGAATGTACTGCATGTTTGCTTCTTGTGCCAAAAAGCATGATCTATGTAAGTCCACATGTCTTACTAACAAGAAACTATGCCTCTAACCACAAGTCAAGAGCTGTACTCCAACCACACAAGTTTCCAAAGCTGTTTTGCAAATATCCATTATAGTTTTGGGAACCACTGAATTATTGAACTATGCTGGTAATGACAGAACTTGCAACCTTATTTGGCTAACGATGCTTCTGAGCAACCCAGAGTGCTCACTGAATCAAACATGACTCACTCACTGAACTGCAAGTTCCATGTCAAAGCACCATCTCTTTAATGTAAATATGAAGTCATCCTTATTTCCTGTGCACCAGAAAGAAAAACATCTTATTATCAGAATACCTTAAGGCCCTGATATTCTCTTGGCAAGATGTTTGTTCTTTACTGTACTATGTGGCCCATGCTATGAGTGGTGTTTAGATGAATATGTAATACATGTTGCACCCTGTTCTCTCAATAACACAACAACCAATATATTGATGCTGAAATTTCAGCAACCAAATATTAATCTGAATTGAATTTTCCTTTTTAGCCAAAACAGTTTTAGAGGACCTAAATCATTAACAGAAACTGGGATATTTCATTAGTGCTTCTCCACTAGTGCATATGAGTGTGTCAGGGTCTATTTTGTGCACACACAATGCGGATAATCTACACAAGGTAAACAAAGGTGTGTGTGAACGCCAGGGCAGGGTTGTCAATATCTAATTAAACAAAGATTACGCTTTCAAATTCTGCCATTTTTATAACAATAATTAAAAGAATAAACTACATTTGACACTATTTAATGTGGCATGACATATTGTTGTAGCCACCTCAGTTCAAGCGGCAGCGCAGAGCACAATAGTACTTATGTTTTCTTTTACTTGACCCTGACCTCAATGGATTTACATTTATTTCCACATCAAAGAAGGTAGAGTCTTCGGCGAATCCAGATTTTGGCCAGATTTAGTTAGAAATTCACCTATTCGTTTTTGCTTGAAGAATATCTGGGTCACTTATGTCTTTGATCATATTTATCCTCAATTGTATAGCTTGCTATAAGCCATGTGGTAATTTAATTAAATTGATAAATTAGGCCTAGCCAGTGTAATATTACGAACAGGGAAAGGCTTTTTTTTCATAACTCACTAAAAAATGTCAAGATAAATGATCTCTAGGTGGTTCTTATCATGAAAAAGTCTAGAAAGCCCTGGTCTAAGCCATTGCTCTCATTCCTGCAAACTTGATAAGACTTAAACAATGACAAGACACACCAGGGCAGCAAGATCTTAATGTTTGAATGGTGCAGATTTTTCGTGCGTAACAACATCATCGTATTAATTTCTTTACTTACATCTGCCATTTTGAGCATTGCGATTTCTTCCATTAATTTTTCTACAAGTGGCCCATCTCATCCTCCTGACTCTGTCTCCCTGTACAAGACAGTATGAGAGAGTCTATCAGAGTTTATGTGCCAGCTGGCTGCAGTCCAGTATGTCTTGTTATACCTGTAAGGGAAGCTGCATTGTTTCACAGAAGGCATCGCGCTGAGTGAATTGGCAGATGTGGAGGATATGTGCAGCAGTTATCAAAATCAGAGGCCTCATTAAACTTTGTAATTTACATTCCCTTCCTCTCTTTTTCACGCGGGCATATCAAATCGCGCTGGTCATGCGAATGGCCATTAATTGCTGGCAACGTAACAGCTGTGCGAGTGAAGTGTGGGCTCCAGACGCACCCAAATGACAGTAAAACTGTCACTGACATTTCATCATCACGTCTGCCTGCAGGCCGCATTTCGCCACATCTTAAATTTCACCAACATGCTGCAGGAGCTACCAAGGAGGACCTCTCTAATAACCCATAATTCTTTCTGTTCAGAATGTGCCTCACTCTCATTTCCCCCACAAAGTCAGAATATAATTTGCCACATAAACAACATCTAATCAGGTAGAAAAATCTGAATGATCAGGTTGCCTGTAAAATCAAGTCGTACCTCTCCGTCACCAAGAGGTGCCAGAGCAAGTGTCAAATCTGGCCCCGTTCCATGCACTTCCACATAAAAAAAGGCAAGTGGAAAAACTGACTCCTGACTTATCAGAATCAGGAACCACTAATGTTCAGAGAGCAAGAGAGTGTTTTTTACTACATACAACTGTGACACAAAAGGAAATTATCTCCATCAATGGAGCTGTCTACATGGCTTAAAATGACACCACATTTCTATTTTTGACGTGAGGTGCAGCTAACACCAGTCTCTTTCTTTTTGGGAACATTATAGTAAAGATAATGTGTTAACATTAAAACATTAGATAAAGCATTTAGCATTATGGAAATATTATATAGGAAATATTTATTAATTAATAATATTAATTATATTATTATAGGAAATATTTATTTATAGCATTTATTGATCCAATTTAATTGTAATTTCTACATATTGTTTACTAATACGGCATTAACATTTCAAGTTGCATAAATTATGCAAACCAAGCGTGAATTAAACATATAAATTGTATATTTATAAATTAACATTAACCAAGAAAATTATATTCTGTAAACAATTACAAATTGTTACCTTGTTAACAACTTCAACCAGTTGTGAAAGTGTTTGTTTTCTACACTTTTTTTTCTTTGAAGGATCCGTCAGTGCAAATCTGGAAATGTTTGTGTCAACAGCTAATCATCTTCAAACTGCCATTGTTCTGTGATATAAAAGGTGTGTGTGAACTGTACCTGTGTACCTTCTCTTAATACCACTGTCATGTTATATAAATCAAATCATAAGATACGTTCAAGACAGCTGATTCAACTAAAGGTTAAAAATATAATTTTACTTAAATACTTCAGTATTAAGCTGTACTGGCACATCTGATTGTACCCATGGCAAACTAGTGGTGGGTTGCTGGAGTCTATGTTAGGATATTTATATAAGTTTAAGGGCTTGTCCAAATACCCACACGTGCGGCCTTTGCACTTGACCACTTGTCTACTCACATGATGGATTTCCTGTGTTTGGCCCAAATGTTCAAGCGGATCTGAAGTGAAGACCACAAGTGTATGTAGAACTTTTCATTACCCAATGGGACACATGTATAGTGTTGTAAAAATTCAAGAGTTTTCAGAGCTTTATTTTGATTTTCAGTTATTTTCATTTTAAAATTCTATGTGTCTGTTCAGTAGTCTCTATAACAGATGACACAATTTAGTAATTGTGGTGCTTCTAATTAAGTGATAAAAAGCAGGTGCAAATATTGTACAAAATAAACATGCTCATATTTGCACCAATAAAATGTGCCACACATTATGTTTTACTACCAAATTATATATCTGATTATTATTGATATTTAACTTAGGCCTACATTGGAATGTTTGCCATGACCTTTCGCGAGATCTCTGCAAAAAGTCTCATAATTTATTTCCAGAACATAATGCATGATGAGATACACTTAGCCTTGAATAGTGCTCCGGTGTGTGGATTTAGTGTGTGTTAAGGGGACTGTGCTTTGGCATGTTTAAGACCTGGGACAGGCTTGTACACTTTCTTACCGTTGCAAGCAAATGCTTTCAAGTGGCCAAGACCACAAATGTGGGTATTTGGACAAGCCCAACGGCAGAGGTCTTCAATGTGCTCCTGGAGACCCAATGTCCTGCTGTTCTGAGTTTAGCTCCAACCCTAACCAACCACACCTGAACCAGCTAATCAAGAGCTGTGTCCCAGTTCAGAGGTTGGCATTCCAAGAACAAGTGGTGTGTGGATTATTTTGACTTGGGTCTTAATGCAACACCCTAACAACAACACAGACATTTACTAAAACAATGGGAACACTTTAACAATTGCATACTAACACAATACACCCACTTACAATTTATTTAGGAATAAATTGTAAGTGGTTGTATTGCATACTAACACAATACACCCACTTACAATTTATTCAGGATTGTAGACATATTAGTTCATTGTTTGTTACATTGTCATTTTTTATCTTAAGTTAGTGAAAACACGGGTTAGAAGTTTGAAAATCTAATGGCCAAATACTGTACCAACTCCATTTTAGTCGACATGGAATATATGCTTACCAGCCATTTTATTAGGTACAAGCAATTAGGAAGCTATTCGTTTAGACGTGTAGACATGGTTAAGACAATCTGCTAAAGTTCAAATTGAGCCTCAGAATAGGGAAGAAAGGAAATGTAAGTGACTTTGATCATGGCATAGTTGTGGTGCCAGACAGGCTGCTCTAAGTATTTCAGAAACTGCAGAGAATGGTCAGAAAAAGAAAAAAAAAATCCAATGACCGGCAGTTCTGTAGGCAAAAATACCTTGTTGATACCAGAAGTCATAGGAGAATGGCCAGACTGGTTCGAACTAATAGAAAGGCAGCTGTAACCACTCGTTACTACTGGGATGTGTGGAAGAGCATCTCTAAATGCACAACAGATGGACTACAGCAGCAGAAAATCACACTGGGTGCCACTCCTGTCAGCTAAGATCAGGAAACGTCCTAGGTTACATATGTAACACTAGTTCCTCGAGGGAGCGAGACGCTGCATCCAGAGATGCTTTGGGAACGCCTTCAGTGTGACCGGCTCTGAATACATGTATAATCTATCCATTGGATGGGCGGGACGTCACGGGCGAGGTGACGTAATGACCAGATGGTATAAAAGCATGTGCGGTGAAACCGGCGTCAGCTTCTGGGAATGAAGATAGCGCTGGCAGGGATGCCGGAAGTATGGCCCAGAGACGCAGCGTCTCATTCCCTCGAGGAACTAGGGTTACATACGTAACCTAGGACATTCCTCTTCGGGAACTCGAGCTATATCCGGAGACACTTTGGGAACGAGATACCCATGCCGCCAGACTTACAAGTCCCTGCCCAGTGTGTATCCATGTGGAGCACAGCTAGGGCGAGAGGACGGAAGAGCCTGGAGTGGCCTGTATGTCAAGGCCATAAAATCTGACAAAGGACAGTGGTGTTGACCATCCCGAAGCGTTGCAGATGTCCTGTATAGGGACACCTGTGGGAAAGGTCTTAGAGGCCACCACACTTCGAGTCGAATGAGCTCTGACTCCCATCGGCGATGGGAACTGAGAGGACTCATAGGAAATGTTGATGGCATCTACAATGCACTGACTAAGGGTCTGTAGGAAGCAGGAAGACCTCTCTTAGGGGGACCATAGCATACCAGCAGTTGGTCCACCCTTCTCCACAGGGCAGTTCTGTGGACGTATGCATCCAGTGCTCTCACTGGACACATACAATTAAGCTTCTGCTGGTAAGGCTCCCCGAAGGGAGGAAGACTAAAGGCCTGTAGTACGACAGGCTGTGGAATGACATGAGGAACTTTGGAGACATACCCTACATGAGGGTACAAAAAGACTTTGGCCATGCCGGGCGCAAAGTCAAGATGAGTGGGGGCCTCTGAAAGGGCCTGCAGATCCCCAGCTCTCTTAAGAGAAGAAATCGCCAGAAGAAATACAGTCTTCAGAGTGGGATGGCAATCAGAGATCTCCTCAATAGGCTTGAAGGGAGGGTTACAGAAAGCTTCTAATACAAAGCCAGGTCCCAAGGAGGAATACGAGACCGTAATGGGGGCCTCAGTCTCAGCGCACAGTGGAGGAAACGTGTAACCAGTGGGTGTCTTCCCACTGACTGTCCACCAAGAGAGCCATGGTTGGCCGAAATCGCCACCACATAAACCTTCAAGGTGGAGTGGGTTAACCCTGCGGAGAGTCGAGCCTGCAGGAACTCCAGCACTGTACCAACCCGGCAGTTAACTGGGTCGAGCTGGTGGTCTCCGCACCATGAAGTGAAGAGTCTCCACTTCAGGGCGTACAGTTTCTTTGTAGAGGGAGCTCTGGATTTAAGGATGTCTCAACAACCTTGGTTGAGAGACCGGAGGCTATGAGCTGTGCCCCCTCAGGGGCCACATCCACAGCTTCCACAACTCTGGGCGGGGGTGCACAAGGGTGCCCCTTGCCTGGGAGAGGAGATCCCTCCTGACGGGAATCTCTCATGGAATGCCATAGAGGAGAGAAATCAGGTCCGAGAACCATACTCGGCCCGGCCAGTACAGGGCTACTAGCAGCAGCCGGACCCCGTAACCGGCGCCCTCTCTCCAGAACTCCGGGGAGCAGAGCAATCGGGGGGAGGCGTACAGACGAAGCCTCGACCAAGTCTGTACCATGGCATCCAGCCCCAGTGGAGCCAGATGAATCAGAGACTACCAGAGGGGACATTGTGATGTCTCCCGAGTTGCAAAAAGGCCCACTTGAGCCTGGCCAAACACTCTCCAAATCTGCTTCTCCAACTCGGTGTGAAGCACCCATTCCCCAGGCCTCGGCCCCTGCCTTGACAGGATGTCTGCTCCCACATTGAGGTGCCCAGGGATGTAAACTGCTCTCAACAAGAGGAGTTTGCTCTGGGATCACACAAGGATCTGATCCATCTGATGCGCACAAGGATCTGATCTGACCTCCTTGGTGGTTGATGTAAGAGACCACCGCTGTGTTGTTGGTGCGCTGAAAGTCAAGGAAAGACATGGAATATATGCTTACCAGCCATTTTATTAGGTACTGGGAAGCAAGTGTTTCAGGCTTGATACACCGCCAGCATCTCCAGACAGTTTATATGCCACGTGAGATGGCGACCACTCCACAGACCGCGGGCATGGGTAGCCATCCATGACCGCTCCCCAACCGGTGAGGGATGTGTCTGTCGCTAGCGTTACAAATTGGCGACACGGAGGTCCCAGAATACCGGGCCCTGAGACAAGAACCAAGGTTGTCTCCACATGTCTAAGGCACGTAGGCACCGCCGCGTGACCTTGATCATGCAATAGCAGGTTTCCCCTCGGGGAGAACCCCTTGGTCTTGAGCCACCACTGTAGGGGTCTCATGTACAGCAGGCCAATAAGGTATGAAGTTGGACGTAGCTGCCATCAGACCCAGCAGTCTCTGAAACTGCTTGACAGTGAATGACTGGCCTTCTTTCACTCTCCTGACTTCCGTGAGGATCGACTCGATCCAAGAAGGGGACATACATGCCTGCATTAGTGGGCGAATACCACACCAAGATAAGTGCAGTTCTCTATAATGGCAGAAATCACACTCTTCTTGGTGTGATTTCTCCCAGATACTTTCATGTGAGGAGAATGGCCAGAAATCTCGATGTTCGAGCCGCCACCTGCTCTGATAGAAAGTGCAGAACTGTAACCAATCGTTACTACTGGGATGTAATTGAGTATGTGGATGCATCTGTAAATGCGGCAACAGAGCTAATGGGCATACAGCAGCAGGCTGTAGGCTATAGGCCGAAGGGAAGAACCTGATATTGGTAAGCTTCGCCCCCAAAAGCAAACCTCAGGAACTCCCTGTGAGTGGTAAGGATGGAGACATGGAAGTATGCCGATCTTCCAGATTGATCGTGACAAACCAGTCCTCGGACCTGATCTGAGACACGACCTGTTTGAGTGTGAGCATCTTGAACTTCAGTCTGCTGACTGAGCGGTTCAACTGACGCAGATCTAGAATGGGACGCAACCCTGCATCCTTCTTTGGAACTATGGAGTACCGGCTGTAGAACCTGGACTCTCTTTTGTGAGGAGGAACCACTTCGATGGCCTACTTCCTTAACAGAGTATCTACTGCTCGTCCCATTACCAGGGCCTGTCAGGGTCCACCAGAATGGGAACCACCCCGTTGAATCGAGGCGGAGGAGAACCAAACTGGATTCTGTAGCCTCTCTACAGTGTGAAGGACCCACTGAGACACATTTGGAAGTAGTATCCACGCTGCCAAATAGTCTAATAAGGCAACCAGTCTCTCGAGACTGACCTCTGCTGTAATCAGAACGGCTAGTTGCTGCTCTAGAGACCCCCGAAGGGGTGACGAGCATCTCAGCTCCGCTACGTCTCCGGGTGGAAAGAACTGAGATGTGTGCTCGCTGGAGATCGCTGCACCCTGGAACACCGTACGTGGCAGGTTTGGCAGACCGATCCAGCGGAACTGTGTTAATGTGCCTCATGTTTTGTGAGTGGGAGTGTGATATAGGGTGAATTAGTTCCCAGGGGGGGGCTATCCCTCAGTCGCTACTCTCGTTCCCTGACCAGAGAGAGCAGTCTGTGGGAGTGGCTGGAGTCCTTGATCCTCCGGGCTTTCCTTGTACACCGCCTGGTGTAGATGTCGAGGGGGAACTCACCTCCAACAATGTGGCGGGCAGTTCGCAGACCCTTTGAGAGCTGGGTTGCCGCGGTGCTGTTTCCAAAAGGCGGTGGCAGCCGGTCAGGATTCTCCACAGCAGATGTAGAAGGATCTGAGGATGCTGGGGCTCGTTCCAAACTTCCTCAGCCGTCTTAGGAAGAAGAGATCTCCCCTTGAAAGACCTCTTCACCTGAAGGACGGTCCACAGTGGAGGCTTCGAGGCCCCCGACCGAAAGCTCTTCCTGCCCCGGACACTCTCTTTACGGGCCTCCCTAAAAGCCGGTGCCTTCAGAGACGACGCAGCGTGGCAGGCTCCGATGTTCCACCTGGAGCTCTGTAACTGGTCACTCGTTTCACATAAACTTATCGCAGAAAGCGGGCCTAAAATGGTTTTGCCCATAATCGGGGAAAAATCCTCCGAGTGGAGTTGGTGTTTTAAACCGCAGAAAGCGTTGCCTCTCTGCGGTTCAACATGACACTCGACCGGACAATTAATGTTCAATTTGTAGCGTTTGCAGGGAGGAACACACCGCCTGTAATGTGCTTCGCTCTCGCCCTCTAAATGCTTAGCCTTAAGCTGGCTTTTAGACATGCTTGCAGAGATAGACAACACCAAATAAGACAGACAGTACACAGAGCGCTTGCTGAATGATTGAAAGCTGACGCCGGTTTCACCACAAAAAACTGTCCAATCGTAATAAAGGCAAAAAAATATATACAAATCTGCTGCAACTGTGTGATGCTATCATATCAATGATACATAAATTTGGACATAAATCTCTGAAGAACATTTCCAGCACCTTGTTGAATCTATGCCACAAATAATTAAGGCAGTTCTGGAGGCAAAAGGGGTCAGACCCGGACTAACAAGGTGTACCTAATGAAGTGGCTGGTGAGTGAATGTAAAGGCCCTTGCATAAATTCATGGTTCCTGTGGTAGTATTTTTTATGGATAGGCCCTGAATCCAGTGATTGCACAATGACATATAGGACCATAGTGGGCCATCCATGTCAGGATAACGTTCTTTGTCTTTGGCAATGTGGCTGCAACTTTCTTTTCAACCACTACATGTTGAGGGTGGCATAATGTGTCCAGCAGGACATCAGTAGTGGGATGTTGAATGTCAGATTAGCCCATGTGAGCTTCCCTCTTGTGTGGGCGAGATGTCTCTTGAGTTTATCCCTGTGACAATGGGCTCCTTTGTTCATCTTCAAAGCAGAGGTTAAAGGGTGAAATACAGTACAAGTTTTACAGCTTGGCATTTCACTTGCAGTTCTTTCTCCCTGACTTAGTCTTGTCTCATGTCTCATCAGACACATCCTCAATCCCTCCAGCCATTAAACTGGAGACAGGCTCTTCATTTTTAGCCCTTGATGTTGCGCCTTGTCTTGGCTCTATGGCAGGATGTATGACAGGTGTGTGCGAGAAGGAGACAGTTAGTGTTTCAAACTTTAGTTGACAGAGATTATATATGACCGGTTAGAGTGAAAGTGACTGAGTCAACAGATGACTGTTTGTGTTCACAGTTGTGTTGGTGGTCACTACAGCAATAACAGTCAGGCAGAGGGCCATTGTAAACAGTGCATTGGTTGACAGACTAAGGCCATGCATACAATCAAACTGAACAACTCAAGCAAAGTCTATAACAAAGCCACATACTGTGTGACCTTTGACCCAGCTCAGGCAAGAGTCAAATAATACTTGCTACTGCAGCAAGATGAAGTGAAGTTGGGGTCCAAATGATGGTTAAAGATTGTATTTTTTCCCTTAGTGGCAAAATACTTCCTCATATCTCAACTTAATGTACAAAAATGCCCAGGTAAGCCCTCGTAGCTGATTCCCCTGCATTACATTCAGTTCACACTTAAGTATATCTTATATCTTAAGTACATATTTGTAATATATTATATCTGTAATAATTTTAAAAGTATTTAAGTTTACTTTTTCCATATATTCAAAGAGATGCTTGAATACAGACCTTAGAAAGACATTGTTTAAAGAAAGCATTATGAGAACTTATTATATATGAGATAATATTTTCATTATGTTATTACTAGTGGTGTTGCTAAGGCACTACAGCTCTGCTAATAGGCCTACTGATGGTTATGGGTGTTTAAAAACCCAATCCACATACTTTTTGCTATGATAGGTAACGATACCTCAAATCATATGGTTTGCAAAATCCGCAAAATGTTTGACACTTACAGACAGGTGTTTAAACACAATCAGCATTGTGACTGTTGTGGAAGCTGTTAATCATGCAATTTAAACAGGAAGTTACATATTCACAATACAGAAGCAGTAATGTTGTGTGTTGAATGAGTGTTTGCACAGTTGGATTGATGAAAACTGGATTTGTGTTTTATTTTGGCGGTGTATCCCACTCTATATTTTGAAAATGTTTGAAATGTCCAGTGTGTGATATTGCACATCCTCTTGAACTAATATTTTTGTTACAGCTGAATTATATTGTGTTCCTTCACTGTCTTGGATTATCTTGATAAATGTGATTTGTTCTGCTTGTCCTTTTCATTTAATACTGTTGTTAGCATTTGCGGCTTTTGTTTGTTTTTGCAAGCCTGGTGGCATTCAGGTTCTAGAGATTGTTTTGAACAAATGATTTTAGAGGTATGCATATGAAGTTTCTTTCATAGAGCCAATCGTTTTCTCCTAGAAAACAATGAGATTAAATCAGAGACTTTTCCAGGCCCCTTGCTTCTCAGAAAAAGAGTCCACTGATTTCACATGTACTGTATAAATGAGTACACCCCCTTTGAAAAGTAACATTTTAAACAATATCTCAATGAACACAAAAACATCCAAAATTGAACAAGTTTTATATAACCTGTTTAACTTATAACATGAAAGTAAGGTTAATAATATAACTAAGAACAACATCAGTTTTACATTAGGGTGATGCAATGAGTACACCCCACTGAAAGTTCAAAAGCTAAATTTTAGATTACAAACATTTCAAGAATCAACCACAGGCGAGTCAATAATTCATTACACAGGTGTTCAGCAGACAGTGCTTAAAAGGGTGTTACAAAGAAAACCCCTTCGCACACTGTCACAATGGCACACATGGAAGAGAAATGTCACAAGACCTGAGAAAGAAAATAATTTCTTTACACAAGAAAGGTAACACAAGAAGATGCAAGCTTTATTTGTAAATACTGTAGCAAAAGTGGTACAAACATTTAAAAAAGGAACTGCACATCTCAAGAGACGACCTGGTCGTCCAAATACTTCAGGAGCGTCTTCTGTGAGAAGGGTTGAAGAAAATCGACATGCAAGTTCATCAGTTATCTAAAGAAGTAGAAAGCCAAACTGGGGTTTATTTCCCGAACAATACGGCGTATAAGTGGCATTTGCCGTCCAAAAAGAAGCCTCTCCTAAAGCCCAGACAAAAAAGCCCGCCTAATTGAAATGAAGACTGCTATTTGGAGTTAGACCAAGATAAATGTTTTTGGATTGGCTTCAAAACTACGTCGCAGTGAGGAATAAAAGAAAAATGCATGGTGCTACAGTGAAACATGGTGGTGGCAGTGTCCTTATTGGGGCTAATTGCTGGTGTCAGATTTAGTTTTTCACAAATGCTGCTCTATCAAAGAGAAGATACAATATGCCCTTGGTCGTCGTGCATTTTCCAACATGGTAAACACACATCAAGATGTTGGATTTCTGGAAGAACAGTAAAGTGATTCTGTGGCCAAGTATGTCAGAACCCAATCGAACACCTTTCTACTCTCACTCTCCATCCAGCATCCAATCTCTAAAAGGGAGAAATGGAAAAAGATCGCAAAATGTCGCCACTTGTTCATTCCATGCTAGAAGACTTTCTTCATTAAAAATCATGGAGGCCATACAAAGCTAGATTTAGTAGTTTTTGTTGTGGGGTATACATTTTTGCACATAATTTGAGTAAAACTGAAAAATGTGTAATATAAGTTATATTATTAACACTTTCATGTTATAAGTTAAACAATGTTATATTAAACTTAGTCTTGTCAATTTTGGAAGGTTTTTGTGTTCAATATGTTTAAAATTGTACTTTTCAAAGGGGGTGTAATACGCTGAGCACTGTATAACAATGCAACACGAAGAAAGTTAAGTCAGACATTTCAATGATAATCTCAATTAATGGATGATTACAACACACACACACACATAAAGCAAGATGTAGGGGGAAACAAATGGTAAATACTTTGTCACCAAAAAATGTTAGAAGATACATTTTAAATGGAGAATTGAAATGTGCATTTGAGAAAATTATACTGACCTTTAATTTTATAAGTTTTGCAAATTCAATATGTTTTTGGTACAGACTGACAGCAACACAGTTTTCTATGAAAATTCGAGACAGCTTTTCTTGTGCCATGCCAACAAACCAATAAGAATACAAAAATAACGGTTCATGAATTTAACAACACTAGTAGGTGCCGCCAAACCGGCATTTCTGACAAATAAAAATACAGACTTATGAAAGATTATGTTACAAAAGGGAATTAGTAAGTTAATATTAATTAGTAAGTCTCCAAAACTGTCTAAAATGGTTAGGGTTTGCTGAGCATTCGCAGCTTATATGGTCTGAACACGGGGGGGGGTGAGTGCGCGTGAGTGTGGCCAACTGTCTGTGATGAATGTGAGTGTAGCGCTAAAGGCAGGTTCTATCACGGCAGGGGCCACATAACCAGAGCATGTTTGACATCATTACAGACTCACTGTCTCAGTATCAGGTTCCTGTCACAGGAAGAAGGCGACCCGTGTGCCGTTATGGGAGAGAGCGTGGATGGGACCAATGTCATTGGGACAAATGACACTGCGGGCCCTGAACCATGGTACATCCAGTGCCCATGTCATTGGTGGAGGGGCGAACAAGTTGAGAGGCTGACGGGATTTGGGCTGACCGGTGTATGTTTACCGAGGGGTCGGGAAGGGTGTGAGTTGGTTAAGGCCTGGCACCTCTGACCCCCTGCATCGCTACGTCTTTATTTCATGGCTGACAAAGTGAATGCCAGAGCCACGGATGGAATTCTGTGTCTGCCTCTGATTTATGACTCTCAGCTGCTCTCACTAATTCAGCTGCCAGCTGCACTTCAGATGGGCCTTAAAGACAGAAAGAGAGGTGGAGGCGAGAAGTGAGGGAGAAATTATGAGCAAAAGAGAGAAATTGAGAGTGAGCAGGAAAATAAGATCCAAATGGACGGCAAGGAAAAAAGTAAGACTGGCAACACGCAGGATGCTGAGAGGGCAACCAGTAGAAAAAAGCCAAATGCTTTATTACCACTGTGTTCTGTCTACTGTAGCAAGAAATAACAAAGAGTACTCTGAGCAATGTTTAAATGGTACAGAACCTTTAGACATAATTGTTTAAAAATATATATTTGTTTTTTTGTTAAGTATAATATCAAGGCTCATTTGGGAGCAATATGGAGCTCATGCTTGAGAAAGAAAAATCGGTAACACTTTAGAATATGGAACACTTATTCACTATTAACACAGAGTAGTGGCGTTGGGACTAAGCAGCTTTATTAGAGGTACCGAGTCCAGGCACAGATTATTTGGTAAAAGCGTCAGGGATATCGTATTGAATCGTAAACGGAGAGAAGGCAAAGGGTAAGGCGGCAGACAGGTTAGAGTAAACGCGGAAGGCGGGGTCAAGGGCAGGCGGCAGACAGTAATGGGTAAACAGATAGTTAAAACAGTAAGGTTGTCAGTGGGCAGAACAAGACTGTTAAGTGAGCTCAGCTAGGCCCAGCTATTGACACCTGGTAGTCCCAGATTTTGTGGGAGGGTCCGGATGTGGTTAGACTCGGGTGAGAGATCCCTCTGGTGGTGCTCGGAAGCCACAGCTTGATTCACAACTGACTTTTCTCCTTAATTAATTCCTAATTTGCGGCTTAATAAGGTAAGGTAGTTGTTACATTTGGGTAGGATTAGGGATGTAGAATAAGGCGAAGAATAAGGCATTGTGCTTAATTACTACTAATAAATGGCTAATATTCTAGTAATATGCATGCTAATAACCAACTAGTTAAGAGACCCTAAAATAAAGTGTTATAATAAAAGCACCTACATTTTACAAAGACCCAAACTAAGTACAAATATGCAATTTGGTGCAGTTGCTGATATTTATAGTCTATGGCTAAGAAGAAAGATTAAAGTATGGTAGTTTGCATCTAAATCGGTGAGATCACTATAATAGTATAACAAACTACTTACATAAAATGCATACTAATATCATTTGACCCTCTATATCTCCCATGTATATGCCTAAGTTAATATTCCTCAAAAGCCTGTTGTATCATATTTAACTCACATTAAAAAACATTCTAACAGTAATGTAC
The DNA here is from genome assembly GCA_027474115.1 of Schizopygopsis malacanthus. Lineage (NCBI taxonomy): Eukaryota > Metazoa > Chordata > Actinopteri > Cypriniformes > Cyprinidae > Schizopygopsis > Schizopygopsis malacanthus. Next base: position 33,871,407 of record CM049872.1, read on the forward strand.
TGAATGGATAATCAAATAAATCTAAGGTGCTTCATACCAAGTGTTCGTCTTGAAATTTTACTAATGATATAAAATGTATTGTTATGTGTATTTTATAAAAATAAGTTGATAATGTTGATAATTTAGAAGTCTAGGAATTTGAGTATGAAGTATGATACATTGGACCCTTTTCACCTTCCACTCAAAAGTGGAGGTCGTCATAGTTGGGTAAACATCCATAGTGGTGAATAAGAGACTGCATAATATATATATAAATATATATTGTTTTATATATATATATATGGCTCATTTGAATTCTGCCGAAGATTCAGAATATGTGTGCTACCCAAATAATGACTAAAAGAGAGAGGGTTTCTCAGAGAGACCAGGGGCTCATCTCCTGTTTCCAAAATGCATCACAAACTTTAATCTCTTCCCGTCCCAATCCCACGAAAAAACTGGGGAAAATCCCGTTCCACTCCCGGAAGAATGACTCCCATTCCCTCCCACTCCCGTGTTGTTGTTTTTTTGTTTTTTTTGATAACTGTCAATTACAGTACAAATATAGTACAGATCACAGCGTGCCCACCTTATTAGAATAAAAACCCAAAATGTCGTTTTTTTGTTATTATATTGAACAAAGCCATCTTACTATGGCAGTCAGAAAATTTCATGAAATCATCCATGAACACACACGATTTGTATTTTTTAGACAATCTCTATAGTATATTTTTCAAATTTAGATATATTCGAGTTTCATCTCGCTCACTCCCACATCCTGTTTGCTTAAGCAACGTTTGTTGTTATTCAGGACACAAATAAACGTTACGATGAAAGATGTATTAGGCTACTTTTATCTGATGACCAAAAATGGGTTTTAAGAGCATAGCGGGAGCCTCAAAACGCGCTTCCACACAAACACTCATCGCACATCAGTCTCTGGAAAGGCTACTACATACATCTTTCAGGAAAAGCCATAGAGGTTGATGAATGATAGGTGAGCTTTATGTCCTGAGGTATTACCACATAGACCAGCCGTAAAATCTGTCCATACGGACTACATTGACGTTCTCGCCCCCTAGTAGGAAACATCCGAAAAATCAGGGTGAAAGTCAAATGAGACGTCCCAACCCAACTTGATAGATTAACATTTTTTTTTATCGCCGATAAGAGTCCTAGAGCACGTAGCAAACGGCCCACCACTAATATATATATATATATATACATACATATATAGAAAGAAAAAGAGAGAGAGAGAGAGAGAGACACATCGGCAGTCAGAAGAGAGAACAATTTTTACCATCACTCCCACAAGCCTTTGCAGTTTCCTGTTTCTCTTAAGTCAGTGGGATAAAAATATACACATAGGAAAGAAAAATTTTGTCCTCTGGAGAACACATTTTTGCAGTTTCCTGTTTCTCTTATATAAGAGAGCAATATAACATTATCATGGAAAAACATTTCAATCAATACTACAGTACATTTGCACATGGACCTATCTGTATATGCAAAGTTTTTATGAAAGATTTAGAAATTATAGCTTGAGTACATTGCATACACTGATGTGTGTTGCACATTCTCTGCATCCAGAAGATTTATGCATTCTGTATAGTACAGACATCGTAATAAATTGCAGCAAGGTGTTATGCTATTCCATAACACAGCCATAACAACAGAAAATATCAGTCAGGATGAAGGCGGATTAAATATGTGGAGAGAAACGGGCACAAGTGGTTAAGAAAGTCATCTGAATTCAGCGCCAATGCTCTCCATTGATCTAAGCTGGAGAGAGAAATCAAAATGTTTGGCTTATTTTAGCCAATTAGCTGTGAGAGAGCCGATTGTGTGAGCACTATTGAGCGGCGCGCTGCTGAAAGCACTTATAGTCAGCATGCTCAGTTTGAGATCAATGCAGCGTTGTGATGGGATTAGCCGTGTTATCGATGCAGTGCTCTAATATATTAACAGGCTAATTAACAGTCTCTCTGAGGCAGAGGGCTATGATGTCATGTGACACCTAGAAGAGGAAACATGGAAGCAACAATGATCTGCCATTAGTTTTCAGAATAACTGAATTAAACGTGTATGTCAAAATACAGTTGCAGTCTAACATTTAAATGTGTAACTATATATATATGAATTAATCAATTTGCTACATACTGTAGGGCGTTAATAAATGCATTTACTGAATACGTGTAACTTAAAATGTACTTTTAGAGTATTATTACATAAAGTGTGAAGAGCTTTTAAATGATATGCTGTATAAGTATCCCATTTAGACCATTCATCGATATTCAATTTGAAATGGGTTCAGATCAATCAGAGGCAGATCCATTACATGCATCAATGCATTCGTGTAAGATTACACAATATTCTAATTATACTGTCTACAATTGTTAAATAGTGACAAAAATTAAACGAAACACAACAAAACAAAACACATTTTTACTGAAAAAAGTCTGGCTAAACCATGAATCATTAAAGTATCATGTCAGCATGGTTTAATCAATACACATTTCTGTTGTTCAATCATTATCACTGAAAGTATGATTATCATAAGCCTGAGAATCTTTCTTAGTTAAACAACAACACAGTTCTTCACTCCGGCTTCTAGTGGTTTGATCGCACCACCGAGATGAGAATCAAAGCATTGTCAAACACTGTCACGTTTAGCAGATCTGCGCTCCTGTTAACTGTTTAAAGGGACTTTACTCCTGTGAAGAGCTTTGTCTTTTGTCTGTGGGTGGAGACTGGCTTAGCGGAGCTGCTTTGTATTTTCTCTGGGCTTTGTGCCTTTGGCTGCCATATGGGGGGGGAGAAAACAGCCATATAAGTACTTAAGCAAAGTTTATATTTGCACAGGAATTTTCAGGGCTTTGCTTCACTTCAGTGGAAAAACAATAACCAGGCAGACGGGATGCTACCATTATAAGCACTTATGCAAAGTTCATATTAGCAATGGAAATTCTAACCTTGGCATGAATGTCCAAGAAGCTGTCTTCTTCCCACCCCGCTCCCCACCTCCCTGCAAAAAACAGAAACACAACAACCCTGCGTCTTGAAATGTATGTTCTGTAAAAGAAGGGGAAAACCGAGCCGTAAACGTGTTATTTTGTCGTCCTGCATTTTTGGTCCCTTTTTTCTATGAAACAACTGTTTAGTATTTCTTACAGATTAAACAATACATTTATAAGTGATTTATAGATAATTATAGGTGATTTTGTTATGCTTAAATTATTTACATTTAACGGTAAACTATGTATCCATGTAGGTGAAAACATTAACTGATAATTAATTATGTTGTTATCATTTCAAGAAAAAAGGATTTTACAATCAGTCATTTATTTCACAGACACTTACAGCAGATGTAGTCCTGATCTGCAGATCCTTTGCCAGCATCTCTTCAAATTTAAAGATCAATTCAAAATCAATTTCCACACAACTTTATCATAGAGTCGGGTTGCTTTTGGTACGTTTCACAATGGCTTAATCCACCATCATGTTTAGTCTCATTAGATATTAACAGCTGATTTGCACTGCTAATGGTAATATAAAAGTAGATTAAAAATATAATTTGACAAACTGCGGAGTGTTTATTTACACTAAGTGCAAATAGCCCACCTTGTTGGCAGAGGCTATTTACACTAGCTCCGCCCACCTATGTCTGGTTGGCATAAACAATATTACATAAGACACACATTGCACAAAAGTTTGAATGGCGTAGTGTGTAAAGCACAAGGTGGCATCTTCTGTCACAAATTACCAGTTTGAATACAAACTCATTCTTCTCTCATTTTACACCATATAGCAGATCGGAAAGACATTTATTTTAAATAAAAATGAAAAAAAAAAATGCCTTGCGGGTATTTAATAATAAAGTGTTTATCGGGTAGGGTTAGGGGTAGTGTATGGAGGGCTTCATTGTAAAATAAAAACATTTAAATGTAAACTACGGCATATAAGGCAGCATCAATTTAGTAATTTTTTGAAATATGATAATTTACACTCGATATGTTATTACGCCATGCTACTTTATAATATTCTACAATAATGAGGTGAAAATATCTGCCATTTTTTTGCATGCAATAAGTATAATCAGCATCTACTATTTTACACTTATTGCAAAGAAAATGCTGCTATTTTCACTTAGTGTAAATAGCATCTATCACTAAGAAAAAACATATATTCTTGGTTTAACTTTAAGGGGAAAGTTCCATTTTATTGTTTTGTAAAAATTATGGTAATGTTACTTTTGAATGTTCTCTAAACCACCCTAGACGAACATCCAACACAAAAATTTCAGAAATAAACGTTCTTTAAATGATGTATAAATAAAAATGTTGTGTTGCCATTTTAAGAAAAAAAATTCAATAGACTTATGCTTACTGGTATAAATTGACTTCATATTATCAGTGGGCATGATTTGGATCTGTTTGAATTTATTTCTAATTGGATCTGTCTATTATATGAAGACAGATATCCAGAGAGATCATCCATCATACTTTAAATATCACGACATTTATCTTGGAAAGAATGAGAAGGTGTGTGGATTAGAGCTGGCAAATAGAGGATTTGATACATTAATGAAATATATAGTCACATGTTAACCAATTTAGCATTAGGTAAGTGCAAGAAAAATAAATTTTAAAATAACTCAATAGAGTACTCAATTGCAAAAATCTGGGTAATCGACAAGGAGGATGCAACAATTTCACAAAAACATTGATAGATAGTCTATCATGAAAAACTTGTCTCTGTTTGGTTGTTTCTTTCAGTGCTAGTTTTATACATACACCTGTCACACTTAAAAATCCCAGAATGTCATTGCATTACTAGCATTTTTGTCAATGTAACATGGAATGATCTTTATTGGCATTCGTCGCATTATGGACATGCTCCACTAATGTTTTTAAAAATGTGATTGTGCTAATATATATATATACTGTATATATGTGTGTGCTTTTGGATCTACTTTTCTCAGTTTCTGTGTGATTTAAGTGACTGAACACTTTTTTCAGCCTTTGTTTGAGAAGATTTTGATACAAATGGCAAATCTGAGGATCTGGTAAAACATTGTGATTTTGACACAAATGGCAAAATCAAGTCCTCAAATCACAATGTTTTACCAGATCCTCAAGCATACATTCCTCTAACATACATATGATACGATATGATATGACACGATGAGTACTGTGGAATTCTAGCAGTAGAATTGGTGAATTTGGTTGGATTGGCCAAAATTCCCGCCACAGCAATCTGTGTGCCCTCAAGTGACAACATCATCAAACAGAATTATGGGATGTCTGCCAAAGCCTGGTGACTGTTTGTTTAAAACATTTAAAGTGCTTAGACACTGAAATAACGTGTTTCTTCAAAGTTCGAAGATGATAATCATGGTTATTATTCAGTGTTCTCCATAAGCAATAAAGTCTCACACTTATGAAAAATACCTCCCCAAATTACATATATTGTCCCATGTGCATAACATAGTTTTGTTAATATTATTGTTATCATTATTATTTGGTCTGTTCTAATGGAATGTTAGCAATCTTTTGCATCTACAATTAATAAAAAAAGAATACAGCAAAAATATTATTTTGTATTCAATGACTATACAATCAAATCAGATCATTTAAAATGGCCTTGTAACATTAAAAACAAGATTTACCTTACTATTGTGTAATTATAGTACACATGTGGGCTGTGGCACCTTTTTACAACAGTGAGCAAATTCTCACAGCTGTCTTCCTTTCACACTACAATCCTTTTTTGTTAACTATTATGTTCTCCGACATTAATGAGAGAAAAAAGAGCACATTATGGGCATTGATGCTCTTCAAATGCGTGCATGTTTTCTGTGTTTTCAACCATCTGTCTGGCATGACACACACAGAGCCACGGCCACGGCCACCCTCGCTGCCAAGACTATCTATTCATGAGACTTAACCAGGCGTATGATGGGCTCAGAATACCAAGTGCAGGAGCTACGGTCTCCTTCCGCGAGCGAGAGAGACACGAGAGCTGCATCGCTCCGCCGGGCCACACGAGGGACACTAGACGTGTTGCCAGGGCGACACCGCAGGGGGTCAGAGGGCCCGCGTGAGAGGTGAGAGAGACACAAAGGGATGAGCGAGAGTCCATCTGGACGAGTGACCTGACATAATTAGATATTAATCCTGCTCTGAGGTGCGGCAGGAGAGTGTAAGTGTGTGTGTGATAGGGTGTATGAGAGCGTATGAGTGTGTGTGGCGCGCGGGGGGGAGTTAAGCTGAGGAAGAGAGAAAAAAGAGAGTGTTGTTCTTAAACACTAAGCTGATTAGCCAGGCATGTGTTTGCTGTCGAGTTGAGCTGCAGTGGACCGGGCCCATCCATTGGATGTGTTGGAGGGCCTATGGGGAGGGGGACGATGTTTCTGGTCTCATCTGTCTACTTGTTTTGTATTGACATTTGTAAAGGAGGAGAACCATGGACGGAGAAAAGAAAGAGGATGGTGGAGAAATGAGACAGGGTTCGGAAATGTCAGCGCTGACAGATGGTGACGTTTGATGGACCTGGGCCGAGTGCCATGTAATTGTCAATCAATCGCTCTCGTTTCTTCGGAAACGCTACATGTCTTTAGATGGAATGGAAGAGTTCTTGTTCTTTTTCGACAAGCTTTCTGTCAAGTGTGCCACGATACATTCATCTTTGCATCCATCCACCTGTCTGACGTGATAAAGGCTCCTGTTGATTTACCTCATCAAACTGATTTTGAAGAGTACAAATTGGCTCTAAATTTGCCCAAACGTGGCCTTCTTTGAGTTAATTGATGGTGTAACAACTTGGGTCACTTGTGATGAACTAGCTTGAGACATGTCATCCAATTTGTTGACCCTGAGGCCATGTTTAGTTAAAGCATCTGGAAGACACCAACTGTGACTGCCAAGACGGGTGGGGTGATTGCCAGCCAGAAAAGTCCTTTGGGTGAAATAATTTAGTGTGTTTTAGTACACCTGCTCATGTAAGGTTCCTTTTTATAACTTGATAAATCATGTAAGAAAGCTACTTTAGATTTCTTAGCACCTGAATACAAACATTTGGTTGAGTATTTTATAAATGATTATATTCAGAAAAATGTGTATATAATAATTCGTAATCCTGTATTGCCCCTGCCATAGCAAGCTTTCACTTGCCTGCAGTGTACGGTACTTTTTGAAAACTGTTTTGAAACAATATGTATAGTAAAAAGTGTTTTACTGAATGAAAAAGTTTTGAACACATGTAACTATCTCTTGGTTTGAAATTGTTTCAGTTTGTAATGCTCTGTTATAATTGCAGCCATGATGGCCTTTAAAATCTTTCACCATGAAGTTCTTACATGGTAGTTTGGGTTTTTACTTGGCCTAACAGCATTTTCACCCATTTTCACCCAAACTACCATGTTGAATCTACATGTTAAATAAAAGCATACATTATTTTCTAGTTAAAAATGTATTTTAATCGCACAAACCCAAAGCCTTGAGCAATAGTGTATTTACATTATCAAAATTCATGAGAATTTGTGTCTGATTTATCAAAATAAAAATGAACAAATAATAAACTGACCCACTTAAGACAAGGTGTATTTAAAAAATGATACAGTATGCATTGTGTATGTACATACATGTTGTTAAGTACCTGCCATGATATTAATAAATACTGATAAATGATCAAGAGCTATTGATTAATATACAGTAGCTTTACAATTCCTTTTGATGTTGCCTCAACCAAATATGTATGGCAACATTCAGCAGGGTTTGTATGTCACTTCCATTTCTTGTTAAGCTCTGCTTACTTTGTAGAAATGGTCACAAATGTATAATTATATGATACTAATACATTTGTAGAACCTAACAAGTAAATTGTTATTAATACGCTCAAGCGTTAGCCTTCACACACTATCTTGACCTTCATATACTGAAACAAAATAAATGGTTACATAAAATTTGTATCATCTAAATTTGTTTGTATTCAACAATAATATATTTGTTTGAATAAACGCAAATATGTTCACTTATACCATCAATACTGATTTTTGAGGGTTAAATACAGTAGAAATAACTTCTGAAGTTAACAGTTGCAGTAACAGTATACAGTAAAATCAGTCACATTTTATTGTAAGGTCCAAGTCTCGCCATTAACAAACCAATGACTACAACTTTTGTGTCAATAAACTCCTAATTTGCTGCTTATTAATAAATAGTAAGGTATTTGTTAATTTTATGTAGTGGTTAGGATTAGAGCTAGAATATGTTCATGCAGAATATGTGCTTTATTAAACAGTCAATATGTTAAAAACAGGCATGCTAAGCAACCCCTTCGTAGTGAGAATTGGTCCCTATATTAAGTGTTACCGTAAAAGCTTCAGTCTATGGAATGCAACAATCCAGACCCTTATATATATTTTTCAGATTAAAAAGCCTTAAGTTCTTTGGCATTCATATTCCTTGGCAGTTTTTTGAGCATGCAGAGAAATCATCAGACCTAATGACTCTCATGGGACGAGAGCCTATATCATTACCGATCCCCCACTATGTTTAAGAGTTGGCAACAAGGATTGTGGTTTGAGGCACAGGCTTTCACCAAACATAAACCGTGCAGATGCAGATGCAGGAAAAGAGTTAAAAGGTGAATAATCAGGCTACTTCTTTAACATTAATGCATGCATCCAGGTTTTATGCTCAACAGGTTTGTTTTCACGTCGAGCTTCAATACCAGATACTTTTAAATGGTGGTCCAGCTATAAACTGCGGTAACACTTTATTTTACGGTGTCCTTCTTACACAAGTTACATGTACTTACTATAAGAACAATAAATTATACATAATTACTTGCAAGTGACCCTAAGCCAAACCCTAACCATATAGTAAGTGTCAGGCAGTCTCTGTACCCAGTCACGACACTCATCTGATCACAATCTCCTCATTATTGATCACCAGCACTCATCAGCTTGTTTCACTCCCCTGATCTCTGCACTCCTCTCACTATCAGATCTTCCAGTCTACCGTTCACTACCCCGAACAGTTCCCAGACCCAGTGTGCTCTTACCTGTGTATACTTACCTTTCAGACGCCGATGATCCTCTTACGATTCTCCAACGAAGTACTCCATTGTTCCTGGTTCCCGCTCTCCTCCGATCCTACAATGATAAAATCCCATCAGTATACAGCTAAGACTCTCTGGGCTATTTCAATCACCAAGATTATCACCTGCCATTGGCTCCTCTCCACCTGATCCCCATTCCTGTCAATAAATCATCCCATTATTCTACTTACCTGTTGTGTCTTGCCCTGTTTGTGACAGTAAGAACATGCAGTTAATATTTCTCAGTACTTATATGCATAATTACACTGTAACAAGGATAGATTAAAATAAAGTGTAACCTAAAATGCTTTGTGAAGCTGTTGAGGTACAGGTGTTTAATAGCTATTTAAGATCTGTAATGTCAGGGTTTGGCACATTCTTGTAATTTTTTGACAGTTTACTTTGATAATTGAATATTGAATCATGAATCTGAAATGTGTTCGTTGGCTTATGTTACTCTGAAATGTAAGTTTTCTAATTTTGGTTCAGTGGTAGAGCATTGCGTTAGCAGCGCAAAAGGTTGTGGGTTCGATTCCCAGGGAACACAAATACTAATTTAAAATGTATTACCTGAATGCAATTGTAAGTCGCTTTGGATAAAAACATCTGCTAAATGCATAAATGTAAATGTAATGTAACACATTCTACAAATTGGCAATCAGACTAATTTGCCTGAACTTTGTATCTACATTTGTGATTACAGTTTCAATAGCTCCAAGATTAGCTTCATTCATGCTGTGTGGCCCCATTATATCATGTACATTATGTATATATTTATGCATCACATGAAAACTGATGATGAACAAGGAGGGATGCCAGTGACATGGAGAAGCGAGAAGCTAGCTGTGATAAAGAGGGATTTGGGGAGGATATTTGTGGAGTTTGCCTTCTAGTCTGTTTGTCAGAGCCTCATGTTTAGTGAAACAAGCCCTAATTATCATGATGGAAATAGCCATGGGCAGTGATAGCGAACAATAGTTAGCTTGTGCAGCGAGCAAGCACAGAGCTAAGCGCTCTCAGCTGTGCTCACAATGTCAATCTATTTACTTGCTTGTTCATGCTTGCAGCCCCTGTGCTGGGAGCCTCGGCGTATTTACCATAGAGATAGGTGTGAAATATCAGCCCTAATTGTGGGCTAATACAAACCGTGTAGCTATCAGAGACAGATTCCTTAGTACAAGCAGAGATAAGAGTGTATTTGCACTTTCTGAGAGAGGAGAGTGGCAGATAGCAGAGGTGTTTTAAATATAAATGTTCAGATCACACAGTGGAAAGGAAACATCACCAAAGTAAGCTGTACTTGCTCAGCCTGTGCTATATGGGATGTATGTGTAGAGTAGAGAGACGACAGTTAGCTGAACCAGGGGACTTGTTATAAGTTTTACATTATTATTATTTTAAAAAAAAATCTGATGCTGTAGAAGCGGTTTTCAATGAAAAGCCTGTCAACACTTTTCCTACATCTACACTGCTCACATTAACACTCACCGTTTGGCTTTGTGCCCTCCAAGCATAACTCTCACCTTTGGGATCCTGTCAGACTTCCTTTTGCTGTTCAGTAATGTGTATATGTTTTTTGTTCAACAGTGAATTCCTTCATATATGCCTCCAGAACCGCATCTGAGGCTCATTTTGTTGAGAAATGAGGGCAAAGGTATGGAGTAAGTAAATGAAACTGTAAAATAATGTTGGTCTGGAACTGAATTAACATGCCTAAACATTTCCAGCTGCATGCATTTATTGCAATTAAATGCAAATGATGTACATTTCACCCCCAAGTGTCTGGGAAGACGACTGCTCTGCTTTGTGGTTTTGCTCTGCTGCACTTGTTTTACAAGTAGACCACTGGGAATAATTTACACAGAGTGGGCACACCGAATGATTAATGGCTCAATTAATTGAAAGGAAAAGACTTCTCTAGTGTTTTCTTAAATGGCTTGAGTGAATACCTAGAACTTTTGTTGCAAATACACTTACAGACATTTTCATCATGGTTATTGCTAATTACTTGGTCATTACACATCAAGATTAACTGCTAAACAGTTTAGTATCCTGTTAAACATTCCATTGATAACTTGCAGTCGAATACAGTGTTTTTCAGCTGGTGGGATGTGACCAAGAAACGGGTCGCAGGTCTGTTCTAATAGGGTCACTGACAGCAGGCGTAAAACAGTGCAAAATGCAAGTAATAGCAAGTAACGTCACCATACACACTTGCAAAAATACTGACAGTTTGTGTCCGTACAATAAAATTGTGTCGTGTGTTTTTTTTTTAAGGTATTTTTAAAAGCTCTTTGTAAAAGCATTATAATCCATTAAAAAAAAACAAAAATCCTGTGAAGCATTATTTATAGCACAATCAAAATAAAACAATAGAAAACTATTGATTTAAATATACTGCTTGCATGTAGAACTCATTTTATAAGGTAAAGCAAGTAGAAATTACTCTTAAAGGTCATCGTTGCAGGTTACCAAATTTTACTGATATTTTTTCAAAATAAATGTAAACAACCCAATTTCTTTCCATCTATCATTGGTCAGTCAAACAGAGAGTTACTCATACTCATGCCATTGGTTTCGGGAATGCTTAAACAAACAGATGTTTTGATTTTGGGGGGATCAATCTGTAAATGTCTTACAGTCATCTCTGCACAGTTTTGTTTAGGTTTGTACAATAAACTATTTTTAGAGCACCTTTTGATGTCCAATGTAAAATCTGGGTCCTCAAGTAGAAGCACTGCTCTAATACATGCATGCTTTGCCATGCACGGCTCTGTATTGTGATGCCTGAGTGTGCTGAGAGAACCAGTGGCCCTGTCAGCTACAGTAATTGTGAGTGGCGTGTCCAGTCTAGATCTCCACAAACCACATGTGTGACTTCATCCACCACATGCATGGCTCAAAATCAAGAGTTGGAGAAGTTCTCCAGATGAACCTTGTGCACCACCTCCCCCACCTCCATTTCCCCCCTTTTATTTAAATGCTAATTTGAAAACATCAAAGAAGCCAAATAATTACAGTTAGCAGCTAGAGCTTCATTAGCACTGGCTAGATTGAAAGTTCCCTATGTTGCTTGTACCCTGAGTAATATCTGTCATTGTTGAAAGTGAGAGAGTATGTGGGGGAATAATTGCATTAGCATGGCTGATTATTAGGCCTTGCGCTCTTGATTAGGTCATTTAGCAAGTGTGCACGTGCCACTCGTAGTAATAAGCTATGCCAGACTCATCTTATTATTGCAAGACTTGAATATTTAAGGACGGTCATTTTGTTTAGCTAATGATATTGTGTACTATTTAATGACAATCAATAATTACATTCACAAACCCTCTTGAAAAATACATTTTTTCATTTGTCATAGCGGGCAGGAAACATTGCAATAATGAGCAATTAAATCACGAGGGTTATTGCTTTGTGTTTTTACAGCTTCCATAATTAAAAAAGTGCCAGGAAGTGCTTTTGTTAGATGCTCACAATGTGTTATTTCAGTTCAAAGGCAAAGTAGTAAATAAAAACATACTGAGGGAGAAGTTTGAGAAGGCCAATCTGAAGCTTTTATCTTCCTCGGGGGCCAGTGTCAGTCTCTCATGATTTTAACCCATACAGTGCCGAACACACCCAACATGAGGAAACACTAAAGTAAAAAAATTATATACATAATGTATATATATATATATATATATATACACACTCACTGGCCACTTTATTAGGTACACCTGTTAAATTGCTTGGTAACACAAATTGCTAACCAGCCAATCACATGGCAGCAACTCAATGCATTTAGTCATCTAGATGTGATGAAGATGATTTGTTGAAGTTCAAACCGAGCAACAGAAAGGGAAAGAAAGGGGATTTAAGTGACTTTGAACGTGGAATGGTTGTTGGTGCCAGACGAGCTGGTCTGAGTATTTCAAAAACTGCTGATCTACTGGGATTTTCACACACAACCATCTCTAGGGTTTACAGAGAATGGTCTGAAAAAGAGAAAATATCCAGTGAGCGGCAGTCGAGTTCACGAAAATGCCTTGTTGATGTCAGAGGTGACTGGGCAGACTGGTTAGAGATGATAGAAAGACAACAGTAACTCAAATAACCACTCGTTACAACCAAGGAATGCAGAATACCATCTCTGAACACACAACACGTCGAACCCTGAAGCAGATGGGCTCCAGCAGCAGAAGACCACACCGGGTGCCGCTCCTGTCAGCTAAGAACAGGACACGGAGGATACAATTCACACAGGCTCACCAAAATTGGACAATAAAGATTGGAAAAACGTTGCCTGGTCTGATGAGTCTCGATTTCTGCTGCGACATTCAGATGGTAGGGTCAGAATTTGACGTAAAGAACATAAAAGCATGGATCCATCCTGCCTTGTCTCAGCGGTTCAGGCTGGTGGTGGTGGTGTAATGGTGTGGGAGGATATTTGCATCATGGATGTGCAGCCGACAAATCTGCAGCAACTGTGTGATGCTATCATGTCAATATGGACCAAAATCTCTGAGGAATATTTCCAACACCTTGTTGAATCTATGCCACGAAGAATTAAGGCAGTTCTATTAAGGCAGAATTAAGGCAAAAGGAGGTCCAACCCGGTACTAGCAAGGTGTACCTAATAAAGTGGCCAGTGAATGTATGTGCATATATGAAACTTTATTTGTTGTCTGTAGCATGTAAACATACCACATTTTAATAAAAATAATACAAAAAAATGATCCTAAATGTAGGCTACTGTAAGTTGTACATATGTTATGTATTTTCTTGCCCCTGAAATTAATTTTGGTATATTAAAGTTGAAGCTAAATATATTTTAAATTAAAACAATATCATTTCATTGAGCATCACTGTTTACAACATATATTTAGCATATATTTATATTATATTTTGGCCAAAAAAAGTATTTTTTTGCAATATGGGAACACTCATTTCATCTGACTTGCAATGAGAGTAAAGCTACATGGTGTGGTAAAAGTGCTTTATGTGGCAGCATTTAAATCACCATGTATAACCTATATTTCTTGTTTTCTTGGTCTCCTCCACTCAAATATGGCCGTGTCTGTACAAACTTCTCAATACACACACACACAGACAAAATAAATTAGCTGCATTAAGGAGAGGATCAGCGGGTAGCAGAGGAGAGCAGGGGATTATGGGATTGAGTGACAGCTCTCATCTCCAAAGAGCTATCAGACTGAAGCCTGGTTTACCAGGATTACAACAAAACATAACTGTTTATTCAATCCATCTAACCTCACAATAATCTCAACACACAATCATCTGTCAGACTGTAATTCTGACACCACAGCTCAGCACAGGAGAGGTAAACACTTTGCACTATGATTTTTTTTTTTAGGAATTATGGGTAAAATGTCTCCAAATAATTTAGATTTGCTATCCAACTGATTTTTGATAAAGAAAAGCATTTAGAGATGATGGCACATGGTCTTGTGAATTGCCATAGGCTTGTTCCTGCAGACCCAAAAATGATTTGGGTTGTGGATTAAATTTGTCATTGACATTTTGATTTAACATAAAAAGTCTATTAACAGGAGCTGACCGTACTACACACTTATTGGTAATATTGTATTGGTTACAGGCATTTGTCAATGAGGTTTCTATGGTGTTTGGATAGAAACAATATTTCTGGGAGGTGTAATATATATATAAATATATATATATATATTACACTTTATTTTAAGGTGATAACATTACTGTGGATAAAAGTTACCTCGATGACAGAAATAAATTTGTACTAATAAATAATGTTAAATCAGATTTAATGAAAGTTATTTGTGGTGTTCCGCAACGTTTGGTGCTATTGAATATAAACTGGATATAAATCCAATTTAAATTCAATATATATGTTACACAAGAAAGCTATTAGGATTGTTAAAAGGGTTGATTATTACGTACCAACAAACAAATTGTTTAAAAATTTGTAGATTTAGTTGATCACAATTAATGTACAACGTTTATAGTAATTTATACTTCCAAATTGTATTCAGAGGCCGTTGAAAATAAGAGAAAGTCATTATAATATAAGATGATTGTATATGTTTAAAAAAGTAAGAGCAATAATTAATGTAAAAAGTAGGTGTTTATCTGCCATGGACCAAAATCTATTGAATAAATGTAATAAGGAATTAAAAGTATGTCATTCACCTTGCAAATTTAAGAAAATGTATACAATTAAGGTGGTAAATAATTATATGATTCAGTATCAATAAATTGTGAATGTATTGTTAAAATATTGAAGTAATAGCTGGAATGTGTATTTTTTATTTATGTATGTACATTTTGGAAAATGTTTTAGTAATATTGTTTATCTATCTTGTATTATTTAACTTAGTGAAACGTGTCACCCATCACTTAAAGGGTAGGCAAAATAAGCAAGGCTTCGGCCTACACCTTTTTCGGTAATTATGAATATTTATTTATTTAGTAAAAAGTTGTTTGTGGGTTTAAGTTAGGGTTAGGGTTAGGTTTAGGGTTAGACTCGGCCTGTTGCATATGTGTAACAGTAGCTGTCTATTACATGTACATAATTACGAACTGTAACTACACGCTGTTCCATAACTTAGTTACACGGTAAGTATATTTTGATTTATGTAAGTACAACGGCTACTACTAAGTACTTAATGAGGTAATTACTCCGTATTATGGACACCTTAAAATAAAGTGTTACCGTTTTGTTTGTATATGTGCAATGTAAAAATGTAGACACAATAAGTATATTGTATCAACACAGTAACTGAAGACACTTATAAAGAGGGTCCCTTAGTAAAATGTAACGTGTATCTGTTACCTTAAAATAAAGTGGGTAACACTTTAGTATAGGGACCAGTTTTCACTATTAACTAGTTGCTTAAATGCCGATTATTAACATATTGACTGCTTATTAGTATTTATAAAGGATATTCTGCATGACATATTCTACATCCCCAATCCTACCCAATATCTAAACTTAACAACTACCTTACTATTAGTAGGCACTAAGCAGCAAATTATAGTTTATTGAGGCAAAAGTCGTAGTTTATGGTTTGTTAATGTCAAGGTGATGTTTTTACAGTGTAATTATACTATAAGTACTTAAGTAATATCAGTTAACAACATGTGCTTACTCTAGGTTTATGATTAGCATTTGGCTTAAAGCCGTTTGTAATTATGCATAATTACCTGTTATTACTATAGTAAAAACAGTACATGTAAAGTATATTAACAGTAAATTAAAACAAATGGTTACCTTCAATTTTGTTCTTTAAATAAATTGTTTTGTTATGTTCAGAGTTTTTTTTTAATTCATTTATTTATTTTCCATGTAACTAAGCACACTAAATTACAAAATTATTGTTTTAATAAAAATGTAAAAAAAATAAAAT
The DNA here is from genome assembly GCA_027474115.1 of Schizopygopsis malacanthus. Taxonomy (NCBI): domain Eukaryota; kingdom Metazoa; phylum Chordata; class Actinopteri; order Cypriniformes; family Cyprinidae; genus Schizopygopsis; species Schizopygopsis malacanthus. The sequence continues at coordinate 33,887,867 of CM049872.1, forward strand.
AATAGTTTCCAGCCAAAGGGAGCACTAATCTATAATCTATCTATATATATATTGTGACCACACAAAACACAATTATTGACGTTATTATCCCATAATGCAGTGTGATATTGTTAACATTGAAATTTGTTCAAGTAATTTTAGTAATGTAAAATTGGGACTTTGAAACAATATGGATTGTGAAAAGCTAATATTGACTTGATTGCGGCCGCGACTGGAATGTGGTTGTAGGTTGTGATAACAGCTCCTGTACTAATTCAACTCAAACATCTTTGGACTCTGATCAAGCTCAGCGTGTGAAGGAGGAGCGGTGCAATCGCAGAGGTGTCGGTCAGTGCCATCGATCTGTCATTCTCTCTGACCTGCAGGTCATAAGTCAAATGTGATTTATTGAGTTTTGACCTCCTGAGTCACAGGCACTGCTATGCCCTTTTGGGCCGAGCCCATATCAGAAAACCCAGGCTGGACAAGGAGAAGCAGACATAGCACGCACAATAGAAATGTTCATAAAAACGTAATTAAAATGTTTTGCATTAATAAAATGACTTAAGTTATTTTATTTATACAACACATTATAATGCTTTTGATGGTTTGCAAATAACAGCGACTGTTTTATATTAAAATTGACATATTTAGTCAAAACATTAGAATTGCAACAAGGAAATTATCAACGCTAGACAAAGAAAATATTTTAGTAACATTAAGACACTAGCTGATGAATGTAGGCTCTCTTTAAATTAGATTTTCTCAGAGCTGTTGCTATGGAGACACACTGACAGTGAATGAAAGTGAATACTATAGAATGGAATTTAAATATATATATATATACACACATTTACTACTTTCAATACTTGTTTTTTTGTGTGAAAACTATTTTACAATATCACTAAATGGTTGAACAACCACACCCTTCCACTTTTTAGGGCAATACACTACAGGTGAATAGGGTAAAAATATCACAATACTTTCACCAATTGATTAATCACAGCACATTAAAAAAACTGTAAGTTTTCAGAAATGTTATGTTTGAATATGCAAATAAGACTTTGTCTAATTATAATTTATGTAAATAACCACAACAGGAAACTTGAACATTATAAAGGTATACAATTCTTGTTTTTTGTTGTCATCGTTTTGTTGATATGTTAGAGTTAAAGTTTTTACAGCGGGGATACTGCATTTCTCTTTTTAATCACTCTATAAATCAGAAAATACTGTCAACAGCTAGATAATTTAATATTTTGGGCCATAAAACGTTACATAAATCAGGTGAATGATATATGTATTTATTTAGTCATTTAGCAGACGCTTTTATCCAAAACGACTTACAAATGAGGACATTATAGAAGCAATCAAAACCAACAAAAGAGCAACAACATGCAAGTGTCATTACAAATCCTGGGTAGCCTAACGCAGTACACGTATGAAGCATTTCTTTTTTTTAAAGAAAACGAGTGTATCGAATATATTTGACCATGAACCAGACATAATTCATTAAAAAAATTTTTATTGCTCACACTTTATATTAGGTGGCCTTAACTACTATGTACTTACATAAAAATAGGCACAATGTACTTATTGTGTTCATATTGTATTGCAACACACTTTTGCTGTTATTGAGGTGGGATACCGGTCAGGTTAGGGACAGGTTTGGTGGTACGGGGAGGTTTAAGGGTGGGTTAAAGTGTAAGAGATGGGTCAACAGTGCAATTATAAATGTAATTGCAGATGTAATTACAGATAGATTAAAAAATATATATAAGTACAATGTAAAAACATGTATGTACACAATAAGTACATTGTATTAAATTATGAATTTAAATGTAAGTACACAGTAGTTAAGGCCACCTAATATAAAGTGGGACCACAATTATTTTATTATTAAGATTTATACATCATCTGAAAGCTGAATAAGCTTTACATTAATGTATGGTTTTATTAGTACAGAACAATATTTAGCCGAGATACAACTATTTGATTATCTGGAATCTGAGGGTGCAAAAAAATCTAAATATTGGCAAAATCGCCTTTAAAGTTGTCGAATGAAATCCTTAGCAATGCATATCACTAATCAAAAATGAAGTTTTGATATATTTATGGTATGAAATATACTAAATATCTTCATGGAACATAACATTTACTTAACATCCTAATGATTTCTGGCATAAATGGAAAATCGATATTTTTGACAAATACAATGTATTTTTGGCCATTGCTACAAATATATACGTTCTACTTATGACTGGTTTTATGGTCCAGGGTTACACATTAATAAGCCCTCAGTTAAACCATTCGGAAAGATGGAAATAAAACTGTAAATTTAAATGCTTATTTTCAGAAAAGATTGCACTGTAATTGAAATCTACAAATGCAAATATATAAAATATAATACTTAAATGTGTATTTTGGATGATTTGTTTCCACTAGTCTTAAAAAGACAAAAATGGAAGAAAAATAGCACAAACTCTCAATACTGACCAGTGCCTGAAAAATCTATGGGTTTTCCTGTAGTGTTTTGCCTTAATATATACTAAATACAATGTTTTTATTATGTTATCTTATTGTAATATACCAAAAGATGCTATAGTATTAGATTTGTATATATAAGTCAAATATATATATAATTTGTATATATAAGTCAAAAGCACATCCAAATTTTAGCTCTTGAAATATTCAGTTATTTGAAGGAAAGACTTGCACTTTTCTTAATCTATATTTTGTTTGTGTCAGTGTGTGTGAGTTTCTCGTGGCCCCGTGGCCCTTCCTGGTCAAAGATGAGAGACAGTGCTGTTTATGAGGGAAAAAAGCCTGTGAGCTGTCCAGCACCATGCCAAATGAGACGCGTGACTCATAAGATGAAACTGGGGATTAGGTGGTAATGATCTGGCAAATGATTTTGAAATTGTAATTATCTACCCTGTGCTGTTACGCTTAGATCTCATGTGTGTGTGAGCAAGAGAGAGAGACAAAAAGAGTAGGATAAAGACAGAGAGAGAGTCAATAATATAACAATGATGAAGTATTTTATAAAAACAAGTAGTTATTTCAAAAGGAAAGCCATGAATGTTTTCTCAGCGTTGAGTGGTGCTGATAGTATTGTGATAATTTAGCAGGCTTCATGTCTGAGCGCTCTGATCTCTGGGTAAGTGAAGACAAAGAGGATCCGAGCGAAGAGCATAAACACTTGACCTGACCGGTGCCACGCACTCTTACCTGAGTTTCAATGCTCAAGCACTTCAGCGTGCTAGAAAAGAGCGGCAAAAGCCCTCTAAATCCTCCTCTGCGGATGCTATAGCAAATATGGCACAACTGTGGAAAGCAATGCATATTCATCACCACACAGACTGAAATCAACAACACGACAACCTGTAGTTACACAGTGTAGCACACTAAATGTATCGGACAAATGTATTGAGACACTTAAGAACAAAACAAAATGAACAAACTGAACAAATGTTCTCTGGAGACTTTAATTTCCATGGTTTCTTAGAACAATGAATCTTAAGAGCCAGTGGGGAAAAAAACATAATTTTCTCAACCATGAACTGTCTGATAGTGGCTTGCTGCCCCCTTGTGCTCAGAAAACAGCCTTACACTTGGGCTTTAGTGTAAATCAGGGCTGGGTAAAACTGACAATATAAGCCTTTAAGTGCATATATGTTGAATTTGAATTGGATTGTCTATATTCCACAAGGAATTTAAATTGGGAAAATGTAATAGTTAATTTATTATTGATTGTGAATCGAAGAAAAAAAAATGCAGCAACAACTTCTTTTGAGAGTTATTTTCCTTGGCTGTATTTTGTTACCTGCTTCATGTTGTTTGGCTCCATTTTGAAGACTTTTATAGTAAATTATAAATTTTGGGGAAATAAAGTGTTCTTCTGCCATGTTACATGAAATGACAGCTCCTTTACCAATAACATGTTCATGAGTAATGTATAGTAAAAAAAAAGAAGAAAAAAATAAATACATTGAAATTGATATATATGTATATTCAGATATATATGAATTCAGCATGCAATGACGATGATGATGCATCAGCCAATGTGTTATTCTAGGAAATAAATAGAAACATTTGCTCATTTAGTAGTTGTGTAGCACAAAATGTAAAATTAGTCGAAGATGCCATCTATATAGATATATAGCAAGACAGATAGATAGATAGATAGATAGATAGCAAGACAGACAGATAGATATATAGATAGATGGAAAGATTTGTATCTTTTGATAAATCACACTCATTGAGAGTGTGTTGCTGATGAATCTGCTCTTGTTCTGTTTCAGAGGTGAATGTTAGAGAGGTTATACGCTCCGTTGCTGTGTCTTGTGCATCCTGACCGCTTGCTGTGAACAGGTGCTGCTCTCGTCAGCACAGGTTCCTCTCCATTACTGCCCAACTGACCGTGTGTGTGTGTTTTAGGGATGGGAAAGATTCCCCGATTTGCTCGGTGCATTTGCAAAAAGTTAGCGATGCGATGTATCGGTTTAAAAAGTGTGCATCGAATACAAGTTGGCATTTGTATCGCGATGCATCGTTTCTAACATATTTGCATCGGTAAAAAACGATTTATTTATATATAATTACTAGTGGATGCACTACACTTTTAGTTTTTATAAAGTGACCAATAATCTGTGGTCAATATTTTATATGTAGATTTGTCCTCTCGAAACTGTGTCTCGAGTGTGTTCTCTCATCACCGCTGCGCGTGAATATGACGAATCACAACGACACTACGGAGACTCGAGGAAAAGTGGGGATTAAAGTCCAAAACCTGACTTTAAATAACCTAACAAATCAATCGGGGCTAAAGAGGTTATAAACGTCAAGGTAAATTCCTCTTCTTCTTTTTAATTGGCGGGAGGCACCTGGTTTTTAAGGAGCATAACTGCCACCTGCTGTACTGTGGACCAGAGATTTGTATTTTCTCAAAAAAAAGAAGAAAATTAATTAGAAAAACAACAATAAACTACAATGTATTCATTAAACCAGCCTCTTTCAGAACAATAAGCACAGCTTTATATGTCTGCCCATCATTTAATATATCCTTAACACTTAATACATCCACCCCCTATTTCTTTAACTCATCTTTTAATCTTATTCTATGCATCTTATATTTAATACAGTGACAAAAAACATGCTCCACTGACTCATCTTCTGTACCACAATCACACAAACCTAAAGGATGCTTTTTTAATAAAAAATACCTACCTTTTCATGACTTCCCATTCTCCATATGCCACACTATGATTTCCTCCAGTTACAACATTTTAGTCGAGTCTCTTTCCTGCATTGCTCATCGTGATCCTCTCCACACCGAGCACACCTTCTTTTTCCTTTACATGTTGAAGCAGTATGTCCACATCTCCGACAATTATAACATCTCATAGGTTTAGGGACAAATTCCCTTACATTATATGTCATGTATCCTAGAGTAACTTTATTTGGGAGTATATCATCCACAAACTCCAACAGCACACTTTCACTGTCTTGTTTTATCCCATTTCTAAAGGACTGTAATCTTCGTGCAACTTTCAACTTTCCTCCTTTCAGATTTGCTTTTAATTAATCCATAGCCATCTCAACAGGTATTCCCCAAATCACACCTCTGTTCCACCTGTATCTCTTCTCCACAAGTCTAAAACTTTACACTTTATGTTTACCTACTTCTCTCACTCTACACGCTCTCTCCCTTTGCTCTTCGTTATTGCTCATAATTAATACATTTCCATCTCTCAAAACTTTGGTCATTCTAACCTCACCAACTTGATTTTTCAATATGGAGATTTGATTTCTTTGCATAAAGTTTGAGTAAATTGGAATATATCCTATGAAAACATGTTTATGGTTATTTACTTGTATGTGAAGTACAGTAAAGAGGAGCATTCATTGAATATTTGAATGAATTAAATTACATTTATAAAAATCAAACATGTACATACAGAAATGTAATATGTTAACAAATGTTAAAAAGGAATATATGGACATATGTTGCAAATTAATATATTTACACCATCTAATATCTAAATGTATTTACATATTAAATGTATTTAAATATTTCCAATAAAATTTATTTACATGTGTATATGTGACAAATATTAAAAAGTAGCCAAAATCAAATATTTAAATATATTTTTTATATATATTTTGAAATATATTTACACAGCCTATATTGTATAAAATAAATTTTCTTCTTCTATTTAAATTTAAGATATTTAAATATATAAAAATCTATTCATTATCGTAACACTTTATTTTAGGGTCTCTTAACTAGTTGCTTATTAGTACACAGCAAAATATCCAGTGTTGTTTAGAGTTGTTTTATGGTGTTAATTTATCAGAGTTAGAAAGTGTTGATTCTGGTGTTGATTTGAATGGCATTAACACTTGCAGTGTAAATCAGTGGTCGGAGTCAGTGTAGTTACAGCCAGTTGGCATTATTGATACTGGTGATGAGTTGATCCAATTTCCGGTCCTTGCACATTATTTCCTTTTTGATTAATGGCGGACGACCACGAGGACAGGACAGTGTTCAAAACAGGTATAATATTTTAAAACCACTTAAATTGACCAATTTTCATGTTTAGTTCATGTTTCTCATTATTCAGAATAACATGAGGACGTTTCTCAACATTGCCAGAGTGCTAACAGTATTTATTTTCAGATAACACGACAGACCACCGAGAGGATTCTCGAGGCATTTAGCTGCACCACTAGCTAGCAAATTAAGGTAAGAATGGCATTGTTTGTTACTTAGCTGTTTTAAACGTAAGTTTTCTTATATTAAAAAATCTGGGGTAAATAACAGGGTAATTTCTATGATTTGTGTAACTGTTTAATGAGGTAAATTAACTCAATATCGCAGCATCCATATTCCCTTTCTTGGGGCTCACGTTATTAGTGTTGCCAAAATAAGACCTACTAATGCATTTTTATCTCCAAAATTTTAGTATAACGGAGCATTTTTCCATTTTTTTTTGTGGACCATGCACGTACAGCAATTTATATTAATATTGTGGTAAGTCTTGTTTGCGACGTAAAAGGCAGTGGATATAAATTATCCAATAATCAAGCAGGAAGCGTTTTGTTGAACTTATATTTTCTGCCAGCGTATGACTATGAACTAATTTTCGCTCATCATATGAGACACGTGTTTGACGTGCGCACGCTTCATCTGCAATAATAGATACAAATTAACTTGCTGCAATTTTACTTTAATGTAACGTAAACATTTGTGGGCTGACAAATGGAGCTTCTGACAACAGCGGCTCGCTGGATTTTCTTTAATATAAACAACGTCACAATTTGCTTTTTTTTTTTACCAATAGGATTTCGCCGTGTTGGGAAAAGTTCAGAATCAAGGCATGAAGAAATTTGTAAAAATGCACAGCGATAGTACTTTCTCACTGAAGGTAAGTTAAGAATATAACTACAGAAATGTACTTAAGTTACATAGGAACTATGCTTGAGGTATAAGCCCACAGGGCATGTGTATGTTAACACTTTACAATAAGGTCTCATTTGTTAACATTAATTAATGTGCAAACTAACAATTGCTAAATGTAGTATTAGTTAATAAAATTAGAACTGTGTGTTTGTTCATTTTAGTTCGTGGTGCATTCATGTTAACAGATACAACTTTTTATTTTTTACAATGTATTAGGAAATGTGGAGATTAACATTGAGATTATTTAATGCTGTAAATGTATTGTGCATTCTTAGTCCATGTTAACTAATGAAACCTTATTGTAAAGTATGTGTATATGTGTGTGTGTGTGTGTGTATATATATGTCATGCTATTGTTAAAATTACTTTTCAGTTAAGAGCAAATTTGCTTTAGCAAGAACTGCAGCTCTTGACGTCTTTGATACAGACACAACTGTGGAAGAGGACATCTTCCATGAATTGAATGAAGGCAGTACACATTTATGCCTAACAGTAAAATGTCCAGAAGAAAATATTTCTGATAGTTTGTCTGAGGGTAAGTATATAACACTTTAGATATTCTTTCAAGGACTCCAGTGCAATTATCCTGGAGACAAAATGCATTTGGGTCAGATTAACACATTTTACATCTACCTTTAGCAGACGCTTTTATCTAAATTGACTTTAAAAATTAGGAATACAACAAGTGATTCATCATGAGGAAATAACATAAGAAGTGCTAATAATTCAAACATAGTCTAAAACAGTCAAATTAAGATAGATACAATTAAGTGCTCACTTTTGAGTTTTTTGCAGTTTCTTGAATATTGTCACATTTGTTTGTCATGAAATCATGAAAAGGTGGACAAAAGGATCAGGTTGTTAAGTGTCGACTGCAGCTAGATATAGGAGAATGAGAACTGACAAGGGTGTCTCCTTAGTTTTACTATTTTTGTTTTAAAGGCTTAGTTCACACAAAAATGAAAATTGTCATTAATTACTCGCCCTCATTCTTCCAAACCTGTAATACTTTCTTTCATCTTCAGAACTGAATACAATCCAAGAGCTTTCTGATACCTCCATAAACTGCAACATAATTGCAACTGTCAAGGCTCAGTAAAGATATCATTAACATAGTTCATGTGACCTGACCACAGTGTTTCAATCTAAATGTTATGAAGTGATGAGAAGACTTTGTGTGCAAGAACAAATATATTAATAAATGAAGCGCTTCAGAACAAGAGGCTTCTCCTGCAGCAGCCCAACAGGTTACAATAAAACAAATGAAAACTGTAGGCTAAATAAATAGAATTAATAATTGTACAAATTGTGAAAAAAATCAGACTTTTTTGTGCGCATAGTAATTTAATCTTACAGTACACCTGTAAGGGTCACACTTCACTAACTCAGTTGTATTCACCTTTGTTCTTCTTTCTTCATGGTTTCTGCCTCAGAATTTGGCTTGCATTTTCTGGTGGCTATTTCTTTTACCTTTTTATTTCTTTTCTTAGAAAAACAAGCCAACGAGAGGAAGAAAAAAAGGCATCTGTGCATTCTTCCAGCGAATAGGGAAGACTATAAAGCTTTGCACCCTATGTTGCTACAGGGACATGTTGCCGCCATTTCCATGCGATGATCCAGCGGATCTCCAGCCAGGTTTATCTGGCCTTGAATGGGCGTTATCAATCGATCCATGTCCATCTGGTATTGAGCTGACCGTAAACGCCAATCCGGCAGATCCTGAGGCATCATCGGTCTCAGGACCATCCAGTCTTGAGGTGACATCTGACAGTGATCAGGCTGATCTGGAGCCATCGCTTGTCTCAGGTCCATCCACCCTCAATTTTAAGTTAACATTGGACTGGATCCAGGTCTATCCATACTGGTTTCTGAGACAGTGAATGTCCCAGGACGATTTAGTCTTGATGTAACACCTGTAACATATAGCGGCAGGAATTCAACTCTACAAGTCACCAGAAGGGGGGCAGCTAAAGAATCAGCAGCCCTCTAAAAGCCCCTCCTCCGCCTCAGCGCAAAAGCGCGCGTTTTCTTCCTGTTGTGGAACAAAAGGAATGTGCGGGAACGCTTCTCAAAGACATTCGTTCATTTCATGACTTGCAAAGCATCCACAAAGAAGATATATGGATATTAATGTGTACTCTTTCTCTCATATGCTTGTGGAATATGAATATTAATTTAAGAAAACGTGGGCTGATTTCTAATCGTGCTTTAACCTGGAATGTGTAGGCTGCAGTGTTTAGACTTTTATGAATGGTTGCAAAACTTCATGAATCAGTACTATAACGAATGTGGTGATATTATAAATGTGTAAACTTGATAAAAGTTTTAATACAGGGATCAAAAGTTATTCTTTTCTCCATTGAAAATGCCTTGCAAGAAAACCATGGACATGGGTGGAGCTCCGCCCCATACGGACAATCTGATTCGATCAGCCGCCGGTGGGCGGCGTCCAAACCGGACAGTTGAAAAGACGAGGCGCGTCCGCGTCTTCGCTCTCTTCTCTTCCCTCTTGCAACTCTCGGGCGCTCCTGAACTCGGCGCGCTCAAACGCGTGCAAGGCTGACCTGGAAGCCGGCCCGCTGGACTCTCACAACCAAACCAACCATCGGAGGGGGTCTAAGGCTGTGCCAAAGCCGTAACGGAGCCACGAATCCAACGATTGCAGAGGAGCTTTCCCGGTGACGTCACGCAGCCATCTCAAGTCTCCACACGAGAACAACCGAAGGAGCCCGAGCTGAACACGTGACCCCCGAAACAAAGACCTCACGCGGGAAACGAAACCAACGCATCGAGCCTGCTTTAAAACCCATCCAAGCAAGTACAAACTGAATTTTTATCCTGACTAAACTGGTAAATTCGATCTGAATGCAGTAACAAAGCAAAAGATTTGTTCGTGATCATTTTCTGGTTAGTTAAGCTATGAAGTAGAAAGAATGGTGTTCTTTCACACACAGTTAACCTCAAAACTTTCGTATGCCTATGTGTGTATGTCTATGTCTTCTCAGTTAATCCATTTATGTTAGAATAGCAGTATCACGAATAAATCGTTTTTCATTTCATAAAGAATTGTCTCTGGAATGTGATTTTAAGTATTTTTATCCTTACTTGCCCTAAAGATAACGCAGCCTAGCTCAAACTTAACGAAATTATTAATCTCGTTTATCTACCGGGGCCACGGAATGGAAGCGAGATTGTAATTGAGAGTAACAGAATGTACCTTTTAGTGATTGCTGGACAAGCACTTAATAAGGTGTAAACTGTAGGTTAAATATTAATACGACTTTAATCAAGCCATATTAAATATTTAATAACTAATTCCCGGAGCTGAAACAATAGCTCTATATTAAACTGGTATTTTTACTACATAAATGGTGGAGGACAAAAGCGGGCATTAAAGATTTAGATCTGATGAATCAAACCAGAGACAATATAAATATTTCTCACTTTTATCCGGAAGAATTGAGTAAATATAGAGAAACAAACGGTTATTGGTGATATTGCATGCTTGTTTGCGAAACACAGTGAGGTTGAATGAAAGAGAGTGTAACTGTTAACTCGAGTTCGAGAAGAAATTAAACTGCAGTAAATAATTAATAAAAGTCGCTCTAAAGCGCATGAGAGGCAACAAGCGTGTCCCTTGTTGCCCCTCTCTTAAGGCCTTCGTGGTAATGCTTTTGTTAGTGCGTGTTCCACTGCAAACCCAGCCACGTGACTCTCCCGGTTGTAGAATATTAAAGTAGCTATTTAAGTAATTCTCAGCCAATTTTTGATTTCACGAGTGAAATTCAAACGCACGGCGCTCAGAGGAGTGGCCAGTCGTTTTTGAGAAAGGGAGACATTTTGCAAATCGATTTAATTGGTTTTTTATGTGTGCGGTCTAAACAGACAAATATTCACATAATAGCCCGCTGAGGCTTTGTTGGGTTATAAGTAACCCGTAGATAAATGTATCTCGTCCTAAATGAGTGAGATTATATGTGCTATAGAAAATTCAAGTCTGAAGCGTGAAGCACATTTTTCTTCTGCCTACAGGCACTGCCTCGCCATAGCGACCAGTTTAACCACGTGGAGCTTAGCCACGTGTAAATAGCATTAGCGCTAAGCTAACAAAGAAACTGTAGCATTGTAGCAAAAGCCATGCTGGTAGCATTACGGCTAGCGATTAGCACATAGCATTTAAAGCTTGAATGCAGTGTGTTTGGAAATGTGGTTCACAGCTAACACTAATTCCCTCTCTCTCTCTAGTCTCTCATTTAAAAGACTAACACGTTTTAAGTTGGCTGTGTTAATGTTTCCCAATCATCAGTGTTGACACTTTCACAGGTTGGTTTAATATAACAGCTGATTAAAGTCTTCTTACCTTTTGTGGGACCAGCTTAATAACTGGTGGGTTGTTAGAAGATAATTCAGTGTTACTTTGATAACATAGTGAGGTTGATTTAGTCCAATTATAATGGCTTTTTATGATTTCATAACACATCAATGGATGAGCGCTATTGTTAGGAATTTTTAATTGTTAATTGAATGTCACAATTGATTACAAATTAATTTTGAATTAATTTCATTTAATAAAATTTTCAATTCCTGCTTCCAACAACAGCATCCATTTACGAACCATAAACGCGCTTATAATTTGACCACTACAATAAAACCTTAAGTTATCTAGAGGGCCAGAAATTTTTTAATTTCATTTACAAGTAGGATACCGATTAATTATTATTATTATTATTTTTTTTTTTTTGGTGTTAAGGACAATGAGAGGAATGCTTAAGTTTGGAAATTATTTTAATTACTATTATGGGAATCCAAAACTAGTGATTTAGAAGCTGTAAATTAATTTAATAATTAATTATGAATTCGAACATTCTAATTACATTTAATAATTAATTACACTTCCTGTCTACATTTTGCAACAATATTGGTTTGTCAACTCAATTGCAGATTGCATTTGTAAATTCTAATCCTAAGTGAATCCTATTAATTTTAATTATAACATCATAAATTTTAATTAGAAACCAAATTCTAATTTTTAATGCTAATTCCAAACTGAAATACAAGTCTGGCGCCCCCTGTAGGCCATACTTCATTTCCTTAGGTGATCTGATTAACTCAAGAAAAAATTAATAATAATTTAATTAAAATAATTTTATTAAATTAAAATTAGTCCTTTTTACTTAGGCCTGAGAGTAGATAGTGCTCCCCCTAGTGCTGTGTTAGGGAAGTGACAGTGACACCATACAGGTCAAAGTCATGTCTCACCAATCTGGAGCATGAAACGTAACCTTAGCATAGCGACTCAACAGCACCACCTTGTGCCAACGTATTAGTTTTAAATCTTGGGAATAAATCTTAATTTCTCTTTTCTTTTCTCCCTGTTACTAACTTCTAATTTGACTTGTTTGCTTAAAGCTAGCCAAGGGAAGATCACGAATAGAGCGAAATGTCACAATTGAACAGATGTATGAAACTTGAGAACCACATTCAAAACTGTTTACCATTTACCCTCTATTGTGAAATCCTATTCCCCCAGGTTAAAGCAGGCGCAATGAGAAGATAGACATCGGCAAAAGTTTTAACACGCGTGACACACGCTGACCAGCGTTGCGGTGTAAAATCCTGCCATTCAGGGACAAGTACTGTCATTGCTGTTGTTTTCCTCCATCAAGGAGAAAATTGGAATAGCAATACCAGTCTTGTTACAAAAGAGAAAACTCGCCTACAATCCTCTGATTAGAAGCGTCCTTCTAAATCAGACTTAACAAAGCGAAGAGAGAATCTGCTATTAAAAGAGAGATCGGTCTAGTGTTATTGTCCCTGTGTACTCATTCTGTTAGTGTGCTTTTCTTTCTGTTTCCCAACAGTGCTGCCTCTACGTGGGCGCAATTTCTACGCAGAAGCTGCAAATTACACGCACCCCATCACAGAGGACCACAGAAACAGAATCACACTCAACACTAGCATACACTACACTGTGCACATTCACACCCCTGTTGTTTTGTTTGTGTTTTTGTTTTGCTTTGTTTCCCATCCAAGGTCTGTGTCAGTTCGGTCCAAGATCCCATCACCGCCAGAACATGTATCACCAGCCACGAAATGCAGCAACTCAAAGAGGACTTCGCTGATCGTGCAGATAAGCTACAGTATGCAGAGAAGCTACTAGAGAAGGCAAAGACTGACTTCAGGGACAAAAACAGCAGAATCAAGGCCCTCGAAGCTCATTTGGCTGAATCAAGAAACGAGATCAGCCGCCTAACACAACAGCTCGACTACGTCACAGAGGAGTCTGAAAGTTTCCAAGAGGAACTCAAGCACGCTTACGAACTACGCCATGAGCCGTCAAGGACAGGACGTGCACCAACCGCACCCCTGCCAAGCAGGACCAAGTCAACTGTGCCTGGACTGACACGTGAACATAAGACAGAGGGGGTGATGTTAAAACAGTCACCAGCGCCGTCTGAAGGACTTTATATCACGACAGAACCAGAAGAATCTGCTGCAGCCAGCCGCAGAGCGTCGCACAGCTTGGACCTAAAAGACCTTGACAAGCTCGCCCGAAACGTTAGCAAATTCAACCCCAGCGTGCCAAACAGCCAAACGGTCCAGGCGTATCTGCAAGATATTGATTTCCATCTGGAAATGCGACCTAACGTTACGGACAAAGATAAACTCTATTTACTCCGAACGACATCCAGCCCTGAAGTACGCAGCTTCCTGGACCGGCAGCCTGTTAACACAAAGACTGATTACCAACGGCTGCGAAAAGCCCTTATTAAAGAGTTCGCCGACCCTGAGTCCGATCAAGGCTTAGTGGCTGCCCTGGAGACGAGACAAGGACGTCACGACACTCCTCAAGCTTACTATAGTCGACTCAGACAAGCATATTTTGGAACTCGCAATGATTCTGACATGGAAGATGAACTGAACTTTAAAACTCTCTTCCTCAGGAATCTTCATCCTGGCATAAGCCACCATCTTGGCGTTCTCGCATGTCCACGAACGATGAACACTCAGCAGTTGCGAGACTTGGTGCAAAAGGCCTACTACAAACAAAAGATGGCCTCAGAAAAGAGCACAAAAACCCCAGCAGTTCTTGATTTCAACACGCAACACCATGAACTGGCTCTAGAGGGCACCCAACGCCAAGACAGCGCTAAGCCACCACACAGAAAGTGGAATGCACCCCCGTCCAACAGAGAACGATACTCACACGCTGACACCCGACCTAAACAGAGGTATGACCGATGGGATGAACCGCGTGGACGTCAACGCTCACCTGGACGACACTGGGAGAAGTGGTCTCATGAGAATCAGTGGGAAAAGGAAGACGAACCAGAGTCAGCCTGACTAGCTGTCAGACGGAACGGCAGTGACAAGCTGAACAAATCAGCCCCAGAAAACAGCACCGCTTCACCTTGCTCTCAGAGAACAGTAAACACCCTAACTTCAGATGGACATGAAACCCCACCTGAAAACCCAGCAACAGAGTTAAACACTAACTCAACACCCAATACTCCAAATCACAGCAGCGTCCAACAAACACCTGCTGATGAAACTCCAAGTTCCTGAAAGTGCCGTCTCAGTCACCTGCCATTCCTCCGGAGAACACCAGATCAGGTCTGACATCCTAAACGTTTCCTCCCAAACTCCAGCCCCTCAAATGACCAAAACGATGCCCTCACCATAGCAGGTGCATCACATGAAGAGTCCTGGACCTTTCATGCCCTCCCACCCAACCCTACAGTGGCAGCAGTAACCCGCCGCCAGCACGCCACTGGCGAGCACACCCCTGCCCTCCTGCATTACCATACCACCTCAGTTCGCTGCTGACGATCTCCTCACCCTCACATGCGGATTCGTCACTACGAACCATGACAGCTCACATGTCAAAACCATGATAACACATCCTCCGAGCTCCGCAAGCTCCACTCTGTCGACTACATGCTGCATCTGCAAGACGGTGTCCACACGTATGTCCCTGAGCCACTCACTGCGCCACAGCTCGTAGTTCCTCACGGCCAGAGGGGGAGTACATGGACACACGCACACGATGCACCATGATGGGTTGCCAGTGCCAACCGGCAAATCCAAACCACCGACAGGAAAAGGGGGAGGATCCGACCCACTGACACAGACCGACAACCATATGCACCACACAAGCATAATTATTGTCATTTTAGGAAAACATATAGCAACCATGCTTAGACACAACCCATATTCTCTCCTCCGCAGCACTGCTAGGACCAATCTAGTAGAGAGGAGTTACTCTCAATTAATTTTTTTTTTTTCATTATTATATAATTTTTTTTATAATTTTTTTTTTTTTTTTAATTTTTTTTTTATTTTATTTTTATTTTAAAACTATTTTTTTTTATTTTTTTTTATTTACTTTATCGTTTGGGTTCTTTATCGCGTGTCTCACTTTGTGTTTCCTTTCCTCTTTTTCACTTTGAACCCCTTAACCAAACCTTGAATCCAGGTCCTGAAATTGAGATCGACTTCCGTCAGTAAAGTCGTTGTAATTCGCTGTGAGAACCGCTGTCGACCGATCGAGGCCACCCGCCAAAATCATGAACGACATGATACACGATGTAAGTTCCTCGATTGACAACGTAGCCATGAATAGGATTCCGTGCTACACGATACCTCTTAGCCTTGTTCAAACGTTGTAACTTCGGCCACTGCGGGCCCCGCTAGTCTCATCCAAACCCATCTCGCCCCTTTCCCGGTAGCGCTATTCCCATATACGCAAACCCGGAAACAGGTGATTTAGTGGCCTTTTCAGTTTGCCCATTATCGACGTTAATAATGTTTACCGGCTCAAAGACGTTGTGAATGCGGGATTACGGCAAGGGAAAACCTATGTAAAAATCCAAACTCCTAAAGTCGCTGCGTATTACGAGAACAACGAACGGTTGTATCTGGCCCCAAACTCAAAGATGGGCACGCTCACTTAGGACATTCACTTCCCCCCTACCCGAGTAAACTCTGCGTACGCGATAATACCAAGGGCATCTGCGGTTTAGAATCCATTAAACCCGACACTAGCTGCCCCGCCGAAACAACACCACGTTCTCAAGTTGAGGTAACGCAAGCCGAAATCATCAGAAACCGTTGGCTGGTCAGTACCCCAGCACGACCAGCCACCCTCACATGCGATCAACACGACGCCACGCGCATTAATTTGCCCAACCAAATGTTATGGATCACTGTCCCGAAGGGCGTGATCCTCCATATTGACGAGTTAGCATTGTATCACCTCACCGACGATGAATATCAGGTTGAAATCGAAATCTCTTAGTGAATTGACACCGGCTGACAGCGCTAGAAGCTATCGCTCGCCTTCCGCCCGCCGGCGCGCCAATTATTCGGTCCTGGTCTGCCGCTGACACGGCGCTTTGTATCTCTACTATCGTAGGATATGTTATGAATTTGACACTGGCCTTCCTCCTACACAAGCGAGTGAACGTCGTCCAAGAGTCTCTCAACAAATGCACGTCAGGCGTCCCTCGCCTTTTTCGACGTGGTAATCCCGACCGAGACCCCGAACCCGAGAATTTGAACAACCTGACTGAGATCATGCCTATACCGCCTCGTCGAGCCCCTGACAATTAAAAGTCAAAAATGACCCAATTGTCAATAATGATAAACAATGCATCCCTATGTCTTCTCAAGTTTCTAACCTGTTCCTTCCCAAATTACCCTGCACCAGGTTTTAGTCAGTGATAGGAATGATGTTTGTGTCTTGTATGTGCCTGTTCTTCCTGCCTCTTGTTCCAGGGCCTGACAATGTTCCATCAGGGGAACATCACCAAGCCCAAGGGGGATATGTAACATATAGCGGCAGGAATTCAACTCTACAAGTCACCAGAAGGGGGGCAGCTAAAGAATCAGCAGCCCTCTAAAAGCCCCTCCTCCGCCTCAGCGCAAAAGCGCGCGTTTTCTTCCTGTTGTGGAACAAAAGGAATGTGCGGGAACGCTTCTCAAAGACATTCGTTCATTTCATGACTTGCAAAGCATCCACAAAGAAGATATATGGATATTAATGTGTACTCTTTCTCTCATATGCTTGTGGAATATGAATATTAATTTAAGAAAACGTGGGCTGATTTCTAATCGTGCTTTAACCTGGAATGTGTAGGCTGCAGTGTTTAGACTTTTATGAATGGTTGCAAAACTTCATGAATCAGTACTATAACGAATGTGGTGATATTATAAATGTGTAAACTTGATAAAAGTTTTAATACAGGGATCAAAAGTTATTCTTTTCTCCATTGAAAATGCCTTGCAAGAAAACCATGGACATGGGTGGAGCTCCGCCCCATACGGACAATCTGATTCGATCAGCCGCCGGTGGGCGGCGTCCAAACCGGACAGTTGAAAAGACGAGGCGCGTCCGCGTCTTCGCTCTCTTCTCTTCCCTCTTGCAACTCTCGGGCGCTCCTGAACTCGGCGCGCTCAAACGCGCGCAAGGCTGACCTGGAAGCCGGCCCGCTGGACTCTCACAACCAAACCAACCATCGGAGGGGGTCTAAGGCTGTGCCAAAGCCGTAACGGAGCCACGAATCCAACGATTGCAGAGGAGCTTTCCCGGTGACGTCACGCAGCCATCTCAAGTCTCCACACGAGAACAACCGAAGGAGCCCGAGCTGAACACGTGACCCCCGAAACAAAGACCTCACGCGGGAAACGAAACCAACGCATCGAGCCTGCTTTAAAACCCATCCAAGCAAGTACAAACTGAATTTTTATCCTGACTAAACTGGTAAATTCGATCTGAATGCAGTAACAAAGCAAAAGATTTGTTCGTGATCATTTTCTGGTTAGTTAAGCTATGAAGTAGAAAGAATGGTGTTCTTTCACACACAGTTAACCTCAAAACTTTCGTATGCCTATGTGTGTATGTCTATGTCTTCTCAGTTAATCCATTTATGTTAGAATAGCAGTATCACGAATAAATCGTTTTTCATTTCATAAAGAATTGTCTCTGGAATGTGATTTTAAGTATTTTTATCCTTACTTGCCCTAAAGATAACGCAGCCTAGCTCAAACTTAACGAAATTATTAATCTCGTTTATCTACCGGGGCCACGGAATGGAAGCGAGATTGTAATTGAGAGTAACAGAATGTACCTTTTAGTGATTGCTGGACAAGCACTTAATAAGGTGTAAACTGTAGGTTAAATATTAATACGACTTTAATCAAGCCATATTAAATATTTAATAACTAATTCCCGGAGCTGAAACAATAGCTCTATATTAAACTGGTATTTTTACTACACACCTGTACCAAGTCTATCCAGTATTGAGATGAAACCTGACGTTGATCCAACTGAGCCCAAGCCATCATCTGTTTCAGGTCCATCCACACTGGATTCTGTACCAGGTCCATCTGGTTTTGAGACAGCTGTTGGTAAGTCTACTGTCATTTTTAATCTGCTTTTGGGACTTTTATACTTGTCTGCTTTTTTTACACTTATGCCTAATTAGTATTATGCGCCTGACTTAATGTTTAATACCTTTTATTATATTCAACATGTAACATGGGGAAATTATGGGTATAGTTCTAATTTCATTCTAGATTAGGATGGTTGATTTTATTTTTCAGTATATTTGTTTTATTAGTTATTTTTTTCATTGCAGACGTGTACATACGGTGTATAATGTGTATTGGTGCATTGGTAACTAAGTATGTCTTTATAGTACACTGTGTGTACTGAGTATATGTATGTGTATTTTGCACATTGTCTTCTGTACAGTCTGTAAATATGTACTGTCCATATGTAAATTGTTGTGTTTTTTTTTTTTTTGCACTCTGGAGCATGCTCGTAAGAATTTCACTCACCATGGCACTTGTGCTGCGGAGATGTGACAATAAATTTGATTTGATTTGATTTAAAGGACAAGTGAAATGTAGTGTCAAGATTGCAGAAAAAAAGAGTCAGAACCACAAGATTTATTTGCATCATCCCTTGTCCTTTAGACTGACCTTAATGTATATTCTTTCCTTATGAGAAAGTTACAAGATGATTAACCATGCATGTGCATTTTACCAGTTGTCTCATCTTACATCTGTATTCACCCAGCCTTCTTTCTTCATGATGTCTTGACCCAGTATTTGACTTACAGTTTCTATTTTTTATTTACTTTTTATTTCTTTGTTTCGTTGTTTGTTTCTTTGTTTCTTCTTTTTAATAACAATCAATAAAGAGGAAGAAGAAAGGCATCTGTTCATTCTACCGCCGAACATGGAGGGCTGTTAAGCGTGCTGCCCTCTGTTGCCAAAGGGGCAACAAAGTGGCTCCAGATCCATTTGCCATCGACCCAGTGGCTCAACGGGATATGCCAGTTTTATTCAGCCTTGGTTGGCTGACACTTAATGCTGAGCCAACATATCTGGAGCCATCACCTGTCCCAGGCCCATCCAAACTGAACAATGAGCCTGCACCATGTAAATCTGGTTATGAGCCACCTGTTGGTAAGTCTACTATCATTATTAGTCTAAACAGCGTTTCCAAAAACTATGTGCATATTCCAAAAAATATGCACATTGTGCACGTTTGTGCTCCATGAAATATATAATTAAAAATATATATAATTAAAGATTTTGGCAATTCAGTTGAAGTGACTGCAGGTTTCATTGAAGTACTATTTCAGAAGCATTAAATATGTAGACCTAAATGAGAACTGCTTTTAGGCATTTAGTTGTATAAAAATGCAGTACTGTTGAGTAACCCTTATGAAAAATAACCATGGTTTTATTATAATAAAAGTGTAGTAAACATTGTATTTTTTCTCTTGTATATTGATTACAATTTATATAACCAGTTTTACTACAAACAAAATGGTTAAACTATGGTTAGTGTAGCAAGGCCATGGCTAATTTGTGATTATCATGGTTTAATAGTAACCAAATGTTTTTTTTGTTTTTTTAATTGTATAAAACTATGGTACATTTTGTAAACACAAGTACACCTGATGACGTCAAAAATATGATAATTAAGCATATATCAAGTTGAATTGCTATATAAAGTAATAAGCATGTTTATAAAAACACGTTTTGTAATAACTATTATTTCGGACCTTTTGACGTTGATGATAATTCCGATTCGGACCTTTGAATGTAAACTTTGAGAACCCCTGATCTATATGATGGTTATTTGTTTCATGAAGTTGAAGTGTTTTTGAAAGACATTGCCAGTTGTTGTATCCCAGCACCAGCCGTTTGTCACATGTTTTGGCCCCACCAAATAATTTGCATGGAAAACAATACACTTTATTTGCTTTCTTGGAATATAACAACCAGTGTCACTCAATTATCTCCCCATTTGATAATAAGCGATGACAGTAGGCTTTTGAAAATTGCCTGTTACTCGCCTCAGATCTAGGATATGGCCGATCAGGACATTTCAAAGGCCCTGTCTCAGTCATGTTTTGCCTAAAAGAGTCAGTAATTTGATGGGGTGCAGGCCAGTCTGATGGGTCCTCTGGGTAAGGTCTTTCCTCTGCTTCCTCCTCTGTTGCATCTCTGCATTCTCCATCTAACTCATCTCTTCTGATGTCATCCTGAAGATGTGGCTCTCCATCTTTCCATGCACTAGATTTTTGCAAGACAAACCAATACATAACTCTGAAATGACATTATCTGTAATGTACTTCACAATATCATGTGTAGCCAGTCCTACCTGTTCTCTTCACTTGCACTGGATACATTTACATTCTCTCTTTGCTCTTCATCTTCACAACTAAGTAAACTAAACAGATGTTTCACAAAATGTGTTACTTAAGGCTACAATACCTTAATCTGCATGTTTCTTGATACTTTGTAAGTCATAACATCCTGTATGGCTCTGTTTTCTTCACCTGCTCTTGGTTGTCCTCTCCATCTTTATGGCTAAGTAAATATATCATTGTTACTATTATACCTATACTACAGCAGTCAACTTTCAGAATGAAACTACTTTCACATTTCTACACACTATGAAAGAGTGGTTAAAAACTAAAATATACGTGATTAAAACAGTAAAGTATTAAAAAACTAAAATATATCTTTAAAAAGTCTTTTTATGAACACTCATGTACAAAGCATTAAAATGATTTTATTTGCTAAACAGGGATGTAATTTCAGAAACAGAAAAAAAGCTCATATATGAATAAATTCAAAGTGCTTTTTTTAGAAACTTTGTGGTTTTCTAGCTGTATATATATATATTTATAAACATTTTTTTTTTGGGGGGGGGGGGTCAATTTATATATATTTTTACTCATTTAAAATGCTAAAAAAATTGTCTCTTAACAAGTGTCATTTTTCAAATATATTAAAAGCTTTATTAAATAAAATTTTCAAAGACTTGTTTTGGCACAATGGCGCCCCCCTCTGTGTGGCGCCCCTATGCACTGCATAAACTGCATACCCCATATTTGCGCCCCTGTTTATGATGACGGTGCGGGTATTATTATTATTATTATTATTATAGCGCGTGCACACTCATTATTAGTTCTAAGTCGAACACAACCTACCACACGCGCTGAGTCGACAGAACTGAGTTCATGCGCGAGGACCCGGGTGTACACGCTCGTGTGGGAAGTGAACTCTGCGTGTGGTGAGGCGCAGCTTATGATTCGCTTTAGATGTTGGTGCAACCCCTCGAATGGGAGCTTTGCTTTCCAGCTGTCTGAGAAAATGATTTTCTCTTATCAATTTTATGAAATAAAAAAATCCAACCGTTCATTCATAGAAAGAATTGGGACTTGCCCGGCAGCTTATTTCAGGTTGCGAGTGAAAAGTGAAAATTAATTGGGCGAACGTACTACCCTGCGTCTCCTGATAATGATGACAGATCCTGGCCAATGTGTAACCAATGTAATGAAATGAGCGAGTACAGCATTATCTGTATCTGTATCTGTATCTGTTAACCATATGAATTATCTGTATCTGTATCCGTACTCGGACTGGGCGGGGCCTAACCCGGAAGTGGGCGGGATTTAACCTGGAAGTGGGTCAGGTTGTCTTGAAATGGACGGGGCTTTAACCGGTATGTTATTTTAAGCATGCAATTGATATGGGTTGATCAGAAATTGTTATATTTATTGCTGATTAGAAAACTATTTACATGACAGCATCAGCATTGAGCTTCAGATCAATGGTTTTGATCACGATAACAAACGAACTATGTACAGAACAAGTTTTGCAACAATGAATACAACACATGCGGTTGCAATTATGAAGTAAAATGTAATGAACAAGAGTTTTCATCTCAACATAACTTTCTTTTTTTAACTTTTAATTTTTGGTTCTTTTTTATTTTCACACCAGGTATGTGTGTGTGTGTAGCTAATTAATTTGTAATATAGTTTTATACCACTACTTCCTTTTTTTTTTTTTTTTTTTTTTTTTATACAGCAAGAAAGTGTCAGACACTCAGTGCGTGAAGTAAAAAAAAACTGGTTAGAGCCAGCTGACGGTTTAAAAAAGAAAAAAAAATATCCGACAGGCAGAGACGCGAGTCGCATTCTACCAAGCACCACGTCTGAACAAACCCCACGTTTACCAAAACTCTACTGGTTAATAAGTAAGTACTACAAACCAAAGTAAAAAAACAAACCTGAAGCTGAAGAAACCCTAAACGTTAACGGAAAAAACCCGCGAACCTGAGTGACTGAGGGAGAGTTAGGGGCCGCTCACATATCGCGTCATTTGCACGCTCAAGTTCGTTATTTCAAATGTAGACGCGCGGTATGCGCGCTCATAATGGAAGCGACGCGGTCGCGGTGCGACGCGCTCGCGGTGCGACGCGCTGGTTTTTTCCAGGCGCATCCGCGCCGCATTGAGATAAAAACATCTCAACTTTTCAGAATGCCGCAAGCGCACCGCAGGTCATGTGATGAAATTTCCTTCTTGTAATGGAGAGCGCAGCTGATGGTTGCTTAGCAACGACAAACGCCTCCGGAGCGCAACCGCCCGAGCGCTTGGAAAAAAAGAGAAAGCAGCGCGCCTAGCGTTTTCCACGCGTTTTAGGCGCTATATTTGAACGGCCCCTTACGCCGGCTTCACACTGCAAGCGTAAGCAGCGCGTGAGCGGCGCAGAAGCGGTGCGTATGCAGAGCAGGAGCAGCGCGCACCCATTGCCCTTTCACACCGGTAGCGTTTGTAGCGCGCGGCTGAACAGCGACTTCTGTACAGAATGGGCAAATTCGAATCTAATTTTAAATACAATTGGTCTTGATTTATTAGAATAGTTTATATTACTGTATTTGTTTTATTTACACTGTACATGTGCATCTGTGTTTATGTGCAGTACGTATTGTAGATAGAAGAAAGGCAATTGCGCTGTATTTGTTACTACGGAGATTACGAAGAAGGATGCGACGTAGATTTTGGGTGCACCCAGGCAACGGAACAGCGAAAAAACAATAACTGACCATAGCAGAAATGTTATAGTTATTTTATACATTGTGTTTATATTGAATATGGTCAATATTTTAAAGGTTTGTACTTGTAACCAGAAGTTTCTTTTTGTACATATACTGTTAGCTGCTGTTCTTTATGTTTGTTTGTATTGATTGTTATTTACAGATTGTAAAAAGTTGTACTGATTGGACAGATTGTACTTTTTGTCTTTCAAAAAAAAAAATAAAAAAAAATGACGTACCATCTGCCAACGCAAAATGACTAGTCCTTTGTAAAAAAAAACACATGAATTATAGGAGAATGACATGCCTTTGAAGTTTTGGTCAAAAGATTACATCTACAATGTTGACATATTTTGCATCTTTATTCAACATTTAACATTTATTAGCAAACCTCTTCATAATGCCTGCTGACGAACGCTAATTTAATAATGAAGCAATATCTGATAAACATACTCATAAACAGCAGATTTACAAGCAATCTCCATGCTAACATCTTCAACATGCATCGTAAATGTCTTTATTAACACTTTGTGTAAACGTTTTATTAGGGATATTAGCAAACACACGAAAAACACACTTTCAAACAAGTCACCCATATCATAGACTTATTTGGTGTAGCTACATGTGTAATATTTATGTGACGTATTTGAATATGTATTTATTCGTTTGTCACTTCGTGTATTATCAAATGATCAATCCACTGCATCCCATGCCTTTTCTTTGGCTTGTAAGTCCTTATACATTTAATTTTTTGGGTCATAAATAACTTTTAGTTTTTCCACTTCTATGATGAGAGGAGTGTCGTCCATTAGGTCATCTTCCAGGTGTACTCTGAAGACCCCCGTCTGGCTACACCGGGCGCTGTCACGTGCGTTTGTTGATGATGCCTGTTGTCAGCATGACATCTGCTTCTATGCCAACATATAGGCCTATAAACTACACAATATATATTACAACTTGCTACGAAATTGTTGAACTTCATGGTAACTGTTTAAAATACATTACATCCCATTTACAAACTTTAAATATGTTTTTTTTTTTAGTGTCGATCATAAATAATGTCCTGTCACTTTAATTGAGCGTAAGCAGCGCAGCAAAAATAGACTCGGCGCCGAAACGATCGCGGCACTGCCGCTCCTGCTCTGCTGCTGCTACGCGCTGCCGCGCCGCCCCTGCGTGCTGTGTGAACGCTCTCATCCGTTAACATGGACGCCGAAAAAAATACGCGCTGCTTACGCCCTGCTTACGCTTGCAGTGTGAAGCCGGCGTTAGAGAGAGAGAGCGCGCTGTTCTCTTCTCTTCTCAGTGTTCTGTGTGTGAGTGAGCAGAGCGGGACACAGCAACACAATAAATCTGTATGTGTGTAGGGGAGGGGCGCTGTGACTAGCCTCTCACAGAACGCAGACACAGTCAGCTACCCAATGAAAATTTTTATTCAATCCGAGCACAGATATTGACTCCTATTACTCGTATGATACTCGTACTCGGCAAAAGTGCTTTATCCGTACCGGATACTCGTTTCAGCCGAGTATCCGGCTCAACTCTAGAAAATACCATAATTTATTTATATGAATTTATATTCTAATATTCAAATCCGTTAAAGGATTGTTAGGCTGCATTAATTAGGTCAACCGGAACCGGGAACCCTTCCCATAAAACACAATGTACTTGTTACGTCATGAAAAGAATGCTTTCTTATTCCGAGGTTACTGTAGCCACCCGATCCGGTCCTTATCCAGCCCAGATTATCACTGTATGCAACAGATCCAGTCCATATCCAGATCAGATGGTGGATCAGTATGGAGTGTGTTTCGTGCCATGGATTACCTACCAAAGGTAACAGTCGTTTACTTTGTACGTGTGAGAAGAGGTATGTCGCAACACAGTCGCGTGACACCAACGCCGGATGAGGAGTACGTGGCAACACAAGTCGCGTGACACCAACGCTGTATGAGGAGTATGTTGCCACCACAGTAAATTAATATCTTACCTTTTTTTTTTTTTTTCAAAGTTTTCTTATTTTCTTTATCAATCATTTAACTTTTTTGCTTTTACTTTCCTGTGTTGTGATGACATTGAATATATCCTTGATACGAATTGTGTATTGCATACAAAGTTGTATGTCATTAATGTCATCTCTACTTTTTACAAACATAATAATAAAAAAAACTGAATTCAATTTTCTTTCTCTTGGAGATTAATGACAAATTATACACAATCAAAGTCGCAATTTTATGTTATGTTCACAACTATTTACTTTCACAACTTCCCAATTAATAATTATAATATATAAACATAATATTGATAATACTGAGCTTTAACTTTTGATGGTGTTAAGAATTGTAATTAAAGCAGCTGACTATACAATGTGTGAATACATTAGCTCACAATATCAGACTAAAAGTAATATTGTTTTCAGGAGATGAAGTCATTTTAATAGCCTATTATTTTCAAGAAATCACAATGACAAAATATATGACAGGAAAATACTATTCTAATCACAGATTTCAAAACAATGCTGGTTCATTTTCAAATGTTTTAACTAGGGCTGTCAGTAATTATTATTTTGTTAATCATTTGCTAAAGATTGTAATTATTTATATATTTTTGTTAATTAAGAAAAGTGAACAATAGCTTTTAGTACGAATACATGTAATAATGAGGCAATAATAATTGGTTGAAATAAAGTATCAAAAGTAAGTAGTCATATTGTTTTACTGATCAACACTATTAAAATCCATTAAGAAATGTATAAACAATAAGCTTACGTATTTTATGTATTATAAGAAATGCCAGTGATTGTTGTTCAACTTTACATCACGAGCAAACCATTGTTTATCTAATGTTTAATTGCATTTAATCTGTAATGTTTGGCCACATATTTATGATAGAAATGCTACAGCCAATAGTTTAAAGTTTTATTTTTAAACTTTAAACATTTAATGGCATATTTATAAATATATTGATGCATTCTCATGTGTTGCTGGTGTATGTTTTTAACCCTTTCGCAGTTGAGTTTAAAATATTCTAGCTGAGCCCCCAGCGTGAGTTTTTTAGGCGACCGTTATTTTAGAACGTATCACCTTGTTTCCATGGCAACGCGTCATGCAGCCACATAGTTCTGTATGACATGTGGATCGCTTTTATTTCGTTTTCATTTTTTAATCAACATATTCACAAACATCCTCACTATATTATGAAATATCTGATATTCCGATTCTGAAATATGTGCAAGTAAATGTATTTGGTAGTTTAAACACTCTTATAATGACCGTGTTAGTTGATCTATACCAGCTGATGGGCGCCGCAATGTTAGTTTGCGCTGAATCCTAGCTGTGGGATAAACAACGCGTAAATTCATCCTCTCCTCTCAAAACACGTTAAAGTAAGTCTACGGTAAACTGGGAGAAGAGCAGAGTAAACGTTATAGTTACCTACACAATCTGTATATGATATCAATAAAACATGTCATCAGATTATATTTGTAATGATCGTTATTGCCGTTTCCATAGAAATCAGCATGTATTTTACAAACTATAAATGTATGGTTTTGCTTGTACTTATGCGTGTTTAAATGTCTGAAGCCTAAAATAAGCATTATATGGTTGAAAACATTGAATGGTTGTGATAATATGACAATTGCTCAGCGCGTCTGATCTGGCTCCGCGCCAGCCAAAGCACGAAAGCAGATTTGAATTTAGTAGTTGGTGACGTGACGCACTGAACGTTCTTATCACACCGGTGTGATCGTACGCTTCTGGGACCAGCCAAGACTGATCACACCGGTGTGATCGTACGTGCAAAAGGGTTAAGTTGCTCCAAATAATTTCAACAGCACAAGTTTTTACATGTGTTTACTGTATAGCGCAGTTGTCATCAACAAGAATACCTAGAGCTAACAAACTATTTGTCAGTTATCCTGGGCAAGGATACATTTCACACATTATGAGTGATATATATAACAAAAGTACACCAGAATTAAAAGTTTGCCACATAACACCTATTTTCAATGTTAAAAATGTACTTAAACTAGTCATTTAACACACGTTTGTATTTTTCTCAGTTTAAGCCAGTTTGCATGTGGTCCCAAATGTTCCTATGAGAATAGTATTTTCTAAATACAGCATGTCACATATATGAATGCAGCTATGCAGGAGTATCTTATTGTACTGTACAGGTTCGTCTACATTTTTTCTTTTTTATTTACAAATCTCTGTAGAAACATATCAAGCCTAAAATCCAATTACTCATGAATTAATATCAAACAAGAATAATAAATATGATCAGCCTTCCCCATTGTTCACACCATTGCCAGGTCTGAAGTTAATGTTTCATCCAATTTCAGCCAATTCCAGGCCTCCACCTAACCCAGGTTCATCCTGAAATTAATCATAGCCAGACACGTATGGAACTGATTATTTTTTTGTAATTGTTATTGAGTTCATATAAGACAAATGAAAGAAACTTAACATTCTGTTTTCATATATTACAGTATATTTAAAATAAAAAGTCTGTGAAGGAATTCACAAGCCCTTCCCTTCAATTTGGTGAGTTTATTGACTACAGATCAGTTTAGATCTATGTTTTTATCAATTATTTTCACTTGATGTTTGGTTGTCAAATACAGTAATAAAGGCTGCATAAATAAAATAGAATATTATGCTAAGCTTCTCTTTATCTGTTATTAAACCACAGGTCACCATCACATAAAACAAAGGATTCCGAAGATGATTCTGTAACTTTGAAAAACAATGACATTTATTTTGACGCACTTATATATAGAACTTTTAAAAGGTTTTGACAGTAGTATTCACAACTTTATCTCTCTCTCCCCTTCAGCTGCTCTCATTAGAAGTCACCACAGCGGAATTATCTGTACATTATTTGGCTCATTTGACAGTAAATCCCTGTTAAGTGGACATCACAGGATATCCTGCCATGATTCCATTCACAGGGCATTAAAGTGCACAAGACATGATTAATATATAAATGAAATGATTACGGTTAAATAGCACTTCGCACTTCTGTAATAATTTTTTTCTGATTGTGAAGACACTACAGTCAGTAGTGTAGTGTAAATCGATGTTCTTTAGTGAAGTCAACTTCAGCCGATCTCCTGTGTGCATGGAGAAGAGAGATCCGGATCCGGCACCTCCGAAATCCGATACGGAACCTCATTTTGTTGGATCCCCCTCCTCATGCGCCAATGAAAGAGGTTTGTGCTGACCTACAGTGTGCATAAATACAAAATCCTCTATAATGGCCGCACTTGTAGCACATCTACATTTGAAATAAAGAACCTGAGCATGGAAAAGATGCGACATGTGAACTGCTCTGCTCTCACAAGACATAATGCATGGATCCAATAGCCTATAGGCCTACAATACATGCGTTTTGTTTTTTTGTTCTGTTATAACTGTTCACATTTACTTAAGAAAAATCCTGGATACTCGCCAGCAAGGCCATTTTTGTGTGTACAGCAAACTACGAAAATGTGTATGGCGTCATGTGGGTGAGCGGTTTGCTGGTGTCAACTTTGTGGATCGAGTGGCCCATGGTGGCGGTGGGGTTCTGATATGGGCAGGCGTATGTTATGGACAACGAACACAGGTGCATTTTATTGATGGCATTTTGAATGCACATAGATACTGTGACGAGATCCTGAGGCCCATTGTTGAGCCATTCATCCACGACCATCACCTCATGTTGCAGCATGATAATGCATGGCCAGCATACTCACCGGACATGTCACTCATTGAGCATGTTTGGGATGCTCTGGCAACCTGATCAACTCTATGCGAAGGAGATGTGTTGCACTGCGTGAGGAAAATGGTGGTCACACCAGATACTGACTGGTACTGCTACGGACCCCCCCCCTCCACACACACACACACATTTTAGAGTGGCCTCTTTTTGTGGCCAGCCTAAGGCACACCTGTGCAATAATCATGCTGTCTATTCAGCATCTTGATATGCCACACCTGTGAGGTGGATGGATTATCTCGTTAAAGGAGAAGTGCTCACTAACACAGATTTAGACAGATTTGTGAACAATATTTGAGATAAATATAGGCCTTTTGTGTACATAGAAAAAGTCTTAGATCTTTGAGTTCAGCTCATGAAAAAAAAGGCAAAAACAAAAGTGTTGCATTTATAATTTTGATCAGTATACATACTAACAATGTTTTAATTAAAACGGAGACCTTGAAGTTAATGTTATTTGGCTTTGGATATTTACATTTACACATTTAGCAGACGTTTTATCCAAAGCGACTTACAGTGCATTCAGGTTATACATTTTTTTTGTCAGTATGTGGTAAGTTTCCCTTTCTAAAACATTTACATGTATACTTTTGGCAGGCACTCCAAAGCAAGGCTTTTGAGATATACATTTTGACAGCACAGTGTACATAGGATTTATGATACCTGAATGATGTGAGCTTGATCTTCATCAAAAGGCCTCAGAAAAATGTAGTGTAAAATTAAAATTTTCTTCAAATGAAAACAATTAACAAGTCATCTTATGAGATTGAATATTATATCATACGCAGTGTTCCCCTGAATTATACTCTTTCAGCAATGGTTTTTTTTGTTCCTTGAGTGATTTGTGAATCACTTATGTTAAGCACAGCCATTGTTAGGTTAGAAAGAAAAAAGAAGGAAACAGTTGTAAAAAAGTAACACTTGTCCGTAGTGCTAAACTTTAATCTAAAAAAGTGATTTCATGTATCAGTACAACTATAAACACACAATAGTCACATAAGAAAAGAAAAGAAAAGCATTTGGAAGAAATGGAAATGCTTCAAACAGGCCATTCATTTAAATACAGTGTAAGCTTCTTTACTTATCCCTGTAATAATTAGCTGTGTAATAATAATACAATTCATTTTAAAATATTACTGTCTGTTCGTACATCACACAATAAAATATGACTTAAAAAAACAGGAACATGCAAGGAAATGGACATGGTATATTTATGAACTCTGTATCAGACAAATGGTACCAGTTTTACTGAGGGTTAAGAAGCAATCAGTTTTGTTTTACACATGATTGGGAAAGTTAGCCAAAATAAAATTACAAATATTTTTTTTATGAAATAATTTGATAATTTCTGCATACAGATTCTACTAAAGCAAGAAATAAACTATTATATGAGATGGTTTCCAAATGAATTGAAAAGTAAATTCTGTAACACTAGATCACCTCTCACATCTCTACTCCAAACAGAGTAATCTGAGGGGGAGTGGATTCTGAATTTTACATTCTTTTTGTTTTAGAACATGAAATGAAACAGAAGTCTGAAGACCATGAGGTGATAAATACATTTTACATGTCTTCTCTGGGAGTCCTGGAAATGTTCTGGGAGGTAGTGGGAGATTCAGGTTCAAAAACATCGTCTTCCATTCCTTCTTTAATTGGCTTCATAGTCGTGGATGCTTTTGTCAGAGGATTTTTCTCTGGAGGAAACAAAAAAACAAACAAATCGTCAAAGTCCAAAATAATGTTTTTTTGTGGCTTTTATGCTAACATTATGTAGTTACACATTAAGATCCAAGTATAATGTTTTATAAAGTCATAGGAGATACAACTTTCTATTATTCTCTTAACATTATTAACTGTTTCCACAGCTCAACAGTACCACACAATAATGTAAATAAAAATCACAAAAACAATAAAAAGTACAACTTTGTTATATACACTTTGTGCATGTTATATAAAATTAGCAGTATCCAAAATGTGTGGACTGGAAATCAGTTTTTGAGTATTGTGTCTGACGGATCGGTCACACTACACTTTGTGTTCCCTTTATTTCCATTAATACACATGCTGGAAACTCAAGATCATGTGAATTTCACTGCATTACTGCATAACGTTTGAGTTTTTCATTCTGAATTCATTCAAAGTGAAGACATCGAATCAGATGCTTCAAAGATGCAGGTTTTCTTCACTGCAGTTAAGTGGAGTACATTGTTTTAGTTTTTTTAAAGATGCAACAGAGTCTGTCAATGACATATTATGGCTGTTGTAGTATCCGAAGGAATGTTGTATGTCCAAAGTCTAATGTGACCGCAGTATGAAATAAATGAAAGAAGTGTTTTTATTGTGACATTGATTAATATCTGACGTGCATTAGTCTGCAGTAATTTAGTGTGCATACCCATTTTAATAATCTGCAAGATGTTTAAAACCTGTAGCACAATTTCTAAGGCTTCTAAATATCAGTATGATCAAATCTTTGCTGAAACATTTTCTGGTTACAAATGTAACCTTGGTTCCCTGAGAAGGTGAATGAGACACTGTGTCATGGTAATTGAAATAGCCTGACACACATGTACTACACGCCAATCTCGATTGGCCACCACCTGATGGTAATTATCACAAGCACATCTGTCTTCAGCTTTTTTTTTTAAGATGTATGTTTTTTTCTTTTTGCCTTTTTTTATGACAAGACAGTGTAGAGCAGACAGGAAGCAAAGTGGAAGAAATAGAGGTGCGGGATCAGGAAAGGTCCATGAGCTGGGATTCGAACTTGGGACACCCGTAGCACAAGGCTTTCGGCACCGAATACGTCTTAAGATTTGTCGTCTGAAGGAAGTATATACGCATGCGCGAAGTACTGTAACACAATGCAGTGCCTCGTTCCCCTTCTCAGGGAATACTTCCGAAAATGGAACTTGCACTGCGTCATGATAATTTACGTTTTCGGGAACGAATACGCAGAGAGCAACACCGAAGTAGAGAGCAGTAGTGATGCACCACCGCTCGGCTCCGAAGCGAAAGGATGAAATAATGCGGTGCACCTGCTGCCTCTTATACCCGCGCTGCGGGGTGTGGCAGCCAGATGTGAAATACCGAATGCCAATGTCCATTGGCTCGTTTAGTTACACTCAGAGTGGATTTTGGCGATATCCCAATTCGTTGGTCACCGACGTGACTCGGAGTGACCGACTGAATGGGAACTGATATTTACGTGTTTTATGCAAGTCTGCTATACTGTTAAAGATCTCACTGATTTACATTACAAGCTATTATTAGAATTTCATCTTACTTTTGGTCATAAATATATATATATATAAGATGATGTACAGTCAACTGGCAAAAACCCAACAGAGTGATCTGGACCCTGCTGCAAAGCAAACCCGCTAATTGTCAATTCCCATTATTAATATGTGGCTATTTGTTAACTAAATAATAAAAAAATGAGGTCAAACTTTCTATGAAGCCTGTATTTATAATACATTATAAGGGTATACTTAAGGCATTATAATGAATGCATAATGCATTATAAAAAACATTATAATGTGTTATAAAATCTCATGAATAATTATAACCACAATTATAA
Organism: Schizopygopsis malacanthus; assembly: GCA_027474115.1. Lineage (NCBI taxonomy): Eukaryota > Metazoa > Chordata > Actinopteri > Cypriniformes > Cyprinidae > Schizopygopsis > Schizopygopsis malacanthus. The sequence goes on from CM049872.1 coordinate 33,921,063, forward strand.
TACATTATAGTACTTACGTTTTTGTGGTTATAACTTTTAAGAATATGATTATTTATAACACACAATGAACACCATATTAAATCTACTTCATTTATAATGGGCTATATCATAGCTTGACATTGTTCATTAAGATCTACACAGTACCTTACTCTTGAGTGCAATTTAAAACTAATTGTATTAGTAGACTTAGGTAGGGTAGGTAGAATGTTCTGATGCTTGCAAAGTATCCTATACTCAGTATCTCTGTTGGCGACAATCAAAATAAAGTGTTAGCATACAGTATATTCAGCTGAGCAGACACACCATGTTTGCCCCATGTTTGCCCCATGTTTGCTGTCATTTGTTAAATGTCATTTGTGTGCGTCAGATCTCCATGTCAGATCATTAATATCCATGTTCCTGTGCTCTTTGCTTTCTGTCATTAAAGACATTATTATTTAAAGTATCTCCTCGTCTCCCTCGTTCCATATCCCTGACGCAACGTGACACTCATGACTGCTAGTTGATATGTAGTTGTAGAGTTACTTATCAACAGCTGTCTAAAGGGTGCCATCAAACTGATATTATAAAAAAAACTAATGTTCAAAGCAAATATTGCCATATTACCCATTCATCTAATCTGATATCTAATCTTATGTCTGTTTGAGAGAAAAAATATATTATTGTTATTATTATTATTATTATTATTACTTATAAGTGGTCTTTGTCTGCATAACATAAGTAACGTTGTTATATATGAGACGTGAAATACATTATAACTATGAGAAATATAATCCTTTGTAACTTAAGCGGATGGATCGTTCTTCATTATGTGTTATTATCATCGTACTCTTAAAAGCTGTAACCACAAATATGTAACTAAGTAAATAAGTATAATACATTAAAACTGTTCTTAGGAATATTTATGATACAATGGTGATACAACATATTATAAAGTTATTTATAATGCATTATGCATTCATTATAATGCCTGAAGAATACCTTTATAATGTATTATAAATTCGGGCTTCATAGAAATTGTTAAAATAAAAAAAATGCATATGAAGTATTGATTTTATAAAAAACAAAACAAAGAGAGTGCAGAGTGATACGAAAGATATGAAACTATATACATTGATCAGCCACAACATTAAAACACTGACAGTATAAATAATACTGATTATATCTTTACAGTGGCACCTGTTGGGGGTGGGATATATTAGTCAGCAAGTAAACGGTCAGTTCTTGAATTTCACGTGAAGCAGGAAAAACAGGCAAGCAAATAGATCTGTGTGACTTTGACAAGGGCTGAATAGAAATGGCTAGATGACTGGGTCAAGGCATCTCCAAAACACCAAGTCTTGTGGGGTGTTCCCGGTGTGCAGTGGTTAGTACATAACAAAATTGCTGCAAGGAAGGACAACCAGTGAACTGGCACCAGGGTTTCATTGATAAACGAGGGGAGCGAAGGCTAGCACATCTGGCCTGATCACACGGAAGAGCAACTGTAGCTTGAATTGCTGAAAAACTTAATGCTGGTCATGATAAAAAGGTGTCAGGACACACGGGGCATGTGAGCATCAGGTCTGGACCATGGAGCAATGGAAGAAGGTTGTCTGGTCTGATTAATCACGTTTTATTTTAGATCAAGTGGAAATGGCAGCAGGATGCAATATGGGAAGAAGCCAGGCCAGCGAAGCAGTGGTATGCTCTGGCCAATGTTTTGCTCGGAAACCTTTGGTGTTGGCATTCACGTGGATGCTACTTTTGACATGTACCACCTATCTGAAGATTGTGTCAGACCACGTGCACCCTTTATGCAATGGTGGTCCCTGATGACAGAGGCGTTATTCAGCAGGATAATGTAACCTGGCACATTGCAAAAAAAAATTCGGGAATGGATTGAGGAACATGACAACGAGTTGCCTTGGCCTCCAAATTCCCCAGATCTCAATCTGATTGATCATCTATAGCCACTGTTCCACCACTAGGCCAAACTGTTCTCGTTGCTCAACCATTCCATCCCAAGCCGATCCAGGCAAGCCAGATATGTTTTCATTTTTCATTGTGGGGTTGATAAAAGAGCTCTTTGGAATGTAATACAAATGCATCAGTCATTGCCTTGGTAATCCAAGTGTTGACAGACAGTAGGAGATGCAAATAGTAACCAGTCCACTTCCAGGCTGAGAAAGGTTTGTAATCATGCCGTGCCAAACCAAGGTCAAGTTGAAATATAAGTGTCACAATTCCTAACCATTCTTAGAACTGTCTGGACAGACGGTAGAAAAACGACTTGTGGGATGTGCTAGAATAGATCAACAAAAACAATCCAAGTTGGCCTAAGCTTGCAACTGGCAGGACGTAAAGGATCGGGCTAATGTTCCAGATCCATAAAGTACCACAGGACGGATTTAGAGGTCTTGTGGAGTCCATGCCTTGATGCATCTGAGCTGTTTTGGCAGCATGAGGGAGAACTAACTGATATTATGCAGGCGGATTTAATGTTTTGGCTGATCAGTGTACATAACATATAAAATGCAGTGCTCATACTGTATGATGAATTTAGTTGAACATGACGACATGTTTTATGGCATGAAAGTTATGGACAAACTCATCAAATGCAGTTTTTTGGATGTTAAAGGTTAACTTCATAACAGGTCTGGTTATCAGAAGTCACTTATTTTGATCACTAGAAGTGAGTTCATCTACTTTATGGTTATGTTCAAAATGACAATTTTTGTTGGGGTTGAGGAAGAGAAAGATAGTGAGAAAAAAGAAACCATCTTACACCCCATCAGGCCCGATCTGAGGTCACAGCTAGAGAAGGAACAGGAGGAGAGAACATCAGGGACACGCCCGATATTAATAGTTTGATACCACACATTTAGTACCCTATTAGCAACTCACATTGGAACAGATGAATTTCAGAGTGGAGATGAAGAATGCAAATTAGACATGTCTTGACATTTTAAATTAAGTTATGAATGTGTTTTGGTTTATTTCAGCATTTGTGGAGTCTAATATCAGATGTAAATTGTGGTTAGTGCTTGAAATACAGCTTTGCACTGACTGATTAGTGAAAGATACTGTAGCTCAAGCCAAGTCTATAGACTTACGGAGTGATGACCCAGTTGACCCGCCTCTCAGGATCTGGTTGAGAACATCCTCTGTGTCACTGGTGCTAGCCATGCTGTTCCTCATCTGCATCATAGACAGCTGAGAACATAGGCTTGGCTGACGGTCCATTTTCTTTACAGCCTATGGTTCAATCACCATAAATTTAGTTATAAATAATTCTGAATTTAGCTTTGTTAAGACATATATATATATATATATATGCACGCATAAATTATATTTTTTTCTACAAACATATCTAATCCTGGCTGAGATTTTTTAATTGCCTAAAGCTGTCTGCACACTAGATGATTTTCAAATCTTAACTGATTTTAAAACCATGGAAGACCACAGACATGAAAACAGTTCAACCGATTTTTAGCCTTATAATCCTCTGAATGCGCACACTAGATGATTTGAGCAGAACGTGAGACATCACATTGGAGATTACAAAGATTTAACGAGTGTTTTATTCAACTCTAAAACATGACAAGTGGAGTTATCTGCTTTTGCAAAAAAAATAACTTTTGGAGTTATCTGCTTTTGCTATAAAACAAATTTGTAATATGTAAAAAAAACATATTTCAATGAACTTTAATTTGGTAAATTACCTATATTTGTTTAAGTTATTAATACTTAATCAAAACAACCCAACGGCAGTTTGATTGATATTACTTGGAATGCGCAATAAAAAAACTTGATTTCTGAAAAAACTAAATGTTTTTTTGCAAATGAACTCTTCATATCGTACATGCTAACTGCAGAGTGTCTTTATTGCCGTTGCAGTCGTGGCGTGCGTAGGAGATCTACTCTGCCAAGACCAAATACCTTAAAATTGTCATATTCATTAACATGCTATGTTCTTACCTTGTCACTCAGGGTTGGATCATTGAGAGAGTAAAGCTTGTTGGTGATGTCTTTGCCAATGAGGTACTTAAACACCTCGTTCAGAAAAGACTCGGACTCCAGGAAGTAAGTCAGACGCTCTCTAGACCAGCACAGGAGCTTGCAGTTTTCCTCCGCAGTGATTGTCACCTGTATATTCATGTGCATGTGACAGTTAAATGTAAATGCTGTATATTAGTCTACTCTTCTACAAAATGACCAGAAATTGACTTTGTCTTTCTTGAGATGGCTCCCCTCATACAAATTAAACAAACAAACAAACATACAGCTGCTAAAGTACTATTTTCTTTTCACCACATACGACAACCTGGAGGATATTATTATCACCACTATCTTGTCCTATAATCCAGAGTTAAAATGTGATTTGTCTTATGAGCAGCATAATGACTTAGATTTAGCTTATTTATATCCAGATAGTCATGTAAGAGAAATGCTTGAAATTCAGATTTATTAGAAATGAATCAATATGACATGAAACGTCCACCCTTGAAATAATAATAGCATAATAACTGTTTATTTGTACTTATAAAGCACATGTTCTGCATGACTATATTCTACATCCCTAATCCTACCCAATACCTAAACTTAACAACTACCTTACTAACTATTACTAAGCAGCAAAATGAGGAGTTTGAGGCAAAAGTTGTAGTGACTGGTTTGTTAATATTGAGAATTGGATCTTAAAATAAAGTGTGACATTATTATGATTATATAAAGAGTTTAGTAAAAAAATTGTTTTATATAAAATGTTATATCACAGTACAGAAATGACATTGTTGATGCTATGTTTTGAGAAGCACTGGTGTGAAATGATTTTTCACCATTACAAATACTCAAGTGATATGTTTAAATAATACACTTTAAACACATTACCTGAAACCTCTCACCCCTGTTCATCTGAGTCGATCTGAATTCTGGAGAGTCGATGAAAGCATTGGTGTAAATATTATGCAAGAAATGGCCACGGTATGATACCTTCATCCTGTCAAATGCATAAACTTGGTCAGAGAATTCAAAAACAATGCACATATAACAGGAGAGCTAGAAAGTAAATGTGGACTCTTAGTGAAGCGAAGCACCTACTTTCCTTTGAGAAGAATGCTGAGACGCTCATCAACAGAGGTCTTATCTTCTGCTGCATAGATCTGGCCCTTCTTTAAGCTCTGGATGGTGCAGAACTGGCCGGTGAGCCTCTGAAACAGAGCTTCACGTACATGCAGGGGCTCGAACATGCGCTTGTACAATGATTTTAGCTCCCTGTCAATCTTAATCTGGAATTAAACAACATAACCAAACAGGTATATTGAATTTAGCACAATGGAATTCTGAATCAAAATTAATTCAAAGGCAAGGTGACCATCACTACTAGCAATTGTACAGACACTACAATTCCCACTCATAAAGAAAGAGAAATGATGATAACAGCAAAACTTATTTTCTTAATACAAATCATGTTATTTGACCTCTGTTTACCTGGATGCAGATTAAGCATCTCTCAGCCACGGACATACAAAAAGACTCTATCAATAATATGAAGCTTGCTCACTGTGACTGTACTCACCGGTCTGCGTTTATAAAGCAGGAAGAATAAATGCAGGAAGTTCACCAGAAGGAAAACCACATTCCACACCATCACATCCAATGTGCATCTATATAATGTGGCCCATGCTATAAACAAAGAGCACCCTGAAATCCAATAAAGATAAGCATTTCAAATCCAACAAAGCTGAGCAGTGTTGTGAACCAATACAACTTGAAACTATTTTAAAAGATGCAAACAGGAAAGCATTGGGTGGAGAGAAAGACGGGATTGGCAACAGACCTCGAGACGGGAATCAAACTTGTCTACTTGTACTAACCACGAGGCAATCGGTGCCAACCCAACATAACAGCAATTTAAAGGAAACTTTTTGTTCGTTTCTTAAATGTGCATATGAATCTTAATACAAATTAAGAAAAATACAAACTTTGAATTGTGCATAAAAACAATCTTATTTTGTATTGTGACACCGCTTTAAACTGTTAAAATATTCTGTGCAGACTTCCTTAAATTAAAACTGATATAGACCATACTTGCCACTACTTTTATTATTATCTTTTTAATGTGATTAAAACAACAATAATAATAATACAAATCTAATCTAGCAGCTCAGTGTTAGGTCATTCTGGTTGTGAATGGTTTTGATCACTTGTCACTTGAGGTTGCAAAATATTTTGAAACATTAAAATAGTTAAATTCGTTCAAATGATAGATTCAAGTTATTTTAGTATTATTTATAATTTGTTATAGTATTTATTAATATTTTGATATATTTGATAGCTTTCATTTTTATATTTTCAGAATGTATTTTTAGTTTATTAATTTTGCTAGGTTCTTAATTTTTTTTGTCGTTTTTATATCTTTATTTTTTCTTTCAGTTGTAGTTTTGATTAATAGCACACCATCAACTTTTTTTTCCATTTAGTTGGCAAGACATTTCTGATTTTCATTCAAGTTTTTAATACAATATTAATATTTTATTGTTATTTTAATATTATTTAAATTAACAAAAAAAAAATGTTTAAAATGTTTGTTTTAATACCTCACCTTTTATTAGGCCTATGACTTTTTTTTTAAGTAGCCAACATTTAAAGACGCACGTTAATCTGTTAATATCTCAGCTCAACAACTGAAAAGGAATTGACTGCAACAAGCTGTGTGGAATTAATACTACAATGCATGTGTACGACCATTTTAATCTTCATGATAATTTGACCATGTTTAAACCAACGAATATAGAAATACAATCCCTTGAAAGAGACTTTGTTTAAACTTAAGATAACTAACTATTCATCACTATTCAGTTGACCAGCAGAAGAGGGCGCTCTGTACCTGTCATCAGCAGCAGTCTGAGGAAGATCATATGCAGTGCTATTGTGGTGGGGATGAAGAAACCCAGACCAAGGCTCAGGTTGGCCAGGTGGAACAGCAGGTGATGAGACTGCTCCCAGTCCTGGCATAATGTGGCGTTTGAATCTCCAGAGACTGATGGTACACTGGAGAGCAGTGGAGCTGGGGTGTAGTGTAAGGAGTCTGGCATTCTGAAGTGTTCATGCTGATGGGGAGATGGCCAGAATAAACTGTTAGAACGGCTACATTCATAAACGAAGCAAAGCAGAGGCCAGAATGTTTCTTTATAGAAGTGTCGCTGCTTTTATTTCAAGGGTGGACGTTTCATGTCAGATTGATTAATTTCTAATAAATCTGAAATTCAAGCATTTCTCTTACATGACTATCTGGATATAAATAGGCTAAATGTCAGTCAGCGCAATTAATAGTAGCCTAACGTAAACATGTAGCCTTCTGTCAGAAGTCAGGAAATGCGCAAACAACGTTCGGGACTGGAATAAAGTTGGCTTGACGTTGGACGTTCGATATTCGCATATTTAGGGACCGTCTCTAAAGTTACATGCGATATTGGTATACACTTTTCTAACTTCAATAGCATTTGAGCAGAATGACTTACAGTCATAAAAACAACTGTAAACTGTTCATCTAGGTGTAAACTATAATGCACACCTTTTACATTTTTGATATTTATTAAAATCTACTGTAAATCATATGTTAAAATGGCTATTTTTCACTACAAAATGGGCTCAAACGCAACTTTAAAGCTCAATAGCAAACACATACATATTATAGATCAGCAGTTCAGTAAATGATTACATTTGACTGATTATTTTAATTATCAGAAAAAGTTTGCATCATATATGACACTTACGTGAACCCTTTAAAGTTGATTTTGTGACTGTAAAGTGTGTGTCCCTTCCTATATATAAGACATTGCTGTAAATATAACACTAAACCGACAGCCGGATGCCAGTAAGTTAATATAAAATGTTTGCAGATTTATTACTGTATTTGTATTTATCAGAAAAGTGTTATTGCAGAACTTGGCCAAACTTTTATAATAAACAAAATTTCAATATAATTTTGACAGTTTTATAGTAAATATTAAAAATGTAAAAGGTGTGCATATTTTGTGTTTTAGCCCATTAGGTAGTGAAATACATACGTTTTTTAATTTGACAGTTTATTTTATCAAAAGTCTTAACGGTGTGCATCTGTCACAATTACAGAAGAAGACAACTCTGAGGTAATGTGTATAATCAGGTTCTTATTAGTATAAATGTAGCAAATAGGTGAGTGAAATAGACCAATGAAAGATTGGAAACACTTAGCTGAGTGCATAACAGTCTTTATCTTGCAGGCAGGGAATGGATGGACACTGAAGACTGCAGAACTTATTCTTAAAGGCAAGTAATCCAATGTGTGTAGTGACAAATACAGAAAGTCCCGGTAAAATAACAAGCATATGACAATAGTTCTTATTTAACATCGACGACAGTGTGTGTGTGAGAGCAGCGCTGGTTTAAATAGAGCTGCAGATGAGGGTGATGGCAGACAGATGTGTTGATTGTGAAGGGTGTGCAGGTGATGACCAGAGAGGATTATGGGTGCTGTTGAGATGACAGGCATAGTGATTGGAGAATGTGAATGTGACAGCATCAGACCTGAGACCTAGATGAACAGTTTACAGTTGTTTTTATGACTGTAAGTCATTCTCCTCAAATGCTATTGAGCTTTAAAATTGCGTTTGAGCCCATTTTGTAGTGAAAAATAGCCATTTTAACATATGATTTACAGTAGATTTTAATAAATATCAAAAATGTAAAAGGTGTGCATTATAGTTGACACCTAGATGAACAGTTTACAGTTGTTTTTATGACTGTAAGTCATTTTCCTCAAATGCTATTGAGGTTTAAAGTTGCGTTTGAGCCCATTTTGTAGTGAAAAATAGCCATTTTTTACATATGATTTACAGTAGATTTTAATAAATATCAAAATTGTAAAATGTGTGCATTATAGTTCACAGCTAGATGAACAGTTTACAGTTGTTTTTATGACTGTAAGTCATTCTCCTCAAATGCTATTGAGCTTTAAATTTGCGTTTGAGCCCATTTTGTAGAGAAAATTTGATTTTTTACATATGATTTACAGTAGATTTTAATAAATATCAAAAATGTAAAAGGTGTGCATTATAGTTCACAGCTAGATGAACAGTTTACAGTTGTTTTTATGACTGTAAGTCATTCTCCTCAAATGCTATTGAGCTTTAAATTTGCGTTTGAGACCATTTTGTAGAGAAAATTTGATTTTTTACATATGATTTACAGTAGATTTTAATAAATATCAAAAATGTAAAAGGTGTGCATTATAGTTTACACCTAGATGAACAGTTTACAGTTGTTTTTATGACTGTAAGTCATTTTCCTCAAATGCTATTGAGCTTTAAAGTTGCGTTTGAGCCCATTTTGTAGTGAAAAATAGCCATTTTAACATATGATTTACAGTAGATTTTAATAAATATCAATAATTTAAAAGGTGTGCATTATAGTTCACAGCTAGATGAACAGTTTACAGTTGTTTTTATGACTGCAAGTCATTCTCCTCAAATGCTATTGAGCTTTAAATTTGCGTTTGAGCCCATTTTGTAGAGAAAAATTGATTTTTTACATATGATTTACAGTAGATTTTAATAAATATCAAAAATGTAAAATGTGTGCATTATAGTTCACACCTAGATGAACAGTTTACAGTTGTTTTTATGACTGTAAGTCATTCTCCTCAAATGCTATTGAGCTTTAAATTTGCGTTTGAGACCATTTTGTAGAGAAAATTTGATTTTTTACATATGATTTACAGTAGATTTTAATAAATATCAAAAATGTAAAAGGTGTGCATTATAGTTCACAGCTAGATGAAAAGTTTACAGTTGTTTTTATGACTGTAAGTCATTCTCCTCAAATGCTATTGAGCTTTAAATTTGCGTTTGAGACCATTTTGTAGAGAAAATTTGATTTTTTACATATGATTTACAGTAGATTTTAATAAATATCAAAAATGTAAAAGGTGTGCATTTTAGTTCACAGCTAGATGAACAGTTTACAGTTGTTTTTATGACTGTAAGTCATTCTGCTCAAATGCTATTGAAGTTAGAAAAGTGTATACCAATATCGCATGTAACTTTAGAGACGGTCCCTAAATATGCGAATATCGAACGTCCAACGTCAAGCCAACTTTATGCCAGTACTGTCGGGGACATTTGCAAGCCAGAAATGCAGTCATTGACCTCCAATAAACTTTCTACAGCACAGCATTATGATTAATCTCGTATGCTTCGTGTTAATATTGCATATTGCTTAATTAAAGAGGTAATTTTAAAATACTTTATTAATTAAAACACTGTCTACTCACCGGTGCTGTCGATGCAAGCTCTAATGTGCGCGGTCTGGAGGAATGTTAAGGCAGAAGATAACAGACTGCTATGCTGAGCTGAGATCTGCAGTGTGTGAGGAGCGCATTCCAGCCAGATGACAGGCATTGACTTAAAAAGGGCACAAACCAAGCGGCCACTCCTCTGCCTGCTTACACGACTCCACCACTGGAGGGAGACACCCTTGAGCATCACAGGGAGGTGCACTGAGGAATACATGCTCCAACACAAACCCTTAATGTAATAAAAATAAATTAGGCAAGAGCGCCCTTAGATCAATTTTCATCTGGAAAATATGTTGTCTATTTCATCAGCCAAAATTGTGTAGATGATGACATTATAATTCAGTGTTGAGGCTCTTAGATGGGAAGTCTGGAGGGATAGCCTATATTGTGCTCTGGTTCAAGTTTTGATTGTAAATAAGGTTGTAGATAGGCCTACTCGTGTATCACACTCATAGCTCAGCCAAATGAGAACTGCATGGTTAAAAACAATACAAATATCCAATAATACAATCTTGACAAAGGAGGACAGAAAACTTTACTTAAATAAGCTTGTCAGAAACACTGGTCTTAAAGTCTCCCTCACTTCTGAAATGATTGCCATGCCCCTTTATTTGATTCTGTGACTCTATAAGATTGGTTTATTGATTTTTCAAATTTATGTGTGAACAATTCAGTTCTTGTGTAGCCTAAACACACAAACTACACACATAGGCACTGGGTAACGTTTCAGGTTGACAGTTTTCTATTTCATGTAGGCTAGGTGATGATGATCTTCGTGTCTTTATGTGAGAACTTGATTCAGTAGTTACATGATTCATTCTAACGTTTCCACAAATATAGGCTATGCCTAGATATACAGAGAAACGACAGTTTAATACGTATAATACTGAAAACCACTCCATCTTCTGAATAACTATGGGATTCTCGTTTTGAAAAATTTCATGGCTGAACAAAAAAAAACAAAGACAAAAACACTGATTTCAGGTCATTGCAATTACATAAATCAAACACAAAAATGTTTGGGGAAAACTTACAGCTTATACGATATAAAACAATAAAACAATGCATGGCAAAAAACTGAACTATTAATTGCCATCAGGTAAGATTACAGAACATTGGAGCGCGCGTTTCTCATGAGTCTCTTTCTGCAGGTTTGGTTGTACTCTGTCCCAGCACTTGCCGGGATTCCGCTGTGTTTTCTATTTCTGGCTCTGGTCCGTGACAGAAGCTTGGTAACCGGAGATCATAGCGGAACCCGCGGAGGTCGAACGCCTTGTCGTTGAGAGAGAAGAGTTTCTCCGTGATGTCATTGCGCACCAGCAGCGCGAAGATCTTAGCGATGTAGCGGTGCTGCGCGAACAGCAGATAGAGTTTCTTTCGTCTCCAAGCCACGCACCTGCACCGGTTATCTGCACGTAACGTAACCTGGGGAAATACCAGAATTTGGTCCATTATAAAGTTTACGGTACAAACACAAATACACACTTTATTCACCTGAAAAACCCCTTCTTCTGAAGGTCTGAGGGAATCCCACTCCGGAGAATCCAGAAACTGAAATGGATAGATGTAGTGCAAAAACTCCCCGTTCACCGTCACTCGTATCCTATTTTAGACAAAGCGAGTGCCTTGTTTAGCACTCATAGTAAGACATAGGCTATTACGAGGATTATTTCTAGTAAAGTCCATTACTCACCTGCCTGAGATAAGAACTGACAGTTTGTCGATGGAGGTTTTACCCTCCACGGCGAAGCAGTTGTCTTTATCTATAGTATAGACATCGCCCTCACAACACTCCACGATTTTTCCAAAATGTGTTAAGGACACTCCAAGCTTTTTGAACATATAATCGTAGAGATCCTGGAACTCCTTATCAAAAGTAACGCTGCGCAATCGGTACGACACATGAACAACTTGTGCCAGACAGAAGGCGAATAGCGCGAAGGTCCATGAAAACGAGTCATTCGTGCAGGGATCGGACCATGCCCACATCGAATAGCAGAAAAACCCGAGCGTTAAAAAGCTGAACAGGTAGAGTAATCCATAAAAGCCGCTGCCTCCCATAAATCCTAAAACCAGCAGTATATGTGCGAGATGAAACATGGATCCTTCAGGATTTTCCTTCCATTCCGAGCACACTGGGTATACCAGAGTCTCTGTCAAGTTATTCTCTGGCAAACGATCCATAATGGAAAATTAATCTTGCCCAGACGAGAGTCGTATATATCAGCTGTATACTCCTCTAAAGAGATATGATTTGTGACAGTCTTCAAGCTCCTGTGAACCGACAGCTCTTTGCGCGCACACAGAAACACAATCCTTCAGCCTCCCCAAAGGAAACCATTACTCAAAGTGTGCTGCTTTGGAGTTCTCATTTGTATTTAAGTACGTTCAAGTATGTGATTTTGTCTGGGAGGTTTCTCCTAAAATCTTTCTTGAGATTTCACTTTACAGAGGACTAATGTTGATATGATGCCATGAATGAATGAACTAGGCTGAGATATTACCACCTCCATACTTTTTGCCTGCGTAGAGGTTCTTCTTATAGAAAAATAGTTGCAATTCTTTTTGCACTGACATTTGAGTGCAGCATTAATACTTCTACAATTAGAGTTTGATAGTAGCCTACATTGTAAAAATGTGACCAAAATGCACACTTACCAGACTGTTGTAAAGGATTGCCTGATTCATTTAATGATTCTGAGTCAAGCCCCATTTGTGCAAAGAGTGTCAATGTGGATGAAACTGAGAACATGGAGATTTTTTATTTTTTGTTCCACAGAATGCATTCAAAAGCCATCACTTAGTTTTTTATATCGTGTACTATTTAGTAAGTGTATATATATTTTTTTTCTATTTCCATTTCTATTTTTCCATGACAACACAGTTCTTCTAGCACCCCTCGCCACCCCAACTGCACTTTTATTTTTAATCTCTGCTATAAATGAACTTGGGATGGACTTCAAGTAATCCAGGGGACGTTCTAGTCCACGTTATATCCCATGCTGGAGCTCTTCCTTTACAGACAGCAAGTCAAATGTTTTTAACTTATCTCATGCTTTCAAGGAATAGATGGACATGTGAACTTGGGAAATTATCAGTTTTAAACAAAATGAATAATTCATAATGTTCCAATTTATGGTTAATATTAAAATGATGAATTATTTAAAATTGTATATAAACTCTATTAATGCATTTTATATAAACAATAGCCTATTAATACTAATCACTCATTTAACTTAACATTAATATCATAGCTGTATTCATTATTCACACTATAGCGCTGTTATTGTTTATGCAGACTATTAACAAAGATCTTTATTACAAATATTTTAATATGTATATATTAATATATATATATATAGTTATATATATATTAGGGGTGGGCATAGATTAATTTTTTTAATCTAGATTAATCTAGATTAATTTTGGAATTAATCTAGATTAAAATGGCTCATTTGAATTCTGCCGAAGGCATTCAGAATATGTGTGCTACCCAAATAATGACTAAAAGTAAGTCTTTGAGAACGGGTTTCTCAAGCCAGGTGGCGCATTAGACCAGGGGCTCATCTCCTGTTTCCAAAATGCATCACAAACTGCTTGAGAAAGCTGTTCTACTATGATAATTGGCGATGAAAATAAACTATGTTCAATAAGATGTACTTGTGTTTACTAACTGTTTATTCAGTTAAACATGAATTTTGAACTGTAGGCCTACATAAGAGGTCGTGATGAACTGTTTACAGTTTCCATTGGGAAGCTTCTTAAAAATACATTTTCCCTGAAGCAAACCCGGCGGCTTCATAGCTGCATCCATGTTAGCACGTCACGTCTGATGTGGTAATTTCACAGTAACGTTAGGCATACACACAGGTTCGAAGCAGAGGGTGACACGGGAGTGAATTCTCAAGTTCACATGAGACCTAAAGCGCATCCTGTTTGCTTAAAAGCGCAACGTTTCGTTGTTATTCTGAGTGCACACAAATAAACGTAGAGTCTTTACAGATTCGAAAGATGTATTAGGCTACTTTTATCTGTATGACCAAAAATGACGGAGATTTTAAGAGCAAGTGAGCGCACCGGAGCCTGTCCTGCAGCAAACGCGCTTCCACACAAACACTTCAATAGCGCACATTTCTCTAGGTTAACATCATATTGAGCGGCCATGTAAAGTTGCTACTACATACATCTTTCAGATGAAAAGCCATATTTGAGGTTGATGAATGATAGGTGAGCGTTTGGATGTCCTGCCCGATTGTATTACCACATAGACCAGCCGTTAACAATCTGTCCATCACGGACTGCGAGCCTCTAGTTCGAAGACTCGTTCTCGCCCCCTACAGTGCAATTCGGCTAGGTATACATCCGCGCTAAAATATCAGGGTGAAAGTCATCATAGCTTGCGTAGTATAGACCCAGCTCTCAACCCAACTTTGAGAATAGATTAACGGCGATATTTTTTTTATCGCCGATAAGAGTCTCGCGTTAACGCAGCACGTTAACGCCGATAACGGCCCACCACTAATATATATATATATATATATATATATATATATATATCAGGGGCGTAGCCACGGGTGTGCCAGGGTGTGCCGGTGCCACCCACAGTGGCAGCTGGCACACCTAAAAACAGATGCAGAATTATTATTTTTTTAATCGTAATAAACATGGGCAGCGCAAAGGAGGGGCTAGCAGATGCTTCAGCACCCCTAAGAAAGACCAAAGCACCGCCATTGCACCCATAAGAAATGAAATAAATTAAAAACATTTTACTTATTATTACGCATTCATAACTCTGCATTGCAATATAACGTGACGTGATTAGCAGGCGCACTTTTCGAATTGACAGCATTTTATTTAAAAAATGATCGGTTCCTTGTGCCAAGAAGGCCTGTCCCCGACTAAAGATTTCACTAGTCACACATAAATTGATTAATATAATAACTTAGGCTACTAACCATCCTTTAATATATAGGCGTATAGCCTATTCCGCGCCCAAGCGCACGTCTAAAGCGTGCAACGGCAAAAGTAGGCTAATGATTATGAATGTTGGGGGAAAGGCAAAATAAAACATTTTAATTATTCGTTAATAAACTAGTGATTTCTTCTCAGTCAGTGTTGGCTGAAAAGATAAAGTTGCAGAATGCGACGATGACTTTAATAAAGAAATGCACCTTTTCATTCCGACTACGTAATTAAAGATTTGTATTTTTTTGGTTCGTTTGTTCGTTTAGTAAAATATCCGGTTCATTGCTGCACGCGCTCCATTTCACGGAGACTGCACGAGACGGCAAAAAGCGCATCTTGTTTCTCTATGTATTGTTTCTCTGTGTAGCCTACATAAATAAAAGCATATATATATGAACTTGCTGTTGAATTTTGTATTTTTGAAAGTTCAATAATAATATTAAAAAAACTTGCCGGACGGATTCATTACCCCGCTTTGTTCCGGGACCTCACAATTTACAGATTTAAGCAGTGCTTACAATATTTGTTAATTTTAAATTTAATTAAAATTTTTAATTATTTTCAAAAATAAATAAATAATAATAACATAATTAAGGCATTCAAGGCCAGACCACGCCGTCTCGCCCTTTGAGCAGCTAACGGGCACCATTAAATTTACTGTGCTATGATGTTGGCGATCCTGAATGTAATGTATAACAAATATTTTACTGCTTTCTCTAATGTGTCTTGCAAGACATCTATTCAAGATTGTTTATTCCACCAAAAGTAATTTCAAAGGAACATTATGTAGGCCCATGTAGGCTACAGTTTAAGTCAACTTTTGCAGGATGTGCAAAATGTTAATGATTTAAAAAAGGAGGGATTATTCAAAAGCATTTTGTTTTTATTTAGTAGAGCAGCTACATCTGTTTTTACATAAAAGATTTTTACATCGCCTAGTCACTGAAGTCAATGATTATTCTTTGATAAAGTAAATGTGCTTTGCTCACTGTATAATTTGTTCGTTGTTTGAATAACCGTGGAAATGCGGTGTTATAATTAGACTTAAAATGTATTTTTATTAAACCTGTGATCATCAGGTTAAATAGGAGTTTAGTCTTATTAAAATATGTGATATAAATTGTACTTGCCTAAAAGGGGTTTATGATGTGTGTAGTTAATGATTAGGCTACAGTGAGCGCGTTTGACTAGAGTGCAGTTAAAGAGCTGTTGTAGGTTATACTGTACGTGATTGTCGGTGACCCTCTTGAGCGAGAAAAATGAAAAACACAACAACAACAAAAATATAGCTGCAAGCAGCGATAACCAGGGTTCAAGAATTTTAAGGCCTAAGGTGGTATGCTTTTAGGGTCTAGGCCAACATGGCTGACAGTGAAACTCATCGAAAATGGACAATAGGCTCACAGAAACACACACACACATAAATAGAAATTAAATGGTTAAACTATCATATTAATAATCATTAAGCTTGCTTACACAGATACACACACAGACACACTCATATACGGACATACATGCACACATATTTTGTTGCAGATATAGATATTTGAAATAAATGACAGGTGACAATACTCTTTGCAAGTCTTCTCTTTTTAAGAGTTTATATCAGGGATCTCCAACACTGCTCCTGGAGAGCTACCATCCTGCAGATTTCAGTTCCAACCCTGCTCCAACACACCTGTCTGAAATTAACAAGTAGCCTTGAAGACTGTGATTGGCTGGTTCAGGTGTGTTTGATTGGGTTTGGAGATGAAATCTGTAGGACGGTAGCTCTCCAGGAGCAGGGTTGGAGACCCCTGGTAGGCCAACGTGAAATGCAGGGCTGACAATAGAACACATTCACAATGGAGAATTTATTTAAACTGTCTCTCTCTCTGTCACATACACACACACACACACACACACGCAGAAATGAAAGGTTTAAAAATGCTTAATAAACAGTAAGCATACAAACACAGACATACGCAGAAATGAAAGGTTTAATAATACTAAATATACAGCACGCATGCTAACACACACACACACACACACACACACACACTCACTTTGTTGCAGATATAAAATAGTGATTTTCAAAGACATCCAAAACAGAGAATAGGTTAACAGACACATGTAGCCTACACAAAAATGAAATGGTTAAACTAACATATTAATACCCAATAAGCATGCTTGTTTTTTTGGTTTTTTTGCGCATTAATCTGACAATAAATGTGGCACACCCAGTTTTTCTGATGCACACCCAGAGTCTCCTTTCTGGCTACGCTCCTGATATATATATATATATATATACAGTATATATACTAGAAAAAACTGTAAACCCACTTACAGAACAAACTAAATTTACAAAAGTGCAAAACTGTAATTTACAAACAAGACAAATTGAATGTAAACCAGTAAACTAAACAACACACACTGCTACTTCAATCTGTTTTGTACCTTTAACATATACTGACAACCTCTGTAATAATGCAAGTGGGAAAGCCTCATCACAAGTAGCTTTTCCAAAAGTTGTACACTAATACAGAAGATGCATTCATTCTCACAAACACAAAACAATGTTAACCTATTATGAGTTTCTACATGCTTATGTAACCTATTAAGAGTTCTGTAGCATATTTACAATATTGTTTTACTGTGTATAAGTATCTATATGAAGTCTGCACTGAATATTGCTCTGATATGTGAATCTTTTCACATGTCCGTGACATATTACGTATGCACCGCAGCTGTTTCTCCTGAAACTTTACAGTGTGTACATGGCTATTCTGACAATACACCCACTTAACAAAACGTGCTATAAGAATATTTTGCTAATATAGGGTTGTGCAAATATTATTTCTGAATGTTCTAAAACATGTTTTTGCATTGATTTGGGAAGTTTATTAAAGACCATTTAACTTTGAATGAATATTCTATTAACATTACTAGAAGAACGATTGTTCATAACTTCGAGAGGACTTTACCAGAACATCAAAGGTCTGAGAACATTTCCTGTTGTCTGGGACAACAAAATCTGCCATGATCCTCTGTTCGGAACCTGAAAAATGCTATGTCGAACCATTTCTCCCGTGACTAAAAATAACTCCTCTTGAAATTGAGTAGAAGTGTTGGAATGGAATTTACATCACAAAATAGGCTACTTATTCTCAAAATAGGTCACTTGAGAATAGTAATGAAGTTACCTTATACCTGCACAATGAACAGTGGAATTCCTTTCACAACATATTTGTTATGTTAATAAAGGCTGCATGCCTGTACAATACAATTTCCAAGACTCTGCATCGGGTAGAGGACAGACAGTCTTTATGTGTGAAAACATCACACTATAACGAGGCATGAGATACTGTGTAGGACACTGGGACAGTACTTTTCTCCTTGAGACACAAATCAGGCAGCAGCAGTTTTGTTCTGGTTGAAAATAACTTGTCATTAACACCCCAACCCCACCCCCAGCCTGCAGCCTGCCAGATGAAGGTGCCTTTCATACACACTCTGGGGTATCAAAACAAACTTCACCTGAGAAAGAGATAGAGGACAAACCTTCTCTACAGACTCCGGGATCATAAAACACCATAATCTGTATATCCACATAATCTCTGTGATTTCCCTTTATATAAACATGGAGAACATAGTAGAGCATGTTGTTAAGAGAGCTGACACAGTTAGAGGGTCAGTCATGAACAGCTCTGCCTTTATACTGGCTATCAGCCACCCAGCATGTCTATTTATAGAACCAAACCCAGACCCCAGTATATCTGTCAGTGGATGTGTGTGTGTGTGTGTGTGTGTGTGTGTGTGTGTGTGTGTTTGTGTGTGTGTCTGTGTGTGTGTGTGTGTGTGTGTGTGTAGGTGTGTGTGTGTGTGTGTGTGTGTGTGTGCCTAAAAAAGAGGGAAACAGAAACAGGGAATTAGAGCATAGCAATTGGGGCGTGAGATCTGTGAAATGTATGCATAACTTCTGTGATACTGAAAAAACTAACAGCATCAATGTATTAGACTGTGTGTCATGTGTGTGCATGTTCACTGACAGGTGGAGTACCTGCTCGGTCATTAATCTAAAAGAACAGCACTGAGTTTTGAGACCCAGGACACCTTAGCTGAGAGGTGTTATGGAAAAATGGAACACCACCATGAAAGGTGTGCAATCCTCAATGCTGGTGCTAGGTTTCTTAAATTGTATCTTATTATGTCTTAAGATATATATCTGACAGTGCAGGTGGGGAGTCTTTTGGCTGACTACTAATACTATCACTAATACAGGCCTGGATTTGTCAAAAAAAAAGAGCTTCAATGGCAAGATGGGGGAAGATGCCCCCTTACTTTTAAATAGTAACATATTAAGATAAATGTATCATGTGCACCAAGATGATGATCAGCCAGTGTGGTATTAAGGGAAATAAATATAAACATTTGTCATAGCACAAAATGCTTGTATTTCAAGTGTCCTTAATGCAAATACTAAATTGACCTTTCTAATTAAAATTGTGTTTTGATCATTTAAATTAATTTATTCAGATTGATTACATAGCAAATGACATTAGTAGAATCAGTTTATTAGAAGTAAAGAAGTAAAATAGATTCATCAAAAAGGTACATTTATTCTATGACGTGTTTGTGTGTGTGTGTGTGTGTACTTAATTGCCCATATTTGATATATTAAAGATATGTCATAATAGCAACACTATGCATACACATTTTTGCTTTACAAAAATAATGTTTGCTGAGAGGCATATTGTCAAAGCCATTACACATTTTGCAATGCGATTATCTTGTTGTAAAACTGATCATCATTTAGGGTTTTTACTCAGGTGTTGGGCTATATAAAGGTGCATCTCAAGAAATTACAATGTCGTGGAAAAGTTCATTTATTTCAGTAATTCAACTCAAATTGTGAAACTTGTGTATTAAATAAATTCGATGCACACAGACTAAAGTAGTTTATGTCTTTGGTTCTTTAAATTGTGATGATTTTGGCTCACATTTAACAAAAACCCACCAATTCACCAATCATCTCAACAAATTAGAATATGGTGACATGCCAATCAGATAATCAACTCAAAACACCTGCAAAGGTTTTATGAGCCTTCAAAATGGTCTCTCAGTTTGGTTCACTGGGCTACACAATCATGGGGAAGACTGCTGATCTGACACTTGTCCAGAAGACAATCAGTGGTACCCTTCACAAGGAGGGTAAGCTACAAACATTCATTACCAAAGAAGCTGGCTGTTCACAGAGTGCTGTGTCCAAGCATGTTAACAGAAAGTTGAATGGAAGGAAAAAGTGTGGAAGAAAAAGATGCACAACCAACCGAACCGAGAGAACCGCAGCCTTTTGAAGATTGTCAAGCAAAATCGATTCAAGAATTTGGGTGAACTTCACAAGGAATGGACTGAGGCTGGGGACAAGGCATCAAGAGCCACCACACACAGACGTGTCAAGGAATTGGCTACAGCTGTCGTCAGAGGCGTCTTATCTGGGCAAAGGAGAAGAAGAACTGGACTGTTGCCCAGTGGTCCAAAGTCCTCATTTCAGATGAGAGGAAGTTTTGTATTTCATTTGGAAACCAAGGTCCTAGAGTCTGGAGGAAGGGTGGAGAAGCTCATAGCTCAAGTTGCTTGAAGTCCAGTGTTAATTTCCAAAATCTGTGATGATTTGGGGAGCAATGTCATCTGCTGGTGTTGGTCCAACGTCACTGCACCGGTTTACCAAGAAATTTCGGAGCACTTCATGCTTCCTTCTGCTGACCAGCTTTTTAAAGATGCTGATTTCATTTTCCAGCAGGATTTGGCACCTTCCCACACAGCCAAAACCACCTAAAGTTGGTTAAAACACCATGGTGTTGGTGTGCTTGACTGGCCAGCAAACGCACCAGACCTGAACCTCATAGAGAATATATGGGGTATTGTCAAGAGGAAAATGAGAAACAAGGGACCAAAAAATGGAGATGAGCTGAAGGCCACTGTGAAAGAAACCTGGGCTTCCATACCACCTCAGTAGTGCTACAAACTGATCACCTCCATGCCACGCCGAATTGAGGCAATAATTAAAGCAAAAGGAGCCCCTACCAAGTACATATACAGTAAATGAACATACTTTCCAGAAGGCCAACAATTCTCTAAAAATGTTTTTTTTAATTGGTCTTATGAAGTATTCTAATTTGTTGAAATAGTGAATTGGTGGGTTTTTGTTAAATGTGAGCCAAAATCATCACAATTAAAAGAACCAAAGACTTAAGCTACTTCAGTCTGTGTGCATTGAATTTATTTATTTATTTAATACACAAGTTTCACAATTTGAGTTGAATTACTGAAATAAATGAACTTTTCCACGACATTCTAATTTATTGAGATGCACCTGTATGTGTTCTGGCAAACTTGTCCAAAGTACCACAAAAGTTAAGTTATACACTTTACCCTCCTTTCACTTTTTCCAGACAAAACTAATTTATAGCTAACTTGTATTTATTGTGCGAACTGTTGAGTGCCAGTTTAGAACCTAATGACTGGAGTGAGGAACTGTGTGACAAATGCTCATCTACTTTATTTGCTTGCAAAGGCTGCTAACTGCAAAACAAAATTAAATCAAAGTCTCAACAAAGAGTGTAGACTTGTTAAATTGTCCCCTTTAGTGGCTCTCACTTTCCAACCCTATCCAAGCTAAAGACTCCCTTGCTCAGGGAAATTTTGCCTCAGTGTCTGAGACAAAT
The DNA here is from genome assembly GCA_027474115.1 of Schizopygopsis malacanthus. Classification (NCBI taxonomy): domain Eukaryota; kingdom Metazoa; phylum Chordata; class Actinopteri; order Cypriniformes; family Cyprinidae; genus Schizopygopsis; species Schizopygopsis malacanthus. The sequence goes on from CM049872.1 coordinate 33,943,056, forward strand.
GTGTTGAGCATGGACTTGAGTGTGTGATTAAAATAAACCACAACCCCATCTGTTTGAGGGTGATGGAGTCGTGTGTGAATGCCAGTGATTCTAAGCTGTTGGTGCAGCTTGGTCTTCATGAGACAAGAAAAGTATAATAAATGCTTTATTTATATTCAGTTTTCAAATTCGATCCATTTTATCCTAAATATTCCTAGGTGAGTGAGCATATGTACTACCTGAAAATGCTGAATGAAACAAATTTCATGCCTTATCAATCAATCAATCAATCAATCAATCATTCTCAACATCCGGCGCGTGACACATCAACGTCTCTGGAACACACACACACACACACACACATATATATATATATGTGTGTGTGTGTGTGTGTGTGTGTGTAGGTGTAGATATAGATCCTTACGTATCGCGGCCCATAGAAACAGTCGCTAATGAGAAATCTATTTATATATGTCTATGTTCCAGAGCACGTTACTACGCGAAGCCAGATGTTGAGAATGAGCTCAGGACAATTGGAAATTGCCTGTATCAGAGGTAAGACAAAAAAAATATATATATATATATAAATACTGTTCAGTTTCTCGCACAAACCGATCGTTTCGTGTCTTAGGACATCAAAATATCTAGTAAAATTGTCTTGATTTAAGAATGGTTAGATATTTTGACTTGAAACGAGACAAAAAAAAGATAAGCCATTTTTTTGCCTGTAATCTGTGCATACGTGTCAAATACATTTGGCATTGTGTGCTACATCAAGTGTTGGCTCTTTGATTAATTGCTTTGTTCCTCTTTTGTAAAATGCATAAATGTAAATGTAAATATTTTTTCGTTTGATTCAGATGAGACTTTTTTACTGGATAAAACAATATAACGGATAGAGGACTCATATTGTAGCTGGAATTTGTTTGCATTTGTTTCTTACAAACACACGGCTTTTCATTTCACAAGATGTTAATTAAGGAACTGGAGTGGTATGAAATATTGTGATGTTTTTATCAGCTGTTTGGACTTTCATTCTGGTGGCACCCATTCAATGCAGAGGATCCATTGATGAGCAGGTAATGTAATTCTACAAATCTGTTTCAATAAAGAAACAAACTCATCTACTGTACATCATGCATGACCTGAAGCTGAATACATCTTCAGCAAATGTTCATCTTTGGGTGAACTATTCCTTTAATAAACAATTAATAGTGTAGCATAGCATAATGAATCTCTTGATATGACCAACAGTATGTCATCAATGCCTCTACCACACCATCTGCATTAGCAAAATAAGAGAATGGGCACAAACACACACAAATAACAAGACCACCATCTCCCATTTCCTTTGTTCTCATGTTTCTATAAAGAATCAGCTCTGGAGCAGAAAATGAAAAAGAGTGAAGGGGAAAGTAGCCTCAGATGAAAAGGAATATGACAAACAATGTCCCTCCTTTCACACCACAATCAAAATAGCAGCCTAGGAGGAGAGGTCATTTTACCTTTTCTACGATTCTCTTTGTTCTCCTAAAGAAGACAAAGATGTTATTTTGTTAATTAAATAAAACAGAAAAGAAATAGATAACTGAACGTTGTCAGCCACCTATATTTTATTTACATTAATGATGGTCAATATATCTTTGTAAACTTGAGTGCAGCCAATGTTGTCCAAACTGAAAATAGTTTCACATTAACTTAAGGAAATATTTGCAATTCTGATATGGTTTGCACTAAGAAACAATGCAAAACCTCGAACTCCTACACAGTCCCTCTCAGCTCCAAACACTTCTCCATTGAACGCTTCAGCCACTGCAATCATAATCAAGACTTTCCCAAAATGTGGGGTAGAATATAAGATGTGCATGTTGAACTGTTAGTCATGCTAATCAGTGGAGGACAGTGGGGGTGTCCTGCCCGCTGATCATGGCAAAAAGTGACGCACAAGAACGACAAAGGGCCACTCGCAAATAACTTCAGAGAGCACTTCAAACTCAGCATTACCATGACGAAGTTATAATTGTAATTTGTGATGCTGACCCTTGATAAGATGGAAACAGAGTCTGTCCTGAGCAACAGGACACAACATTGAATATTCTGTTATCAACTCCATGTCATGGTGATATTTATTAATGACCAAGGCATGCTAGCTCTGATCAGTGATGTTTACTGTGTGCCACCTTGTGGGTAAAACAGAAACTGAACATTAGCATGGTCCTTTGCAGTCCTATTTAAATCAGCATATTCATAGGTCCAATACACTTGACAGTTTGTGAGCAAGTATACACTTTTTGTTTTTCTTTAGCAAATGATAACGATTCTGTGATTTGTAAAGCAGATGGCCTTAGAACTGCAAAATGCCAAGCACCTCTTCAGCAATGTCAAGGGAAAGAAACAGACAACCAGTATTCACTGTATAAAGAGTGTAAAACACTGTTCAAAAGATTTGAGTTCTGTAAGATTTATTTTAAAGAAGTTTCTTGCACTCACCAAGACTGCATTCATTTAATCTAAAAAAATGAAAATGGTAACGTGAAATATTATTTCAATTTTAAACACTTTTTTTATTAGAATGTATTTTAAAATGTCATTTATTCCTGTGAAGCACAGCTGCATTTCCAGCATCATTACTCCAGTCTTCAGTGTCACATGATCTTCAGAAATCATTCGAATATGCTGATTTGCATACATGATTCATAATTCATTTGATTTTTTTCTCAGGATTCATTAATGTATTAGAAAGTACAAAAAAAACTATTAGTTTAAAACATACATATTTTGTGACATTATAAATGTCTTTACTTTTGATCCGTACTTTTGAACACATCCAGCTGAATAAAATGATAATTTCTTAATGTAGCTTGAATGGTAGTGTTTTATAAAGAGCATATGCATTTTGTTTCTATTTTTAATGACAATTTTAGAGCTTACAAAAAGAAACATTAACAACAGATTATCTGAAACAAATATTGATCATTTGAAAAAAACCTTGGATAGAGATAGATAAGCATTGATGAACAATTTATTAAAACGTATTTCATATTTATGTACTACTAAGAAATACATGTACTAGTGAGAATCAAAGCACTGGGCATAAAAAAAACATACACAACATTCAAATCTTTGATATAATTTTGAGAAATATTTTTTTTTAAATAAACTATTATTTCGCATAATTTCATTTGAAAAAATGAATCAAGACCTGAAGCAACAAAACACACATTTTAAAAGGCATTACATTCATGCAAGTGGTTGCAAACGCAAACCTTATCATGATTGATTCTGTACTGTATATGCTCCAGATATTTCATGGACAGACATTTCTATAGAAGAAACTATTCTCTTCATAGCATTGTTTATTTAACACATGTGCAGATTTAATGAAAACACTGATCTGTATTTCTGCATGAATGGCTCTTAGTATTGGGATCTGATCCATAATACATTTATTACATACTAAGTATAGTTCCAATCTATTAAAATATTATTTACTGACATCACTCGAGACTTACTGACATAAAAATTATAATGTAACTTTATTTGGAGTATTATTTGTGCACAATGTGCATCTCTTAATATTAAGCTTAACATGTTTTTAATGACACTATTGACGAGGATTGAACAATCTTTGAATAATACTGAACTTTAAATGAAAGATTTCAAGTGTACATGAAGTATACTTGCAATAGTTCCACTTTAGCACAATCAAACATACTTCAGTATATCTTTAGTTGGACTTCAGTATTACTTCCTCACAATTCAAGAACACAATTAGTTGTTCCAGTTTATCAAGTATACCAGAAGTACAATTGCAGGGTATTTTATTAAGTACATAAATATGTAATTGTATTTGTAGTAGCACGAAATACATGTATTTTAAATACATTTGTTATATTTATTTTTCACTAGGGTATTAATAAATGAAATACACCATGTTTCTGTGAGCCATGCTTGAGCTGAAGTTATGCGATATGGGGTGTATATGGGTCGAAACGTTTAAGAGACCCTAGGTTCACATCACAATATTACCAGCCATTCCTACAGAAATTGAAGTCCCCCCCCCACAAATACGTGCTTGCATTTGCACACACAATAAACACACACACACACACACGTCATTCACTCAACACTGAAGTAGGATCCAATACTTCTGCTCTCATCTTATCTGATTGCTTGCCAAATGATTATAGCAAAGATGGTCGCCACTAGCGACAGGACAAGAGCCAGAATACACTTCCTCTTGCGGGATTTTCTCTTCAAAGGAAAAACACAATTATATACAGACATTAGCATATGCATCTGTTACATAAAATACCAGTCAAAAGTCTGAAATCATTTTTAAATAGAGACCTTTTTTATAGAAATCTATTATGTTCACCAAGGCGGCATTTATTTGATCAAAAACACAGTAAAATAATAATATTGTGATTATTATTATAACAGTTTTTTATCCACCTGAATAATAAAATACAAATAAAATTAAAGTCTTACTGACCCTAAACTTGTGAATGGCAGTGAATAAGAAACACATATTATTGTTAACACTTAATATATGTTGAAAATAGCTGTACTACATAATATTTTTGTTATATACTGTATAATAAATAAATGCAGTTTTGTTTATCATAATACACTTCTTTCAAAGCAAAGTAAAAACAATCTTAATTATTCCAAACCTTTGACTGGTAATATATGTGTAAAGGAATGAAAGTAATATATATATCCATGTCTATCATGGCCTGATACCTGATAATAAGCAGCGTGCTGGAGTTGTTCAGATCCTCGCTCCACATGCACCTCTGCACTCTCCACATTGGCTTCAATGCTATCTGTGAATGACAACAGGAGGAAACCAGGCCTTACAATCTGTGAACAGCTGAAACTGTGCTAAAACCGAGTTTAAACAAAGCTAGACTAACCTATCATGTCACCCTGGTCATGGATCATGACTGCAAGGTCCTTGAAGATCTGATTCACATCCATAATATCTGACTGAATCAAGAATCAAGAGCAGAAAGCGGTTGGGACATTGTACTACAATCCATGTCTGAGAATTACCATGTCATTACCATTTATAAAAAAATGACAATGTTCTAGAAGACATCTTTTAAAGGTATAACAAAAATGAATTATCAAAAAGCTGACTATATATGAAAGGCTAGTTTGAATACTTATGATCATTTTTGATGATCTGCTGATGTCATACAGGAAGTGCTCACCTCCAGCTGACGGATATTGGTCTCTCTCTCTTTAATAAGCTCAAGGTCCTCTTCGGTGAAAGGCTCCTCTTCTGTCTGCATCCTCCACCCTTCATTTCTTTTCAAATGAACAAAGCTATGAACATTTCTGCGTTCATATCTCTCCCCAGACCAATATTGTTCATATCTGATTCATATCATATCAGTAAATCATCTTGGAATATGTATTGCATGTTTGTTTTGTGCATTTTAATCAAAACCAGGGTATTGATTTTACGCCGATCCTTGGGTTTGACTTAGGGTCAAATGAATTATGAACACCGCTTGAGGATGAATTTTTAGATTTTAGACATTAAGCTATTAAAAATGACAATTCTATAATCATTTACTCACTCTCATGTCATTTCAAAGAGCAAGAACAAACCTCAGATGTGCTTGTGTGACACTTATTGGTTCTTGAGAGTCAAGTAAACAATACTTTTGAGCTTCTGTTGAGCATATCTGATGTGCTCTATATCCACCTTATTTTTCAAATAAGCCGTTTTCTGTGAATGTGTGAGATTTCCGGTTCATTAGACGCTGTAGGGACTACAAGCCAGTGTGTTCATAATTAAGATAATACCATTAAAATAACATGGTAAGACACACCAGTTTGTAATATCAAGCAGCAAAACCAGTTTTGTGCAGCTAAAATGAGCTGGAAGCGGATGACACCGGAAGCCAGACACATTCAATTTACAAATGCCTGCTCTTACGGGACAAATAAGGTGAATCTGTGTTGTGCAATGTTTGCATGTAAATAACAACATTCTATATATATATATATATATATATATATATATTTATAGTGATGGGCAATCCGATTATTTTGGGCAAAACAGTTCTTTTGGACAGTTCGTTTCAATCAACAGCTCAAAAAATGTTTCACCAGTTCTTTTACATCATTAACTAATTGCGTCATTAGTACACTCTATCATCCCCACGGGTGAAAATTCATGCTCAAAAACAAATTGAAATAAAGCTATGTGTATGTAGCTGATTTATGATTTATATTTCCAGTGTGTTAAAGTTTCTTCTGTTCTGGAGCCCTTCTAAGAACAGCAAAATCCAACTTTATATCATAAACTTTGAGTGTTTAAACCAGAGTGATTTCCAGACACGTCCCAAAGTGAGTAGCTTGTGGATAAATGTTGACTCGAGACATGGACTGTTTTAAACAAGAACTAGTTCAAAAGAACAATTCGATCATGACGATTAAACTGAAATAAACTACTTAATTAATATGGATTAGTTTTGCAATGTCTTTATGAACTATCAATGTCTGAACAAAAACGATGAGAAATATAAAAATATCTTCACTGGTGTTTGAAAGATGAAACAAAGAGGGTTTGGAACAATCCCGAGGTGAGTAAATAATGACAGAATTATCATTTTTCATCCTTCTCACAATTTTGAACACAAAACAGATACTCCTATGTGTCAGTGAATATGATGAACCTACTTTTCAAATGTCACAAGCTGTTCATCTTGACTGAGCTCATCAACCTGCAAAATGAAAGGCTTTTAATTAAGAAAATAGCAAACAAAAATAAGCAATAGATAATTGGCAAAAATATAGTTACGTGGAGTCTGGAGCCAGCTCGTGCCTGCTCCACTGATTCACGCTCCCTCTCTGCGGCTCGCCGCTGGACCACTTGGAAGTTGTTGAGAGCAGCTGAGAAGTCATTCATCAGACGGTCTTTCTGAATCCTCTGCTGCCGCTGTGTGAACAGAAGCATTAGCATGACCACATCTGGCCAATATGAGGCCAGCTGCACGTTGGTATGAGGAAGTGTGAACTCACCTGTTCTGAAGGAGACTGTGGCTGTGGTAGAGAGCCCAGGTCTTTCAGATGTCTGTTGGTCTCTTTTGCTAACTGGTTTGTGTAGTGCTGCATTTGCTGGCTGTTTGCAATATACAGAGATGTTACTATTTATTATAACACTCTTCGTTTCATACCAAAATGAGCAGATGCTAGCTGAACTAGGCGGGCTGGTAATTCCCACACTCTATTTATCCACTTTGTGAGAGATAATTGGTATAGTCTCTGGAAAAAGGGTTTGGTTTACAAAGTTTCTGCTGGAATCTCTGAGGAGAACTTGCCCACTGGATTTGCCAATGTTTGCAAGTTACTATCATCAAATGCTACAGATATTCAGTTTCTTTTAATACACTTACTTGCAAAGTAATCACGTTGTATATTTTAACACTATTCCTAAAGCTAACCCTATAAGTACAAATTTGTAATTAATATTACTCAATACTTAATTTTATAACTACACTGTAAAGGGATAGTTCACCCAAAAATGAAAAGTCTCACTATTTACTCAGGTTTTACCAAACCATATGAGTTTCTTTCTTTTGTCATGAAGGAAGAAGATATTTTAAAGAATGTAGGTAAACAAACAGCTAAAAGGCCTACTATAGAAGTCAATGGCTACCATCAACTGCTTGGTTCTCAACATCCTTCAAAACATCTTATTTTGTTATCAACAGAAGAAGAAATTCATACTGGTTTGAAACAACCTGAGCACGAGTAAGTGATGACAGAATTGTCATTTTTGGGTGAAGTGTCCATTATGAATGATATTTCATTGTCCTCTAGATGGCACACAAGTCACTGCAGCTCTTACATTTCCCTGTGCATATTTGGATGATTCTTTGCACAATCACAAAGTCGATCTAATATTTAAAGTTTAATGTTAAAATCACAAGAAAGAGACAAAATATATTTTCCCCCAAGCTTTGATTGTATTTTCTCTTTCTTATTGTATGCTCTTGTTTATGTAAAAACTCAACTCACAAATTGGTCTTTGAAATGAAACTGAAGAGATCATTCAAACCAGACTTTGTCGTTATCTTTCTTTTGAATAAGTTTGGAGATCGATATGGTTGTGTGACAAAGTTCTTGTTAATAAATGTTAGTTTTGATTACATTTTCAGTAACTGGAGAATATGTATATTTAGGGCAAAATCAAATGCACCCCTATTGTTGAAGCGGAATCATTTATGTGGAAATAAATAGTTGACAGATTTCCATGTGTTGTTTAGATGCAAACAGTTAGTATAATTTATTAAGAGTGGTTATCACCATCTTTATAATGGAATCATCATATTTAAAATATGACATTAATAACATTATTTTTACATAATTACATATATTATTTATTGTTACAATTATAAGGCAATTTAAAACGACTAAGCAGTGTAAAAAGCTTTCGGAATCTTGCATTCATTTTTAATGCATATTATTTTAATGCTCATGTAGTCATTGAATAAAATTAAATAAAAAAACTTTGCTGAGATTATATTTTTGAACAAGTATTAACTTAATTAATAGACTTACACAAAACATATGACTTCAGCTAAAGTATCCGTATCATACTGGAGGGCTTTTGCCCCACGCTGATGAGCCTTTTATGATGAGCTGAATGTAGTATGTTCTATTCTGCAAGATGGGAGTAGTAGAAAACACATTTTCTTCAAGGTGTACCTGTCCCATATCATTATTTGAGATTGCTCGGTCATTTTATTGTGTTATTTTGCTTTATAGTATGTTATTTACTCAATATAGTGTTATTTTACTTAAAATATGATGTATGTTCAAAGAATGTAATCTACAAACTGATCAATATGTTGAAAGTATTCCAATCTATTGGGCAGTACTGGAGTGTATCAGTGAACTTGAATAACCATATGAACTTTGGCTGACGTCCCAGAATATGACAAAAACATGTGAGCAGTTTTGATGTATGTCTTCTGGGAACACTGCCAAGCTCCTTGGTTGAAGGGAGAGGACTAACTTTCTGTTTAGAAGGGGGCTGGTTGTCTTTTATAAAAAAAGGACTGATTAGACTGTATGCCACGATTAAAAGATGACCAGGTGTGGTAATAAATTATTGGTGGCAAGTCAGACAAGCATAGCCAATTAAAAACAGGAACTCCCATGTTTGGGCAGTGCAACAGGTATAAAAAGGGTGAGCGGACAAACAGAGATTCAGATGCGGTGGCTGCAGAGACCATATCTCGGCTTTGTTATTCTGATAATAAAGTCTAATTTTGACATCTTTGACATCTGGCTTCTTGAGCCTCATTGACTAAAATGAAAGAATCCATCCTTTGCTCTTTTGGCCACGACAATTTCACACATGGGTCAGATAGTCACTTCCTGTATAATTGCATGTTAAGTCATCTCTGACCAGGCTCTGTGTTCAAGTTTGTGTGACACTGAATGTGAAAATGAAATGCAGCATCAGATCAGAATATAGTATGTGAGACAACACAATGGATGCAAGAATGAATGGAGATATAACTGCACTCACAGTCTGTCCTGAAGTTCTGGGGGGTCTGGTCTGGTACCAAGTTGGAAAAGCATGCTCTTGATTTGACCAGCTATGCACAGAAAAACATGCGATGAGACATTATAACATTAAATGATGAGAAAAGACAAAAATATTAAATCATAATCATTCAAAGTGTGCTTATTAAGAATGATTAAGACTGATTCTCCTCAAGTAAAACATACAGGGGCTGGTCATATAATTAGAATATCATCAAAAAGTTGATTTATTTCACTAATTCCATTCAAAAAGTGAAACTTGTATAATGTATACATTCATTCCACACAGACTGATATATTTCAAGTGTTTATTTCTTTTAATTTTGATGATTATAAGTGACAACTAATGAAAACCCCAAATTCAGTATCTCAGAAAATTAGAATATTGTGAAAAGGTTCAATATTGAAGACACCTGATGCCACACTCTAATCAGCTAATTAACTCAAAACTCCTGCAAAGGCCTTTAAATGGTCTCTCAGTCTAGTTCTGTAGGCTACACAATCATGGGGAAGACTGCTGACTTGACAGTTGTCCAAAAGACGACCATTGACACCTTGCACAAGGAGGGCAAGACACAAAAGGTCATTTCAAAAGAGGCTGGCTGTTCACAGAGCTCTGTGTCCAAGCACATTAATAGAGAGGCGAAGGGAAGGAAAAGATGTGGTAGAAAAAAGTGTACAAGCAATGGGGATAACCACACCCTGGAGAGGATTGTGAAACAAAACCCATTCAAAAATGTGGGGAGATTCACAACGAGTGGACTGCAACTGGAGTCAGTGCTTCAAGAACCACTACGCACAGACGTATGCAAGACAGGGGTTTCAGCTGTCGCATTCCTTGTGTCAAGCCACTCTTGAACAACAGACAGCGTCAGAAGCGTCTCGCCTGGGCTAAAGACAAAAAGGACTGGACTGCTGCTGAGTGGTCCAAAGTTATGTTCTCTGATTAAAGTAAATTTTGCATTTCCTTTGGAAATCAGGGTCCCAGAGTCTGGAGGAAGAGAGGAGAGGCACAGAATCCACGTTGCTTGAGGTCCAGTGTAAAGTTTCCACAGTCAGAGATGGTTTGGGGTGCCATGTCATCTGCTGGTGTTGGTCCACTGTGTTTTCTGAGGTCCAAGGTCAACACAGCCGTATACCAGGAAGTTTTAGAGCACTTCATGCTTCCTGCTGCTGACCAACTTTATGGAGATGCAGATTTCATTTTCCAACAGGACTTGGCACCTGCACACAGTGCCAAAGCTACCAGTACCTGGTTTAAGGACCATGGTATCCCTGTTCTTAATTGGCCAGCAAACTCGCCTGACCTTAACCCCATAGAAAATCTATGGGGTATTGTGAAGAGGAAGATGCGATATGCCAGACCCAACAATACAGAAGAGCTGAAGGCCACTATCAGAGCAACCTGGGCTCTCATAACACCTGAGCAGTGACTGATCGACTCCATGCCACGCCGCATTGCTGCAGTAATTCAGGCAAAAGGAGCCCCAACTAAGTATTGAGTGCTGTACCTGCTCATACTTTTCATGTTCATACTTTTCAGTTGGCCAAGATTTCTAAAAATCCTTTATTTGTATTGGTCTTAAGTAATATTCTAATTTTCTGAGATACTGAATTTGGGGTTTTCATTAGTTGTCAGTTATAATCATAAAAATTAAAAGAAATAAACTTTTGAAATATATCAGTCTGTGTGGAATGAATGTATACATTATACAAGTTTCACTTTTTGAATGGAATTAGTGAAATAAATCAACTTTTTGATGATATTCTAATTATATGACCAGCACCTGTATATCTACTCACTGTTCTGTGTGATTTTCTGGATGTTGGAGCTGCATGTCTGAGTGAGGTTGTTGAAATCTCTCGGCTGAGAGTGACTGCTGTCCATCATTCTGTAAGACATGACGACTAAAAAACAACACAGCTGTTTACATCAGATGTCGTTCATATATTTACAATGTTAGTGTGTTTACAATCATTTTCACAAATTATAACAGATAAATCTATTACAGGCTGATATTGAAAGATAAACCATGTAAACCAGTAAGGCTGGGCAAATCTAAAAATGTACTACGCAACGCAATAAGACATTTCGTATGGGTTCTAGCTGAGCAGGCCCTTCGCCTGATAAAACAATTACTGTAATGAATGTCATGTTGTCATCTGAAATTATTCAACAATACGTGCAGTAATGTCATCGTAGCTAACTGTTTCAAAAACGAAACCGTGAGAATGAATCGCATACCTGTGATGCTCAGATGCGGCAACGCGCTGCTCTTCTCTCACAGAAATAGAGTAAACAGATAGAATGGCAGAAAACATTAACGTTATGACGAGTGGGCGGGGCTTATTAAGCCGGGTCTAAAATAATAATAATTATATTTCTTATATTCCCTTTATTTAGTCGGTTTAATATTATTAACGATATAAGTGTCGATATTACTGTGTAAATTATTGCCTAGAACCTTGCTAAAGTAAAATACAAGCGCGTCTCTGTCAAATGATATGTGTTACTTTTCTCAGCGCTTTTTGAGGAGGTCCAGTCACAATGGTTTATGATTTCTGAGCAGTAAAGTGAAATGATTGTATAGAGTTTTTGTGTCCGATTTTTGGACCAGTCACTGGAAAGAAGATATAGCCAATGTAAAACTCGTTTGCAAATTTCTGCAACAAAGACAAAAACCTGTCTAAAATATGGTTCAAAGAAGCGTTCTGCTTTTTGAGCCACCATGCGCCCTCTGGAAGAAGAACATGGTTCGTCCGCTGTTAGACAGCAATCTTTTCCACCTAATGTGTTCTTTACAATGAAGGCTGGATTCATATTAGACAGTCCATTTCTCCTCTTTTCCAATGAACGTCATGTTTTGTTTGATTTTTTCTTCTTTTAGGTTCCAGGTCTTGGTCTTCTCTGCATTATAAAATAACATAAATAAAATAATACTAGCATAATAAAAGCCTACTACATTAAGTAAGGCCCATTATTTAAGCTGTGGTTTATCCAAACATTGAGTGAACGGCAGGGTTTTTCTTTTGGAGAAAATAAGCTCTTTGGCAGTCATATTCCTGTCTCATGACTTTTGGAGGATAATAGATCTCACGCACAAGCCATCACATGACTTCAGTTATGCTGAGGCCTAGCGCTTACTAGCAGAGCAGTGCTCGTGCTTAGAGCCTACAGTTAATTTGCTCAATTAATGGTTACAAAGATTAAACTATTGAAAAAATAGAACAATAATTTAAAAAACACTTTGTTTTTTAGTGTTTCAAAGAAACTCAAAAGACATGCTATAGTATAAGTTCACAGCAATGGGGTTGTATTTATTGTATTAGGCTATTCGTTTTGTTGATAGAATTTTGCATTCCTTTGTAGTTCTCAAGAATAACTCTTATTGCTCTCATTTCCTATATTGTGTAAATTGGATTGTTGCCTTTGGCAAATTCTTATCATAAAGATGATCATTGTGATGTGATATTTATTCGGAGTGATGTGCTTGTATTATGCCAGCTACAACTAACCTGAGTTTATAAATACAGATTATAATATTTTAGTTAATTGGTAGCCTAATATATGGCTACCTGTTGCAACAACACAATTTACATTTACCTTCATGTGATTTTTCAAGGACAAGTGAATGCATTTTTATAAATCACATAACGTGGGGGTTGGTCTAGAAGTCTGTCTCAGACCCCGATCCTCGAGCCAGAGAGACCAGTCCGCGTCTGAAAATGCTGTCGCTTCAAGTCACTCGTTTTCTTTTAAATTTACCTCAATAACCTCCTAAAGCTAGTTTAACCTCTGAATCTCGACCAGATCGCTGCAAAAATCATCATGTCATTATGAGTCTCGAAGTATGCGTGTTTGAGCTTTCTTTTATCATTAGGCCTAATTGTATTGTGCATTGATCATTGTTTATTTGTGCATAAAAGCATACACATATCTTTTAATCGCATAAAGCGGTTTAGAGACTTGAATTCAATCTTGAATATTGTATTTGTGTGGACTTTAAATGGATGGACAAAAAAGAGAGTAATATCTTCATTTGTTTTCCAAGTTTTGTAGGTTTGGACTGACACGACACGAGGATGAGTAAATTATGACTGAATGTTCATTTCCCCTTCATGGGAACTCGAACTGCGTCCCCTAGGGGTCGCTACGGGGAACGCCCTCAGCGTGACTCGGTCTGAAGATACATATGAAAAAACACCACCTGTTGGCCGGCGACAGCCCATGACGTCACTACCGGCGTGCCACAATATAAGTGCCGCCGGGAGAATACATCATCAGCTTTTTCGTCTTTACTGACTGATTTGAAGCGTGCAAAGTGAATCCGGTAAGAGTACAGTTTTCCTTTCTACTATGGCGAGCACTAGCAAGGCGTTTAGGAAGTGTGTGGATCCGTGTCCTCGTTATTTGACACCCGATGACACACACGACCGTTGCGTTTTTTGTTTGGGCATAGAGCACGCACGCGATGTCTTTGAGGGGGCGGTTTGCGTGCATTGTGAGCGGCTTCCTATGAGGACGCTCCGATCTCGCCTGTCCCTCTTTTCGAGGAAAGAGGGGCAGCCGTCTGCTTCCCGCGATTCAAGTCCCACCGCTGCCGAGGCACGGAGGAGAATGAAATCGTGGGGCTCGCAGGCGGATCTAGCCGATGAGTTTGAGAGGGAGCTTTCCCTTTCACACGAGTCGGCAAAGAACGAGAGCGAGCCGCTAGATTATGATGATGTAATCTCTCTGACATCATCTGATCCGGCGGCTAGTGCTCTGCTGGGTTATGCCCAGGAAGAGCAGGAGATGTCTGAGAGTGAGAATGTTGAGACTGAACTCTCTCAAGACTCCTGCCCTGCGTACGAAGAGCTGCTGGATGTTATGGAACGCGCCACGGCAAGGCTTGACTTGCTGTGGGAGCGAACCAAAATGGCGGCGCCGCGAGGACGCCTCGACGAGCGATTTCTCCCTGGCCATAAAACCTCAGCTCAAGTGAACCTTCCATTTCTTCCTGATCTCCATACGGAGGTTGAGAAGGAATGGAAAAAGCCGTTTTCTGCTCGCATCCACAAGTTCCAGCGTAACAGTTATGCTAACATTGCAGGGATGCGTGAAAATGGCTATGAGAGGATGCCCCCTGTAGAAGAGACGCTAGCTAGCTATCTCTCTATGGGGGAGACACCCTCTCTGAAGGTTCCCTCCTTGCCATCCAGGCCCCTTCAGGCTACATCTCGCTTGAATGGCAGGGCGTACGCAGCAGCAGGTCAAGCAGTCGCCTCCTTGCACACCATGGCGGTGCTTCAGGCGCACCAGGCGGACCTGCTGAAGGACCTGGATAGCGGTCAGGGCTTGTCACCTGACGAGGTAGCCGAGCTGCGCCGCACCACAGATCTAGCCCTCCGTGCCACCAAGCAGGCTGCCTCTGCTATGGGCAGGTCTATGGCAGCCATGGTGGTAACGGAGAGGCATCTGTGGGTGAATCTGGCAGACCTCGAGAAGAAAGAGAAGGGCTTTCTGCTCGACGCTCCAGTCTCGCCCTCCCAGCTTTTCGGTGCCTCCGTCGAGACGGTGGTCGAGAAGTTTAGGGAGGTGAGGGCGCGCTCAGCTGCCTTCAAAACCTTCATTCCAAGAAGGTCCAGGTCCGAGCCCGAACAAAGCGGGGGTCCTGGTCCATCCTGGTCTGAGGACCAGAGGCGGGCGCAGAAGGCTAGTGTCGCGACTCGTGCCCCTCCCCCGCCTGCGGGTAGGGGTAGAGGGAGGTACTGGTCAAAGAGAGGTAAGAGGCAAGACCTGAGGGAGGTGATCCAGACTAAGCGTTCTCAAAGAGGCTTTCGTCTGGACCAGAGTAAAAAATAATATCTACTCCCCTCCCTCGGGGAGGGTTCTACCATCAAAAAAAAAAACCTTAGCTTCCCTCCTTAATTCCCCTGCAAACCACCATCTACCCCACCGGAACCGAGGTCAGGTGGGAGCCTAAGAACTGCAGTCAGGCTGGACCTATGATGATTTCAGGCAGGTTCTGTATTCTCGAACTGCCTTACTGATGGTCTGGACGTGAGTCCCCTCGGAGGTTTCTGCGGATCCTCCTGGATCTTCAGTCATTCTGGTCACCACTGCAAGGGTAGAGCCAGCATTACTCCCCTCACGATAAGAGGGTTACCTATGAGTATGCCGCTCCCTTCTGAGCGGCGCAGTGTTTTTTCATTCTGTGGAATGAGTTCTCCACTCTCCAGAGCTTGTTATAGGTTGAGCTAGCATTGCTCCCCTCGTTAGAGGATCACCTTTGAGCATGCCGCTCCCTGCGGAGCGTCTGAGTTCCCACTCATTCTGAGGAATGAGTTCTCCGCTCCTCAGAGCTCTGTGATAGGTCTCTCTCCTTGCTGGTCGAGCTAGCATTGCTCCCCTCACTATAGAGGGTTATCTATGAGCATGCCGCTCCCTGCTGAGCGTCTGAGTTCCTTCTCATTCTGAAGAATGAGTTCTCTGCTCTCCAGAGCTCGTTATAGGTAGAGCTAGCATTGCTCCCCTCATTAGAGGGTCATCTTTGAGCATGCCGCTCCCTGCGGAGCGTCTGAGTTTCCCTCTCATTCTGTGGAATGAGTTCTCCGCTCCTCCGAGCTCTGTGATCTGTCTTGCTGGTCGAGCTAGCATTGCTCCCCTCAATATAGAGGGTTATCTATGAGCATGCCGCTCCCTGCTGAGCGGGGAGTTCCCTCTCATTCTGAGGAATGAGTTCCCCGCGCTCCAGAGCTCGTTATAGGTAGAGCCAGCACTACTCCCCTCATTAGAGGGTCATCTTTGAGCATACCGCTCCCTGCAGAGCGTCTCATTCTGAGGAATGAGTTCTCCGCTCCTCCGAGCTCTGTGATCTCTCTTGCTGGTCGAGCTAGCATTGCTCCCCTCACTATAGAGGGTTATCTATGAGCATGCCGCTCCCTGCTGAGCGGGGAGTTCCCTCTCATTCTGAGGAATAAGTTCCCCGCTCTCCAGAGCTCATGGTTGGGCTTGCCTCTCCCTTCTGAGCGGCGGAGTGCCTTCTCATTCTGAGGAATGAGTTCTCCACTTTCCAGAGCTCGTTATAGGTCTCACTCTGAGGAGTGAGTTCTCCGCTCTAGAGCTCCTCATTGGTAGCTGAGTTCCTCTCATTCCGAGGAATGAGTTCTCCGCTCTTCAGGGCTCGCCGTCGGTAGAGCTAGCACTGCTCCCCTCAACCAGAGGGTCACCTATGAGCATGCCGCTCCCTTCTGAGCGTCCGAGTTTCTCCGCCCCCCAGAGCTCTGTGATAGGTCGCTCTCCTTGTTGGTCGAGCCAGCATTGCTCCCCTCACCATAGAGGGTCATCTATGAGCTTGCCGCTCCCTTCTGAGCGTCCGAGTTTCTCCGCCCCCCAGAGCTCTGTGATAGGTCGCTCGCCTTGTTGGTCGAGCCAGCATTGCTCCCCTCAACCAGAGGGTCATCTATGAGCTTGCCGCTCCCTTCTGAGCGTCTGAGTTCCCTCTCACTCCGAGGAATGAGTAGTTCTCCGCTCCAGGGCATAGAACGTTCTTCTAATAAGTGCACACGCGAGACTTTGGGCACTTTCTAAAATCCACTCAGTGGTAAGTCCGCACATCAAAGATTCTGCGTTCTTTCTAGAAATCCCGAAAGGGTAGGGTTACGCGCACAGCTTCGTGCCCTTTTTTGAGTTGGTTAAAGCCCTGGCTTGTGCCTTGGGCCCCGCTCCCCTGTCCCATATATGTTGGGTCCAAAAAAAAAAAAAAAAAAAAGGGAAAAGAAAGGGGTGTACGCTACCAAAAGAGGTCTGTTCCCAGTTCCCTCGGTAAGCTCGAGAGCAAGTGGTAACCCCTGAGTGATCGGCCAGGACCTAGTGAGCCAGGTGCCTGGCCATATCCCCTTAAAGGAATCTTTTTCTGATTCCAAGACTTTGAGCTCTACCCTAGGCCCGGTAATCCCGGCACCTAGAACAGGTAAGTACTAGGGTATGCAGCTCGGACCTTTGGCCGAAGGGGATAATATCACTGACAGCCATCAGCCGTCCCAGGGGCAACTCCCTTAGCCGGGTAGAGCTGGCTTAGTGCTCGCCTTTTTTGAGAAATTGGCTTGCATTCCCCTCAGCATGGCGAAGTGGGTATAACGTTCCCCGTAGCGACCCCTAGGGGACGCAGTTCGAGTTCCCATGAAGGGGAACGTCTCAGGTTACGTATGTAACCATGGTTCCCCGAGGGGGAACGAGACACTGCGTCCCCTAGACTTCGGGCCATGCTTCGGACGCAAGCTTCAGACGAAGAAGCTGATGATGTATTCTCCCGGCGGCACTTATATTGTGGCACGCCGGTAGTGACGTCATGGGCTGTCGCCGGCCAACAGGTGGTGTTTTTTCATATGTATCTTCAGACCGAGTCACGCTGAGGGCGTTCCCCGTAGCGACCCCTAGGGGACGCAGTGTCTCGTTCCCCCTCGGGGAACCATGGTTACATACGTAACCTGAGACGTTTTGGGTGAACTAATGTCAGCCTGTTTTAAGTGTATAGGCCAGCGCTGCTACCTATTAATGAGCATAATCACTATTAAAACGGATAATAATTCTAAAATGTGATATCATTCCTCATTAAAAACAAGGCACATCAAATGGATGTGTATTGTTTTTAAAGGACTATTAATTTTTGCTTTCATTTTCTTGAAGGTATTTAAAGGAAATTGAATGCAACTTTTGAGAAGTCACAACTGCATCGAAAAGCCAAGTGCAACGCTAAATGTACCCACTGGAGGACAGTATGAACTAAACTACTGTATGAAGACCAGCCAAGGTGAGAACCTCTTGCATTAAAATACATACCGTGCCTATTTAAATGTGTTGTTTTGTCTGTTTATTTTTCAGTGAACCTAAAGCCAAGGAGAATCCAATGACAGGTCTGACCGCTTCACACGACATATCCTGGTAAAAGTAAGATATACAACCCTCTATCTCTAATCCTAAACTCAGCTCCTGAATCTGACACTAAACTTCATTAAGTGGTTTTATGCGTGAACGGTAAACACTAGGCTATAACATTGTGCTGCACAGACCCCATGTGCCATGTCTCCTGTATATTACATAAAAATGCCCATTTAAAAGTGTGAAATCTTGTTATAGTAATTGCTGTTTATTTTAAAATATATTAAACTGTATTTTTATTCTGATTTGGTAAATCTGAATGTTCAGCATCACTACTCCAGGCTTCACATGATCCATCAAAAATCATTCTTATATGCTGATTTGCAGCTCAAGAGATTTCAATTATTATTATTATTATTATTATCAATGTTGAAAATCGCTGTGCTGCTTTATATTTTTGTGAAAACTTGATCCTTATTTTTTTTTTTTAAACAGCATTTATTTGAAATAGCAATTTTTGGTAACAATGTGAAAGTCTAGTCACTTTTGGTCAATTTAATGCATCCTTTCTGAATAAAAGTAATAATTACTGAACATTAAAATCTTAAAGACTCCAAAGTTTGAATGATAGTGCTTTAAAAGTATTATTTTATCTTGAGATTGCATGATGCTGTATAATATTTGTAATATTAGAAACAGTTAATTGTCAGGTAATATGTTGAGAAACTTTAGGAAAATTTGGGAAAATTTCACAGAATGAAAATGACACCTGGTGGTTATGTATCATTCGAGGTTGAGGTTGGTTTTCAGAGGATCATGCGATCCAGTGTAAGAAACATCTGAAGTATTATTTGACATGTATGTTACTTTCAGTGTTGTTGAATAGTAAGATTGTCTGGTGAGCGCTTGCCTCTGTTTGTTTCTCTCCTCAGCCACTGGAGTCAAAGGTCATAGTGCAATCCCACTTTTTCTCATTGTGTCATTCATAGATAAAACATCTCTTCTCAGTTAGTATCTCTCTTTCTCTTTCTCTCTCACTGGCCATTTCTTTCCTTATCATTCTACGTCGTTCATCACCTCTCTTTCTCTTTCAAAGTTCCTTCCTCTGTCATCAATACGACCTTAGCATCTCCCTTTGACCTCTCTAAAGACTTCCCCCTTCCCTCAGCTCCTTTCTCAGGGGCTATCAGAATGTATCGGACACTTTGTTGCCAAAGCCATTCATCATAGAGCAGGTCACAATCAAATCTTTCCTATTACCCAAACATGCCTCTGGCATACCAGTCACAGCACAACTCGTCACATAAAAGTTACACGTTTACATACATGCGCGTCACTCTTGTTTGTAATCTGGGATGGCTGTACCGAACATTGGGCAAGACCATGTGTATTTGGAAAGCACCACAAAGAGCTCATATATCACACTGCTTAGAGGATGAGTGTGAGCAAGATTGCTTTTAGGAATGGAATAAAGAGCAGTCCTCTTGGAACTTGAGGTTTCACATCCAGTACTAATGTTCTTGATCTACCTGTTCTTGTAAATGCCTTTTACACAATAAAAGTCAATTGGGTAACAAAGTATTTTCCAACACCGGTAATGCAATATAGATGTCTATTAAATGACTCAAGCAAACAGTCAATTAGAAAAAAAAATTGTTGTCTGGCACAACCTTTGTCTTCATTGCATTATAAATAAATGAATCACATAATTGGTGTAGTTTTGGGATGCTATTTATTAGATTAGGGTTTTCAACTAGTGGCCACTTGCGGTAAGGTAACTAACAATAGGGGAAAACAATCAAATGTAGGGTAGCAACATAAAGCACTTGATAGAGTCCATATATACAGTCCACTGGGGCTGAATGCAGATGCAGGAGAATTCGTCCCACAAGTTTTCCCATTATTGATGAGCTGGGTATCCAAATTGTTCATCTTTAAATGATTGTCACAGTAATTTCTATTGTCTTTGAAATGTGGTTCAAATGTACTGACAGGTATTTATGGTAAACTAAAATATACGTTAATGTCATTTCTACTGAAAATTGTATGTCATATTTTTAAATATATTTGTAATTACATATTCATATGAAGTTGCAATTTATGTGATATTAAAATTATAGAAATATGTGATGTAAAATCAATAACTTTAAATGTGCTTTAGTATCTTAGTCAACACAACAAAATAAGCATATTCTTTTTTAAACATAATGATTTTTAAATGTCAATTAAGTATAAATTATAGTACCTGTAAGTACAGTTGTTTGAAAAATATACCTTTAAGATCTGAAGTACACAAGTGCACATTAAATACATTTCTCATTTCAGCACAATTTGATTTCAAATACTCCTTTTTCACAAGGATTGTCAATTAAAATATGCTAAAACTTTAAAATAAGACTGAATTTGTTAACATTAGTTAGTATGTTACTGTTCATTGTGTTTGTTCATTATACATTAACTAATGTTAATTTATGCAAACGTGTTGTTATTGAAGTTATTTACCAATAAACATATGATATTATAATTTGTTTCACTAATTTAAAGAATAATTATGTTACATTTGTATGATTAGCAATTTTGGTGGTATTTTGGGCCACCACTTGCCTGATGTCAAATCTGTGCCTTGAGGCACATTAAGTTAACAAACAGTTTATTAAATTATGCATTACTTGTTGCAACAAGTAATTGTTAAACGATGCAACACAAACAAACAACACAATTTACTTGTACACCTTCATGTGATTTTTGTAATTTTTTATTTCAAGGACAAGTGCATGCATTTTTATCAATCACATAATGTGGGGTTGGTCTAGAAGTCTGTCTCGAACCCCGATCCTCAAGCCAGGGTGACCATTCGGCGTCTGAAGGGCTCTTTTTAGGCCTATGTTAGAAGACTGGACTCAGCGTATAAGAACATAAATGCTGTCACTTCAAGTCACTTGTTATTTTATGCATTGAGGAAAAAAGTCTTCATTCCTGTTGGATGGAACATTATTGGAAAGTCAACTTAGGCACCTCACAAGCAAACACCAGGCAGAGAGCAGCTTTAGTGAGGATTCGGATGTTTGCGAAACCACACCTTTGGACAAACGGAGTCAGTGCTTACCTTCCTGCAGTGGGATCGTTTTTCAGAGGGTCAGATGGCAGCAATTATCACACCCCCACTCAATCCTGCCAGCAGCGCTGAGGGTCGGTCAGTGGTGGGCGACAGCACAGACTATAGGAGGGCTGGAGCCGCCATCACTCTTTCTTCTGGCATATTGGGCCCCTAAGGGGCTGTTTTTGCCCATCTAACCTATATGATTTTCTTTGTGTGTTTTCTTTATCTTCTGCTAATGATTTGTGTGAAAAGACAATGTGATGCTGTCTTTCAGATCCTGACCTGAACGGCTTTTATTATTGTTCTATAATCATAGAAAGTAGGGGAAGTCTGCCTGACATCCGTGTCGTTGCTTGTACATAATAAATCAGTTCCTGTGCTGAGTACTCATTGGTCAGCTTCCCTAAACAAATTATACAACTCTTAATTCCGGTCCAGATTCCGGCATTCCAAGACTTCAGAAATGTAGTCAGCACTGGGACTTTTCACTGTTTGTGTGACTTGTCTATGTTTGCACATTCCAGACAGACTGTCAGTGTGGAGGGGATTTTTCAGTGACTCCTTCTGCAGGTTACATTGTTTCACCAGCAGGTAACAGCAAGTCTTTATTAGTGAGTCATTGTATTATTCAGACAACCGATTTGTTCAAATACTGATTCATTCAGGAACAAAACACCACTTATGTCTGTTGCTTGAAAACATGCAACAGTTGATCATATTTTGGGTTTGTTAGGAAAAATACATTTGGTGGAGCATAAACAGGTTTTTTGTTTTATGATATTGTTGAATTGATATTGTTAGATTTTGCCCTTCACTTCTGAACTCTAAAGATAACTTTACCAATAACCTTCAAGATCTATCACAAGGGCTGTATTTAAAAGTTCAGAAGACTTGTTGCTAGGACATATGAATGAATGAATGAATGAATGACATATATACAGTATTTTCTAACACACAGTGTCATGCCCCTCAATTTAAAGAGAGTTAAAAGTTAAGGAATAGTCCACTCAAAAATGTACACACCCTCAGGCCATTTAAGATATAGATGAGTCTGTTTCTTCATCAGAATGGATTTGGAGAAATTGAGCATTACATCACTTGCTTAATGCTCATCAATGGATCCTCTGCACTGAATGGGTGCCATCAGAATGAGAGTCCAAACTTTACAAGAAGGAATCCTTATGACTCCATCAGTTATTGATGTCTTGTGAAGTGGAAAATGTTTGTGTTTGTAAAAATACAAATCCAACATTAAGGAGGTTTTAACTGTAAACCATCGCTTTTGGCCAAACTACTAATCCACAATCCATAATAACGCTTCCTCCAGTGAAAAAAATCCATCCCCTTGTTATCTCACATCTAAACTAACCAACATATTTGTTTACAACTGTTTTGGACTGTTTTCACTTGTAAACCTATGCATACAAATCTGTGCATGTCTCTTTTGATTCAGATGAGAGAACTTTTTAGGTGAGCTGTTCTTTTAATTACTTCTCACTCTCATGTTTTGTTTTGTTTTCTCCATGGAATAAAACTAATCTTCACACAACTAATTTTCTCACTCTTAAAGCTATCATAACTCACTGAATCATACGTTTTGTATAGTCAGAAATACTAGATCAATGAAAAAAATACTAAGAATAAACGGTAACAGTTCATAGTGACCTTGTCTGTGAGAATCCAGGAAGGACCAAAATGTCATAATGACTATACATATGACTATATGTTCCAAGTCTTCTGATGCTGTATGATTCATAGTGTGAGGAACGGAGTGAATTTTAAGTCGTTATTCAAGAAAATATTCCCCCCCACTGCAGCTGATAAATCCATATGTTATTACCCATATAAAACAAATATGATTTTATAGTTCTAGTGGAGAGGAACTTTATCATTAAATAGTTATAATACTTTATAATAATTATAATAATTTCAGATTTGTCTCATTTTCTTCGTAAATGTTTTTCGTAAATGAGAATGTGTTCTCTAATCTAAAGTGTTACCTATAAACTGATCAATAGATTTAGAAGGATTTTATCATAGTTTTATTTATATTTAATGGTGTCTTTCCCCCTCATTAATCAAAAAAATTGTTTTATGACAAAAAACCCATATGGCAGCTGTTTTTACCAGAATAATTAAAACATACAGTAAAAATATTAAAAAAAACTTTACAGAACAATTTTTTCCAGATTAAATTTCAAAAAAGGTCAACACCAGTATTATTGACCCAATCATGATAAGACACAGCACTAAAATAATGCAATGAACATTAATTTATTGACATAAGATGCAAAATCTAAATGTAAATGAATGATAAAGAAAAACACTTAAGAAACAGAAACACAAATATTTAAATCATACAGAGAAATCTAGGGATGTCCGTTTACGGTTTTAACTGCAAATTATAAGATGACATATCTTGTTTACTTACAAGTACTGTACATTTACCAATATTTAGTTTTTACAATAAAATTACACTAAGTATTTTGTATGTTCTATAAAAAAAAAATATATATATATATATATATATATACACACACACACACACACACACACACACTTACTTACTATTCAGTGAAAGGAAATTATAAAAGGTAAGACTGAGCCAAACTATTATTCAAAAGGACAATGTTTGATCTTAATAACAATCAATCCTTTTAAGACTTCTGAATAATTTTATAATTTTTTTTCATTTAATGTTTTTAATCTTAATACAAATACCTTTGCATAGGTCCTGTAACAGAACTCATGGGTCAGTACCAAAACATATGTGATACTGGACCGTAAAACCAGTCATAAGTGTCAATTTTTCAAAATTGAGATTTATACATGATCTGAAAGCTGAATAAATAATCTTTCCATTGATGTATGGTTTGTTAAATAGGAAAATATTTAGCCAAGATACAAATATTTAAATATCTGGAGTCTGAGGGTGCAAAAACAACTAAAATAGTCCTTAAAAAACCTTTAAAATAGTCTAAATTAAGTTCTTAGCAATGCACATTACATACCAAAAATTTAGTTTTGATAGATTTACAATAGAAAATGTAATAAATATCTTCATGGAACATGATCTTTACATAATGCCCTAATGATTTTTGGTATAAAACAAAAATCGATAATTTTGACCCATACAATGTATTTTTGGCTATTGCTACAAATACACCCCAGCGACTTAAGTTTTGTGGTCCAGGGTCACATATGTGTTGAGGACAAAGGCCACATTTGATTGGCTGGATGAGTGGAGGATAGAGAGTTAGTCTTACCCTCCCTGACCTTTGGCTCTGCTTTAATCTGATCAAGGGTCAAGGAAGGGCCATGCCAATTGTAATGACTTCCTCCTATTAAAGTTTGATATACGTGGTGTTTACCAGCACAGCCACTATGTCACAATTTCAGCTCTAAATCCTGTCAGAAGTGATAGGTGCAGATTTAAAGAGATGGCAACATTGTGTACTTCTGCTTCTAATCAGTGATAGTGGCTGATGAAGCACACAATCACATGTCCAAATGTGCTGTGTTGACACATGGTGCTGTGATGGTATCAGAGAGTAATGACAGGATACTTTCATTATTGTATTAGAAGTGTCATGTATCTAGAAGCCCTAATAATAATAACTATTTGTTTTTAAATTTTTTCCCAAAAAAACAGTTTAAATGTTTGTGTTTAGTTGTACTTAATTGTCTTAAATATGCAATTGTAATGCACTTCGAAATCTTAAAAAAAATGAAGATATTTTAATTTTAAATGTATAGTACTTGATAAATATATCTTATCAAAAAAGGCCACTTAAGTGTCCCTAAAGTATACTTTCATGATATATTTTTTAACACTTTTAACACAAATGCATAATTTTAAAAAGGTTGCTTTGAAATTACTATATTTAAAGGGATACTCCACCCCAAAATAAAATTTTTGTCATTAATTACTTACCCCCATGTCGTTCCAACAAACAAATCTTTTATGTGTTTGGAACTACATGGGGGTAAGTGATTAATGACAACATTTGAATTTTGGGGTGGAGTAACCCTTTAATGTTTTAATAATATTTTGTGTCATGCTTTAACAAAGTACACTTATATTTATGTGTTAACAAACATACTAAAGTACAAGTAAAGTTTTTGATTATAATTGAATGAATGAATGAATTATGCATTTATATAGTGCATTATTGTGTATTTTTGTACACTCAAAGCGCTTTACAATCATGTGGGGGGGTCTGCACAACCACGACCAGTGTGCAACATCCACTTGGATGATGCGACGGGTGCCACAGGACAACGGCGCCAGTGCACCACACACCAGCTACAGGTGGAGAGGAGAAAGAGTCATAGAGACAATCAAGTGTATGCGCTCACCACACACCAGCTACAGGTGGAGAGGAGAGAGAGTCATAGAGACAATCAAGTGTATGCGCTCACCACACACCAGCTACAGGTGGAGAGGAGAGAGATAGAGCCAATCAAGTGTATGCGCTCACCACACACCAGCTACAGGTGGAGAGGAGAGAGATAGAGCCAATCAAGTGTATGCGCTCACCACACACCAGCTACAGGTGGAGAGGAGAGAGAGTCATAGAGACAATCAAGTGTATGCGCTCACCACACACCAGCTACAGGTGGAGAGGAGAGAGAGTCATAGAGCCAATCAAGCGTATGCGCTCACCACACACCAGCTACAGGTGGAGAGGAGAGAGAGTCATAGAGACAATCAAGTGTATGCGCTCACCACACACCAGCTACAGGTGGAGAGGAGAGAGAGTCATAGAGACAATCAAGTGTATGCGCTCACCACACACCAGCTACAGGTGGAGAGGAGAGAGATAGAGCCAATCAAGTGTATGCGCTCACCACACACCAGCTACAGGTGGAGAGGAGAGAGATAGAGCCAATCAAGTGTATGCGCTCACCACACACCAGCTACAGGTGGAGAGGAGAGAGAGTCATAGAGACAATCAAGTGTATGCGCTCACCACACACCAGCTACAGGTGGAGAGGAGAGAGAGTCATAGAGCCAATCAAGCGTATGCGCTCACCACACACCAGCTACAGGTGGAGAGGAGAGAGAGTCATAGAGACAATCAAGCGTATGCGCTCACCACACACCAGCTACAGGTGGAGAGGAGAGAGAGTCATAGAGACAATCAAGCGTATGCGCTCACCACACACCAGCTACAGGTGGAGAGGAGAGAGAGTCATAGAGCCAATCAAGTGGATGGGGATTATTAAGAGGCCATGATTGACAAGGGCCAGTGGTGGGGTTACACCCTTACTCTTTACGAGAAGTGCCATGGGATTTTTAATGACCACAGAGAGTCAGAACCTCTGTTTAACGTCTCATCCGAAAGACGGTGCTTGTTGACAGTATAGTGTCCCTGTTACTACACTGGGGCGTTAGGATCCACACAGACCACAGGGTGAGCTCCCCTGCTGGCCTCTCTAACACCTCATTTCAACTGTAGTGTGTTATACAATATTACATTTAGAGTTTATTTATATTTCAAAAGCACCACATTGCAACGTTATGTTTACAAATGTGTAATTAAAAATATATTTGAATTTAAAGTGAATATTTTTTTAAATGCTCTAAACTTTTTTTTTTCTTTATGCCATGCAGGTCAGTAGAGTGCTTCAGCTGTGACGTCAAAACCTAGAAGCTTAATTCGTAATGGGTTCTCACAAGATTTTCCTATGGTTCAAGTATCACCAAGTTATTTTTACCACTGACCTTATTTTACTCATGAATTGAAACTCCCCAGAATAAAAACTCTTAAGAAAATCTCAAGAAAACCCACGGTGAATTGACGTCAAGGCAGCAGCATTCTGTGTTCAAAAGGTTTACAAAAACAGTTCAACATATCTTATTTTTTGTAGTGACACACTAAGACAGTGATTCTCAACCAGGGAACCTTATCAAAATAAATAATGTTTTTTTAATAAAGGGTCATTTTATTAATGAATATATTTTTTCTAGATATGCCGAGAACTAAATTTTTTGGCTGGGTATTAATTGTGTGTAAATCATCGTAATGTGTTGTTTTGGACAATAGGGGTTAAAAAGGTTGAGAACCACTAAACGAGAGAGAATTCAGAGCGATTATCTTAACTCTCCAATAGGTGGCAACAACTATTGTCACTGACAGGGAATCTGTCAACTCTACCAGCCAGTAGATGTGGTTCATCAGACGTTTAGAGCAGGACTTTTTCTTGTGCAGCTCATGATGTCTTGTAGTCACAGGCATGACTGATGGTTTCTCAGTGTCACTATATGCACACGTGTGCATTTACACACTCTCCACAGCTGGGGATAAAACAGTGTTGTTCTCCGGTTCCGCTATTTGAGAAACAATAACCGCTCTCCAAATGTGTGAGAATGTGGAGGCTGGATGTGTATCAACAGCTCCAGCTGGAAGGAACAAGCGAATGAGACGGAAAAGGAGAGAGAAACAAAGAGAGGGAGAGGGAGAGGAAGAGCTCATCTGTTTCCCCTCTCTGTTACACACCTGTAGAGAACAAACACTCATGAAGCTGTTTCGCAGTCCTATGGGAAAACGGGGAAAGAAACTTTCCATGTGTTTAGTAGTTCACTTCCACTCTCATTATAATTTAGCTCTCATTGGCAAAATACCTTCCCATGATGCAATGCAGTGCACACGCAACAGAATAAAGGAGCAGATGATATGAGCTTTTAATTTGTGATATTAGCAGACGCTGGGAGAAGAGGGGAGGGAGAGAGAGAGAGGGAAGGAGGAAGGTGGATATGCTCCGCTTCCTGATGTGTTTATACTTCTCACACACTTTTCTTCCTGTCCTGGCTGTATTTAGACTTCCTCTTTCACTGGGGCTATTTGAGGCCTGTTGTCGTCCTGCCAAGACGCACATCCACATGCGTTTGAAAGAATACTGACTCAGAGATTATAAAGGCGCTGATAGAAAAGAGTAGGTCGTAGGTTGTCACTCACAATCTCATATTTAAAATGCACTCTAGCAGTTTCAGTATGACAGTGTATCTTTAGCATGACATTTGTATTGCCAACGCTGTTAAAGTTTAACTGCAGATAATGATTCAAAAGAATGCAATTAATAGTGAGGAAAAGGAATGAAAAAAGACAATATATAGAACAAACTATAATAATAGTCATTTGTATTTAGTAAGAAGCAATATATATTATTTAACTGGCTGACTCTACACTATTTTGGTTTGATGTTTAAGAGAGAGAGAAAGATACATAAACTAGGCAACTTTTTATTTATTTATTTATTTATTGGTCTGTTTGTCCTTTCACCGAGGACATTCCCATAACGTGACACGACGACGTCTTCCTGTGATTCTCACTCTTGATCCATACTATCTCCTTTCCTGTTTATCAGAGTCAGTCTGAACTAACATTTAGTCATCAGCACATGTCTGTCGCCTGCAGTTTCACACAGTATCACTGCTCAGTAAGGCTGGATGAAAACTTACGAGAGAATACAAAATAATACAAAATAATACTGTTTCTTATTTCTTAAAACTCATGTCAACGTTTACTA
Organism: Schizopygopsis malacanthus; assembly: GCA_027474115.1. Classification (NCBI taxonomy): domain Eukaryota; kingdom Metazoa; phylum Chordata; class Actinopteri; order Cypriniformes; family Cyprinidae; genus Schizopygopsis; species Schizopygopsis malacanthus. The sequence goes on from CM049872.1 coordinate 33,972,107, forward strand.
ATACATTGTTCAAATCTAAAGTTGTATATGTTAATATTATTAAAAGTTTATATTAATTCATAATTATTATTATTATTTAATCACAAAGACATTTTATTTGTGAAATATGTATACTAATATTTCAACTGCAAATTCACATTGCATTTTACAAAAGCAAAATAATAGTTCTTACACTGAAAAAAAATGCTAACTAAAAATGGTAACATTTTTATTCAAGTCAAAAATACTATTTGATCACTAAGTCAGCCTAAATAAATTAATTATAAGATTAAAGTAAAAATTATTTGTGAAGCTTTTGAAATTAATTCATGATAATTTTTTACACTTTAAAAATGCTTCATTATGAAAAATCTAAATGAAAAAAAAGGTGCATCCAGATGTTTCTGTAGAATATTTGGCTCTATCCACAGTATTTGCATGGTGACTATTGCTCCAATGTAAAGCTTGTGGCTTATATGCTTTTATATTAACATGCATTTACCATTTAAACAGTTAACATTCTCCTTTTACCAAACATTATCCTTCATCGCTGTTCAGTAAAATGAAATGTCTCTGTGTTTGTCACATATGTTAAAACAAGGCGAGGGGGGGTGGGGGGGGTAGTTTTCCTTTAGGGAGATTTTAGTTGCATTGTCCCTTTTATTCAAAATTGGTGGCCCTTGCATTGATCACTTAACGTTGAATGTAACTTAAACTTTCTATTATAAAACATGTAGGACGAAATGTTGAGTTTCATGATTGCAGACAGCCTGAACAGATGTTTGTGTCAAACCATTTTCTGCATCGTTTAAGTGGACACATTCTTTATTCAAGGACATTTGCGGCAAGCCCCAACAAATGAAAGCATGACCCACTAAACCCACTTTATGTGCCACACAGTTGAAATAATGTATTTTTCATCCTTTCTCTCTGGGTTTGCTGACTGTTCCTCTCTGATGGAGGGGCCGGGACTATTGAGTGTCCCTTTGCACCCAACTCTTCTCCCACTGAACAGACACTAATTACTGCCCTACATGTTTGTATGTCTGCAGGATCTTCCGACGACAAAACAAAAAACCACAACAAACATTTTCCACTGTTTTTACAAAGCTCTGATGTTATTTATAGGGCTGTTTATTAGTCACTATGAGAAAGAGAGAGACCGAAAGAACACAGCGTAAACGGACAGAGTTCGAAAAATGATGTACATGTGGAAATAATCATTTTAGATTCTTGTTTTTGGTGTCATTCTTAGACTGACAAATCTCGGTCATTTGCTGGTGGGATATTCTGTAGTTTTATTTCCTTTGTTCACATGTGTGACTTTGGCTCATTTTCTTCTTGGTTTAAAGTCTCAAGGCTGCTTAGAGCCTGTCATCAAACACTTTTGTTTCCGAGGCAAAAAGCAGTGGAAGGAAGCAGTTTGCACAGGGAAGAATGGACAATAGTGACACATTGCAACAATGGAACAGTAACATTTTATGGTAACACTTTAGTTTAGGGAGCGATTCTCACTATTAATTCGTTATTTTTTTTTATTAGCATGCATATTACTAGCACATTGCTGTTTATTAGTGCTTATAAATCGCACATTAATGCCATATTCTGCATGACCGCAATTTAGATCCCTAAGTCCATCCCATATTTAAACTTCTCTACTACCTTACTATTAATTAGCAGCAAATTAGGAGTTTATTTATGCAAAGGTCAAAGTACATATTTAGCTGAGAGTGAGAATTAGTCCCCAAACTAAACAATAGGTCACATTAGTTAATGCATTAACTAACATTAACTAATAATAACCAATCATTTTTTTTGCAATATTTATTCTTCTTTGTTAACATTAGAGTACATTAAGCTGCATGAAATAATATTAACAGATATAACTTAGGATTTTAATAATGTATTACGGGGTTTCTGTTTTCCACAAATTAAGGCCTTAGAAATGTTCTCAGTATGCTTGTCTTGTTGTCCAGTACTCTTGTTGTAAAGGTCCTTAAATCAAGATGTATTTATGAGATGGAAAATGACGATACAAAGTATTGTTTTCTGGGAAATGTGTGTTATTTATGCTTCAAACAAGAACAATTATCCGCCAGTGGGGTCAGAGAAATAGACCTGTTGTCCTTTGAAAGGGCCATTCTTTCTGACCCCGATTTAATAATATTTGTTCTTGTTTTAATGATAAACTCACTTAATTTTGTTGTTTAATTTCTTTGTGTCTCCTTCCATTTAGTCTTTAATTGTTTCCCCCTTGGTTTTTAAAAAAGGTCTTAAAGTATCTGCAGAAATACTGTATTAGTAAATGCTGAAATGAACTAAAATTAATGAATGCTTTAAAAATATTTGTCATTGTTAGTTCATATTAACTAATGTAATGTACTAATGTCATATTAACTTATCTTACTACAAGCAACTTCATTATAGTTTTTCACACACCTTTCTGGATGCTAGATATTGAAATTAATAACACCTTCTTTCGGATCGCTTTTCTCTAATAATTATTTTCAAATACTGTGTTATACTTAGTTTGCTTGCATGTCATATTTGGGACTCCAATAAACTTGAGGCAATGGCCTAATTTCAGAATTTAAAGTGTTAGAAAACAACTTCCGTGTGTTCATATAAATAAGTCTATGTGTGATTGGATCTGAACTCTTTTGACAGTATCTAGTGCCTTTGATTACCACTGAGAATTTTCTCGATTTGTTAAAACCAAGTAAAAAATTGTAAAGTAAAAAAAAGCTTTATAACAGAACTTGTTCATGAAGTCGTTATTGCTTCCCTGAATATGTCTCTTTAAAGGTGGAGTGTGTCAATTCTGTGAAATGTAGTCCCGCCCCCAAACTTATGACATTAGTTGAATCACTCCTTGTAGCTTGGGATGCACAAATAAACAGCAATGTTTTTAAAAAGTCCAGTGGAGTCATTGTTTGCTGTTTTCGGTGGACTCATCCTTTCAGTGGTTTGTTTATAACTCATTAACCTGGAATAGGAGAAAGTAGTTTAGCATCCAGAAATGCCACATTTTTGATTGTCTGCTTTCCTCAAAAACACATGTTTGTGTTTGTATATCATGCGTATATGTCAGGTATCATGTTTGTTATTCCCAAAACAAGCGTCTGCATCTCCACAGGATGAAATCGGAATGACCACTTATTTGACATTACTTAAATGTATTAATCTTGCGCTGACATGTTTCTACATTCCCGGAAACATGTATTACTCATCAGTGCGCACTCATGCCGGGCCCTGGGTGGCTCCTTTCCCTCCAAATGAACAAACATGTGACCACAAACACAAGTGTAGACCAAACATCAGATGAGCTGGAGATCGTCAGTGTTTACATTGTCAGAGAGAGCAATGATGCTCTGGAACTGTTTACTGATGATGTTGAAAAACATGTAATTAATCAGCCCTGCATCGCTCCGTGCTTGTTATTATTTGTTGAAACGTGCCCACTACAGCGTACTGTTAATCAAGGACCATGTTGCTCTCAGAGAGCTCGACGGGACTTGGATTGGACAACAGGATTTATGTGTAGGCCGTGAGGTCACAGCCGTTCCAGGGAATCTTATCGTTTCTCTATTTCCCTTGTCCTTCTCTGGTCTTCTCTGGTAAACATATTAGAGCTTTAAGGAACAACTGCTGATGGAACAGCAATGGTGTTCTGCAAAAACAACAACAAAAAACTTAATGACGTCGTACTGTAACAATCTACTTTGGGAAAATAGCTTATTTAGGTAAGAGATTAGGTTACATTGTTTTATGGTATGATGACTGATCCCTTAATGCCAACCCTTCTTTCTTTAGTAACTTTAATAAATAATTAAAAGCACCGTTTTACTGTCCTTTTACGTTTGACAGTTAACAGTTTCTTCAGGTCACCGTTGCTGTCCCATCAGTTGCTTAAAGTCCATATTTGCTGTTATTCAGTCATACTATTTCTGGTTCATGTTTACCTGGTATCTGTGACCATCTGGATACACTCAGAGATTATACACAATTAGTGGTGTTTGTTAAGGCAAACATCACTATTACTGTTGCTCATACAGTGGGTTAGTGATTTGAACAAACTCCTCTGAGTAAAAAACTTTGATGCGTATGCTGTGTGCTACGAAAATGTATGACACATCGAATTGTGTGGCTTGTTGAGGAGAGGTGTGCTATTACTTTTCTAAGCTATCTTACTTTAGGTTTTAACCTGGAAGATGATAAAATGGGCAAAAACACTGGCTCTGTTGTCATGCACCCTCAGGCCTACTGTATATATTAGTTGAACATTTTGTGTCGATGAACATCGGAGTGAATAAAAGCGCAATTAAACCCCCACAATTCTTAATAATTAACATATTTTCCAACATAATGGGAAAATGCATGTAAACAGGATTAATGTTGATTCGATTAAAGGATAAGTTCCCCAGCTTTGTATTGTTATGTCATTAGTATATATAAATGAACAATCTGTGCTCTTCCTTCGTGTTGCATCAGTTTGAATTTAAAAAAAAAAGAATGCAGTGTGGCGTATGCAAAAATATGCATTAACTATATGTACAAGGGCTGTCCGGAAAGTTTCCAGCCATGTGATATGAAAAATTGAGACATTTATTGAAGAAGATACAAGAAATATTGTACAGGACAATGGCGCCACAGTCCCATTCAAAGTAACCACCATCTCTCTTTCAAAATAAATGTGCTTAAAAAGTTATTCACAGCAATGCATACAAGAACCATTCAGTCTTTAAGAATACTTTAAAGAAGCATCTCTTCCTTATCTTTTTATAACCTTCTTTCGCCACAAAGAACCTTTTGTGAAGTTCTTTGGATGTTTAAGGGTCTTTATAGAACCATATAGATATGAAGTACCTTTTTTTAAGAGTGTTGGGACCTCACACAGGTCTCCCGGCGTCTCTTCCAGTGTTCAAAACACTCTGTAAAATCCTTTGTTGGAATCACTATCAGCTGCCTCGTCATATTTTCCTGAATCTCACTGACTGTCTGAAATCTCTTCTCCTTCGAAGGTGATTGCAATTTTGGGAAAAGCCAGAGGTCGCAGGGCTCCAAATCTGGGCATGAGGCAGCTAGGTGATTTGAAGTTATGTCAAAAAACTCTGCACAAGACATGATGCATGTGCGAGCACACTGTCAAGATGAAGCTGCCAATCACCAGTTGCCCATAGCTGTGGCCGTTTTCTTCATATTGCATATTTCCTCTCGTATATGGGCGTAAATCCCGGGGGGGGACGGAGGGGACATGTCCCCCCCCCATCCGAGGGTTGTCCCCTCCAAAAAAAATATTTAAAAAAATCACACTCTCTATTGTGAAAAATATATGTATGTATACCTACAATAATTTAAGTAGAAGAAAAAAAACGCAAAAAGTGCTTTTAGAAACAGTTGAGTTCCCCCTCCCCTTCCTCACAGTGGTTTGGCCCACTGCCTGCTTTCCCAGTTCATCTCACCTACTCCACACACGAGTCAGGTGTGTGGCTGCGGCTCAGTTAATGTTGAACTCCAGTAAGTAGGGTACTTTATTCACTTTAAATAAAGCGATTCTCTTTAATGTAGTTGATGCAGCAGACTCATTCATAAATTAGTTGCGGCAAAAATGCTGATTAACTTTACCGATTTAATTTTCCAAGAATCTGCTATATTAGCGATTAAAATATTACTTATCTAGTTAATGTTAACTTGTTTACAATAGCTTGTTGCATAGTGCACTGCAACTTATGGGGGTTTTCCACTGACTGGTACCAGCTCGGTTCGGTTCAGTTCGGTTCTGCTCTGTTTCGGACCTACAGTTTTCCACTACAACTGGTTGCTATAGCGACCAAACATTCTGAGAAGCAGCACGAGCAGAGCGCTCTAAGCTGAGGTAAACAACCTGGCATCATTACAATCGTCAGCATGGATGAAATAAAAGGGATTTTATTTCTTATCCTTGGTTTGTGGCTGTTTGAAATGTGCTGATCTGCTTTGTCATTGAACCTGAGAAAAACTTTGAAAATAACCATAATGACGCAGTCTCCGTGCTACAATAATAATGATAGAAGCAAAGTTTTTCACTGTGGGGACATATCTTTATAAGTACAATTTGACTGTATTATTTGTGTCCCCTTCAAAAATTGCTCATGATAAATTTTATATTTATTGTCACCCCCTACTGTTAAATGAAATTTACGCCCATGGCTGGATACTTTCCAAATTAGCCCTCATATATGCAAACATATTTCAAAATCTTCATGTTATTGATAAGCACACAGTATGCTGCATTACAGATTATAAGTAGGTTGTAAAACAAGCAACTACTGTATATTTTGTTCTTTATGAAGAGCTTTTTGAGTCACACACTAATGAACCACTTTTTGTTACACGGAATCAACTTAACGTCATGTTAGACCAACAATTGCAGCATGAATGGATTGCGAGGTTCTTGATTGCAAAATGTTTTTTTTTCTTTGGAAACAAAGAAATGGATGGAAAAAATTACACAGGTTGCTTCAGAGAGAAGTCATATTAAAAACCCAAATTTGTTCTTTGCTAACTGATATTTAACTGATTTATTTTCTGCACGAATGTGACCTTTTGCCTTTAGTAAACAAACAAAATAACTCAAAATGTATTGTTGAGAGCAATTATTACTCAAAAATGCTGATAGCAAGATTAGACCATATACTCTCCACATAAATTACTGCCTATATTTCCTGTACTTTTCTTTGTTTTATCCAAAGTGATGGACTGTACAACAGTAATTATCTGCAGAAAGAGTAACATTTGAAGTTGAACCTACATTTTTAAAGTCAAAACTGAATATTACAAAAAATGTGTGAAGACACACGTTTTAATAAATATTGAAGCATGTGCCTGCATTTTGTATTGGATAGATGTAACTGTGATATGTGAGCAGTAAGTGACTGAGACATTAGTAATCTTTTTGCACAATAATAAATCTACTACAACCAAAAAAGTGATGTATATTTCCTCAGAAATCCTGTCACAGACATCTGTGAGGGAACATAGACACACAAAGCCTTTCCCAAGCTCATTGTGTATAAAAATGTCACTGCGTTTGTTTCCTGTAAGTGCATTATTATTTATTTCCGTTGCTTGCACCGGTTTAACATCTATAAATATATTTAGTACCCGTTGGTAGTATTTGGGACATTATACACAGTAAAGCATGCAGTGTGTGCCTGGAATGTACAAATATTACCTGACAAAATCCAAAAACGTGTCAACACGACACTCAGACAGTTGCAACATAACAGAACTAATCCATCTTAAGATCATGATTAACCTGAAACTGAAAAAAGTGAAACAAAACCAAAGTCTTAAACCAGTTTCATTCAAACAGTGTAAATGGTTTGCCAAACACATTGCCACATTGAGAGTTGCTGGGTGTGTATTTGCTAGAGCATTATGCAGTGAACATTCTTACTGTGTCTGATACTGTAACTGCAATGTAAATAAAATTGTTAAAAGGACAAGTCTAAAATACATTGAAGGTGAATGAGAGATTACTGAATAATAACATTTATTCAATGTTAGTGTTCTACATAATGCTACACAGAAAAAAAAAAAAATAAATACCACCCCCAACAAATTTAAATTCTGTGTAGATTTTTTTTGTAACATAACAGAAAAAAAGATGCACATTTAAAAAATCTCAATACACATTTTATTTCTTGTCTTTCAATAAACAAACAAACAAATAAATTAAATGTAAATTTAGTTGTAATTTTAGCTTTTTTTAAGTTGGTCTAAATATGTATTTATACTTATATATATTTTATTAATTTTATTTTTGAGTGATACGGGTTGCCAGAGCATTGCAATGCAATGATCAAAAGTAATAATGAAGCTTGCCTAATGAAGGCTACAGTCAAACAGTCTACAAATAGTCTGTTTTTTGAGCATAGAATTAAAGCAATTTACCACTGACCTCCACAGAAAAATGTATAATTTAGATCAACTACACCCAACTACAGAGAGCAACATCCAACACATTTACATAAGAAAGGGTGAAGAGGGATTGGGGGTGTTTTGTCGGAAGCAGCGGAGGCCTTTAATTTACCGGTGTAATACTTACGGGAGAGGCACAGTAAAGGTCAATGTAATGACAGGAGAGGCGCTAATAGACCGGCTACGAGAACAGGAATCCACAGATTGGTATGTGTCTGTATCAGGTGAGACTTTGTGGCACTCTGCAATGTCGACATGCACTGAGTCACCGTACTAATTCACACTCATAAACATGCTTTTAAAGAAGCAGCCTCAGGATGTGTTGCATTAGTCCGATAAAAGCTAATCAATCAGCATTATCTCTGACAAAATCAGTTCTCATCATTTTTTATGTGGCTTTGAATTTCAGGAAGCAATTTATGTGTAATGGTGGAATGTCCGCAGGGCTGTTTGAGAGTGACTAGGTGCTCCGAAGAAAGCTGACATTCGTTTAATAACAGCCTTTGACACAATTCCATTGAACTTATACAGAGATGTCAACATGTTAACAAAGGAAAAGCTAGTTGGGTTAGACACTTGCCGTTGGTCTAGACATGTGAGCCCTCAACACACAGGAAGAGCACCTGACAAATAACTACAACATCCCATGTCCACAGCAGACGTGGGGAACGAGTGGACAATATCAAAACAGAAGAACATGCACATGATTTTCTGTTCTTTGTGGTAGACGGACATGTGGAACACAACAAACATGTGACCTGAGTGTTTCATAAGCCTCAAATTTCACATAATACAGAGATCTGACTGTGATATGTCAAAGTAAGCTTTAAGATACTAAATGTGGTAATATAATCAAGCAAAATACAAATATCAAGCAAATACACATATCAGTGTTTATTATGCTCTATGAAAATATGTGGGCTATTCTCAGTAAACAGTGTTATTTTTGTGCTATTGTGGTCCCCATGACTTTATAACCTTAAAATTAAATATACACATATTTGTCATTACATTTATTAATTTAGTAGACGTTTTTTAAACAAATTAGGAATATCACAATCAATATTCATATCCAAGTTTAGTAATCTACATTCATACTCAAACTAAGTACAAAGGTGAAATGCAGAAAATACGTTACAAAAATAAATAGGGGTTGTAGGTAGGCTCCTTTGTTTATGATTGGGATTTAGTTAAGTGCTTGCAAAAGATGTGTGTCTTCAGACGCTTAAACCTTATGATGGTCTCAGCAGTTCAGGTGGAGTTTGTCACCAGACAGGAACAGAGAGAGGGAAGGTTTTGGAAGGTGACTTTGTGCTTCATTGTCAAAGAACAACCAGGTGCCACTCATTCAGAACTGCATGTAGTGTGTAATGCATAAGAGCCTAAACGTTATTAAAATATGTATTGTTTTGGCCTTTATTTAGATAAAGAACACGCCATTACTTAGAACAGGAATTTAAACAGGAGTGAGAGGGGGAAGATTGGAAAGAACCACAAGAAAGACCGAACTCTGCCAACAAGGCTTTCGGTTCTGACTTAAACGTTTATTTTAATTGATGAATATTATTTTTCATAGGAAAAATCAGCCAACTTGCATATTAGCATTCATCACCATTACATTTCTATAGGTTATATATTGAGTAACGTAATACAATTCAGCTTTTAATTAAATAAAATAGCCTTTACTGTTTGTAGATTTGCAACACTTTATTTTAAGGTCCAATTCTCATTATTAACTATCTGTTGACTTTGACCTTTGCCTCAATATGCTCCTAATTTGCTGATTATTATTTAAGGTAGTAGGGATGTTCAAATATGGGGTGGATAAAGGGATCTAAAATATGGTCATGCTGAATATAGCATTGATATGTGCTTTATTAGTAGGCTACTCATAAACAGCCAGTATTCTAGTAATATGCATGCTAATAAGAAAAGAGAGAATCGGTCCCTAAACAAAAGTGTTACATTTTTCTTTATACTTTATGAATTGTAAATTTAGTTGTTTTTTATTGTGTATTTCATTATGTGTACAGTTAAAATATGTTGGTCTCATCAGACTACGTAGTTCAGATCTATTTTGGGAAAATATCATATAGCTATCAGCGGTTTACAGAAAATTATAGTTTTTTTTTTCTGATGGTATAGCTATCCGATCCTGAAAAGACCCGGTGTAAATGCCCGGATATAAATCCGATCGCTCAAACCACTTCAGGAGGTGGTCTGGGCCGCATTCCAGATGAAACTGGAAAAGTGTAAATGCATCTGGTTGTTGAAACCACATATGATAATTTTACTCCTCCCAAAATATTAAAGTTATAAACATGTGAGAGTGTTTTAGGCTATATGGTATGTTTTAGTCAGATATGACAGCGCTAATGCATCAAGCGTCACCGCGGATGAGTAGCCTAGGCTATATCTCTTCAGCAAGCCGACGCGCAAACTGCCGCGAATGAAATTGATGCTCAACACACAATCATCCTTATTTCAAGTAGTGAGAATAACCTATCTTTTCAGTGCTGATGCCGCACTCTCTCCTGTTGTGGTCTCTGATATTGAAATGAGCTGATAATGAATAAAATGCAGCGCATATCTTTTGATTTAATTGATGTGAACGTTAAATTTACATATAGCGCGGGACTTGAAGAATGAATATATATCCGTTTTGCGAAGACACATTTATGTGGCCAAGTGTAAATGGAAAGTTTTAACAAATCAGATAGATAGCCTATCCGATCAGAGAAAACGCTAGTAGTGGTAGGCCTACTACCAGAATTTACTCAGTCAGATATTTTCTGACACAAAGGGCTCAATTTTCTGAGTAATCGTTCTAATCTTGATAAGATTAGATATCAAGATAAAAACTAGCAAATCAGTTTCCAGACAAAGGCACAAAACATTCTGAGGGACCATCTTTATTATTAAGAAACATTAGCATTTCAATTTCAAAACTGGACATGTACAGGTAATTAATCTTATATAAATGATGAGGAAAAATATCATGGCATAATATTCTTCAAAGCTCTGAAATATGCGTGACCTGCAGATCACATCTTTAATTGAGAATAATAGAGAAAATCCTTTGGGATTGACAAAACCTCTGACCTCTGATTATACAACCTGAAAGAGAACACACACAGACACAGCTCTTTCTGAGAACAGCGCCAGACACCAAGAGTTGACACTCTCATGTGGCATGTGTGATATCAGACTCATCATCAGTGTCTACCGCGTCTGTGTTTGGCTGTTGCATGAATGAAGTAAGCTGAGGTAAATTATATTTTGTCTCTGTGCGTTGTCTTTTGATTGTGGGGTCTTTGATGTGGACGGAAGTGTTTTGGACACAGAAGCCGATGGGGGGAGAGACGACGTGTGACAACACTGGCAATTTAGACTACAGGTGTGCCCAGCGCTCTCGGGAAAGACAGCAACTTCAAAAACACCTCTTCCTCTTAGGATGAAAGAGGGCTTCATTCTAATTGTACAGCAAAGAGAAGACAAAACAAATAAAGCAAAGATAACTTTCTAGTGGCTGTTTTATACAGCTTGTCCCAATAACCACAACAGAGCTTCATAGAAACTACAGCTATGAGCAAAATACTCTTTGCTTTACCTCTGATGCAGATCTTTTGGAGAAAAAAAAATATATATGAAGAAAACTTTAATATGCAGAATAATAAGCTCTAGTAAATATGATTGATTTTTTTTTAAATAATGTGTTTACACTGAATAAGTGATGCTGACTTAACTTAGAAAAAATTGAGGAAACCCGTTGCCTTAAAATGATTAAGTAAATAATAATAGAAAAAATTAAGTTAAGTGACAATTGACAATTCACTTTACTTATACTTTCTTTATTTTTAATTACTTAATAATTTTAAGGCAACAGGTTTCATCATTTTTAAAGTTAATTCAGCATCACTTTTTAAAGTGATAAGAAGCCTATTTATGAAATATTGTGCACCAGAGTAAAACAAGCAAAGTTTCAGAAAAGTCAAATATTTAATTGAGGCAAATATCTGCACTCCTTGAATGCCGAATGTGGGGGCTGTGGCTAACTGCTGTAATCACAAAAAAATTATACAAATGTTGTTTCATCTCAAAATAATTTGTTACCACGCTGACTTTACATTTTTAGTTTAGTCAACTAAAATATTCCAGTTGTCCCTTAAATTAACATTGAGTATCTTAACATTTCAAGTTGACCAAACTAAAATGTTAAGTCAGTGGGGTAACAAATCATTTTAAGTAGAAACAAATTTTTGAAGCATTTTTTTACAGTGTATTTTTTAAGAAATACTTTTTCTGAAATTATTAGAAAATTTGTGGCCCATAGCATACCACCAATATTTTTGTTCAACATTTAGCCAAATAAATCAATGAATAAAAATCATGTTTATTTCTTTAGTCCCTATACATTTAGTCACTGAAATGATCTCATGAAAGTCCTTAACAGATATCTATGATATTTATGTGCTTAGCTTTTTTCTGCTCATACATCAGTGTTTTATTTACTTGGAACCCACCTAAAAAGTCATTTTTGATACTATACATACAGTTTATTAATTGTGTTAATTGTCTGGCATTTTATATTTCAACATAATCCCAGCCGCCTGGTTTGGTCAGTGCTGGTGACTGACAGCTGACAGTTACAGTAGAACTTCTGTCTGGTCACATCATAAACCACATCTGCTTTCATACTGAGAAATCAAAAAATAAATTCAGTGGTACAATCAAATAAGACAGTTATAAAATAAGAGACTGTTGTTATATACCAAAAATAATAATAAGGAAAGTACATCAAACTAAAAACTGATCACATATTCCCTGTTAAGACCGTAGATTTATAAGATTACACCACCTAGTTCGACAGCAGTACCTCATTTCTGCACCCAGACATCAAAACACATATTTGCTTCATTCATTTATTATATGAATCATTTGAAGAAAACAATGCAAACAGTCAGTTGAGCGGATGTGTGTGGCATGTGGAAACACTGCCACATGGTTTATGAAATAAATCAACTTGTTCATCTTGTTCTAGTTCTGAGATTGTTAGGAAGACAAAATTTATAGAAATACCTTTCTTTGTTTAATTATGCATAGAATAAATAAAAGCACAAATAATTCATTCATTATTGGACTCAAATGTTGAAGCCTTTTTGATGGTTGTGATAATAAATAATAAAAATAAACTCATTCAGATAAATATTGTATTATATAATGGCCTAGATGCTTGACACTCTTCCTAGGGGAAAAAACCTAAAACATTTATTTTACTTAATACAAAAGTTGCAAATCAGTTAACACTTACTATAACAGTTCAACATGCAGAGAGCGTTTTACTTGAGAAAGTAGTATGTACAGTAAAATTGATTCTAAAAATGTATGCTTTACAGCCTTTACATACATTACATATCGCATTTCACTTTTAGTTGAATTTCACACGAGATTTCCTGATAACGTTTGAATGGATGAGTGCTTGATGAACAGATATGACAGCTTTTTGACATTGTTTAGCTTCTTCAAAAGTGCTCATATTTTACACATGTATAATTGACAGGGTCATGTCAGGGCAAAACAATGTAAACAATACCAAATATGTTAATTCACTTCTTGCTTTCTATCACCCAGAAATCATACTAAACTCAAACAACACATCAAAACAGATGGCTTTTATAATTCACAAAAGACAACACGTTCAGATGAAAGAGCACAAATTGGTACATCCTTACCGTAATATTCAAGTTTTATATGCTGTACTGGAAATTATGAAAATGCAAAGCTGTAAAATGAGACGTCCCCCCCCCCCCCCTCCCCCTAAGTCAACTGACCCTTTATCAGATCCATGATGTCTTTCTGACTCACGGCTTAGGCTGGAAATAGTTTTGGGGAGCGGAACCAAATGGTCCGGTAATATGTTTTTGGGAATTTCCAGCTTTCTTATTTTTTCATCCAGGATAGATTGATCCACCAGCGAACAGAGAAATGGTCAAACACAACAACTGATCTCTAGTCATGTGCAATAATTATTTTATAAAAAGCAGCTTAATGTCAAATAAGTGTTTTTGTCCACATTTTCTTCTGACAAAGATCAGTTTTCCAGAGTAAGACTTCTGACGACACTCCCACACAAACCGGAAGCTCCAATCTGATTGTCTGGTTTATTTCCGGGAGTCAGAGTGCACATGTTTTTACCAGCCCATCAGGAAACAAAGTCATGCTTACAAGGTGCCATGCTGCTAGATTTCAGAAAAACTACTTGCTGCATGGATTTGATGAAGTTCTCAATGAAAGAGCTCAATTAAACTACTACCTTAAGAAATTCAGACTCTACACGAAGTCTGTACAATTGTTTGATTTGCCACTTTGTGGAATTGTTGTATCATCAATTTCAGATTCACTAAACGCCAAATAAAAAGAACACTAAGAACTGTGTCTGGTTGTTTCACATGTGTGCCAGGCAGTATGTAGACTGTATTTTATGTAATCAAACAACCTTTAGTGTCTATTGAATTTCTCTGTAATTTGTGCTATGTAAGTCCAAGTCTTTCGTTGTTGCCTGGAGCACTGCACAAGTGGATTTGGTCCAACTTGAACATTGCAGAAGTGGATATCTTCCAATCACTGTCTAATTATCGTCTATTACGCACGAGTCGTAAAGTTGTGGTTTTCAACCTGCCGCATCTCATCAAAGATTTACAAATCTTTCAAAAGGTAATCAAGCAATGCAGCTTAGCATTATGCAGATCGACTGACATCATTAATTTGTCTCTGTGTGTTTGAGCTGTAGGAAAAGAGACAGCCCACCGCAGGTCAGGATGACAGGGTTCCTACACTGCTTTCCATTTCCCACATCAGTTAAGAGGCAAGCGTGGTTTTCTCAGATGCCAACCAGCCTTTAATCAAGGGTGTTTCTTTCATTTATGTGCCCCACCATCCCACTAATACGCACACAGACTCGCTCAACACTATATTTCCTCTAGATTTCCTTCTCTACCTGTTGCCTTCTCCCTTCCTCCCTCCCAAACCTGGTTCTGGGTGGTCTGGGCTCCTGATTCTTGGCAGCGAGGTTCTGGGGGTAGTTACAGGACTTCCTCCTCTGCCTCTTAGCTTCCTATGGCATTACGCTTCAAAAGACCTCACAACACCCACACACGAGATGCACACAAGGGATGTTTCTTCCGTCAACGTTTGGGGTTAACCGCTACTCCTCAACGCACCCCGTCCCCTGCAAATCTGTGAGCCGCCCCGCCAACCCTGTGCACACAGTGGTCACAGGACGGCCTGTAACCAAACACACATGCAGCCGCTGCGTCTAACGCTAATGTTGTATTTCATGTTGTGTCTCTTTCTATTTGTTCTCCTGTTTTAGCTCCCACAAGCATTGCTGTGACACTTACAAACATTGAATACTGCCTATAACAAAGGAAGAACACAAACTAGATCTCTGTAGCATCTCAGTTCTTTCTTTTAGACACCTTGGAGAACAAATGGAGACTGAAATCAGATTTCCCATATGCAAATCTCTGCTAGAGATCTCAACAACTGTGCCAAGATACTAGAGTCTGAGATCAAAAGTCTCAAATATGAACTCACACATTTCTCATCAAATTATTGCAATTTTCTATTCAAATGTAGTAACTCTTATATGTTTAATACTCTACCAGTCAAAATTGAGCAATAATTTACGATTTTTTTAAATATGTTTTTAAGAGAAGTCTCTAAATGCTCACTAAGGCTAAATATATTCTTTAAAAAAATCAACAACAAAAAAACAATATTGTGAAATATTATTACAATTTATAAGAACTGTTTTCAATTTGGATATATTTTAAAATATAATGTATTGGGGTGGAAGGGTAAACAAACATGACGCTTCAGTACGCACCTTGGATTTGACCTCACAGTTTGGTATGGCTTTTGTACAGCAGCTAGAAAAAAACGAAACATAAAATTGCTTCTTTTTTAAACTGGTTTACTGAATAAATTGTTCTTTCTTTAAATAAATAAAATTATAATATAAATGTCCTCTGCTTATTCTCTAAACTATTAAGCCATCATAACCTATTTCATAACAGATTTATGTAAACATACCTTAAATGATTGAGACATCACTAACAGGTATAGTAAAATATAATGAGTAAATATAGTCATTGTAAATATACATTTTGTGAAATTCTCTTCTCTAGACTACATTTCTCTAGTGAACTGTAAACGAAATGCTATGTGACATTTTGTTTACAAGCTAATTGAGTGATTACATGAGTTGTTCATTCCTGTTTTTTCACTTTAAAACTAGTAGTAAAGTAGAAGCGATGATCGCGCTCCGTGCTGCCATTTGAGGCGTGTATAAGGCCGCATTTACACTGGCAGGAAAAATCTGATTTTTTTGACACAGATCGGAATTTTGATGCACACGTGTAAACACAAAAATCCACACGAGATCCGAATTTTTTCGCATCCGATCTGAGACATTTCCAAATGTGGTTTAAAAACAGATACATATCTGATATCTGGAAATCCGACCTATACGTCGAAACACACATATCCATTTCTCCACACAATTCCCAATGCGAGGGCGACACGTTTGCTCATAAAGATTTTTAATGGCGTTTTAATGCAGGTGTGCTGTATGCGCTCGCATTTTATTGAGATGGAAACTTTTTATAGGTAAGAAATTGTACACTCAGGAGCTGGTTTTTCAACCCCTGCCCCGTGAATTGTGAATTATGAAAATACAACAGCTAAAAGCTGCATTATATTTCTCATCAATGAGGTGACAACTAGGGATGGGTACCGAAACCCGGTATTTAATCGGTCTCGGGGCTAAATTATGAAAGACCGGAGTATCGATAAGCGCTGACGTTAACGGTTCTGCTATCGGTACTGGAGAAATTAAGAAAACACACATACATTTATTATTGCTATATATACACATTATCTTGCAAATTCTATCTCACCAGAGCCGCCTGCTGTTTTTATATAGATTCATATTAAAACATTTGTCTATGATGCATTTTTGCTATTCGCAATTCAGAAGCGAGATCGCGCTCATGCGGAGGAGCTTCAGCGAGCGCAACATGAAAGCGGTTTAATTATGATAGAAGAGAGAACTAAACATTCAAACATCTGCTTACGCTTTAGGCCTGTGGCTGCGGCTGCTAATTGTATTTTTTTATTTCGATTTTGGCTTCTAAGCATTATAGCCGCGTTTCTTCTTCCCTTCACACATTCGTTCCTCCCTAAAACACAAACGTAACGTCAAAATCAGCTCAATCGGTGATTGTTGTAAAATGCCGTCTTTACTGTTGCTAAATTGCGGGACATATTTGATAAAGAGACGTTGAAAGCACAATCCGCACGAGAGACGCTGTTCCCCAGGCTGAAGTGTGTGTGTGTGTGTGTGTGTGTGTGTGTGTGCGTGCGTGCGTGCGTGTGGAGCGCTCCAAAACACTTTGAGCTTCGGGCGCATCCATAGTCGATAAGATACACACAAAATATGTCAAAATGGCCGGCTTGGAGAATATTCACTTAAACACAGTTTATGTCTTAAGTGGATGAGAACAGTTGGGAGAAAATCTGATGTGTGTCAATATATTGTCTTAAAGTGACAAACTGGTGCTTCATCAATGTTAATCAAAGAACAAAATGAAAGAGAAAATCACTCACAGCTCTTAATCTGTATAAAGTTATAGCTTTAATAAGCATCAATCTATCAATACATACAGTGAAAACTATGCAGTGTTCATTTACATTTTAATACTTTTAGATTTATTTTGTAGCTATTACTTTCCAGAACATTAATGTTAGTGGACCTTCATGAAAAAAGCACTGTTTATTTATTTTCAGTTGTATATTTGTTTTATTGAATTTTTCAGTTTGTTTTACTTTTTCTTTGTTCATGTTCTTACTGTATCTTATAATATTTATAAAACACTAAAAATGCCTGCACACATGTGCATTTACAAATTGATGCTTTATATTAATTTCATTAAATATTTATTTTACATTTCAGAATATAAAGCAATGTTAATTCAGCTCTTAATTTGTCATATATATATATATATGTGACGACCACAAAAGTGTCATACTTGTGTCAAGAATATTCAGAATTATTGTCTTTTATTTGAACACAAGTTATTGTATTTCTTTTTGAAAAAAGTATTCCAAGGGTTTTTATTTTTAATGTGATTTTCCTTCTTCAAAAAGTGAACTGTGTAGTGTTTGCTCCGGGCCAGCAGGGGCGAAATCGAGTGACGGGTTTAGCTGCGTGAGTTGTGGGTTTCTCATTACTGCAGAGAGCTCGAACCTGACACACTGTCTCCTCGTTTCTCTCCTGTGTTACAGGTTGGTAAATGTACAACAACACATCAGAACTAGAATTTAGCCATGCTGAAATGTGTGTGATATATGAGTGAACTGCTTTAGTGAAGTAATTTTCGTTAGGGTCTGTTTCTGATTTTGTTTGTAACGAGTTTGAAACGAGAGGGCAAAGTCCGGCAGATTAACGGCCTACTGGCAACGCGCACATTACGTTAGGGAGCAAATCAGCTCAACACACACACTTTTCCATGTTTATAAATGCACACGAAGGTATTTTATGAGCTTGCAATGTCAACGAGTATTGGTTCGCTCACTGTATGTTAGTTTCCCACCATCAGTTAAAAATGTGTTTTTCTCAATGAGTTTAGACAAAAATGGTTACAGTTTAAAATGAGGTTTGAAGCTACATTTGGAGCACTTTAGTAGTTTTGAGCATGATTTGCAGTACTGTATTAACGTGATACTGATAAAATACTGGAAATAGAAGTTACTAAGCATCCTAAACATAGCTGGTGAATATTACCATTGTCTTTACATTTCATTTTGATAAATAGTGTAAAATACAAGCACAAAGAGTAAGTGAACATGCATTTGGTACTCAGAGGTGTATTTTATTATGGATTTTGTATTGACATAGACACTGAAATTCATTGTAATGTTAAAAAAACACTGAATATGTAATATGTGGAACATAAAATAACTCTAAATAATAGAGATGTGTTTGCTGAAGAAAATTCTTGAATAAATTACTGCAGAGAGCTCGAACCTGACACACTGTCTCCTCGTTTCTCTCCTGTGTTACAGGAGTCAATCTGTTCACCACGGTGCCGTTGCCACGGTACCCGTTACAGATTTTTGGTGGCCCGTACGGGGATCGGCAGCAGTTGCGCAGGCTACAAGCACGACCAGACTCAGCAGTTTGACATGTTCTAAGAGCTGGCGCCCCTTCAGGCCCTGAAGTTAGAGGAAGATTGGGTGCTACATCCGTGATGCCAGTGTTTCCCCTCATCTTCTGATCGCGAAGATACGACCTACCTCAACCATCCACCATCCCAGATACACAGGCCCTGCCTCCCCCAGACCAAGTGCCTGTGAGGTTACGACGGTGCTGCACACGTGGAACCAGACCAAAAGCTACGGGTGAAAAGAGCAACCAACTGTGAGGAAGAGAGAAAAGCAGTCATGGCGGACGGTGAGAGAAAAGGCTTGGTGTGGAGCATCAAGAAGAGTCTACTCATGCTGACGGCCGATGAACTTCTCCAACTAGCCCAAAATGTTGGTCCTGTGCCAGGGAAGGATTCATCTGAGCTTCAGGTTGGCGAGGAAGAGAGTTGCTTCGAGTACATTCTAGCTTTTATGAACAGTGACACTTTGGGGGAATCTGAGGATTCAGGTATGGCAGTGTTGTTAGAGCTTAATGATACTGTGCATAATGTCATTCAGATTCGTTATGCTCAACCTAAAGCAGGTAATGTGCACAATATAATGTCAACCCCAGTACTGAGTGAGAATATGACAGTAGGTCAGCCAGTGACAATTACTGATAACCTGACAACTGATTACGTGACAGCCAGTGGTTCTAATACTACCCACACAGCTGCGGTCAGCGTAGCTACCCCTTCACCAATCACCAATCCCCCACTCACATTTACTGATGTCAGAACCACACAGAACACTGACACAGAGTTACAGAGAATGCTTTCTAGCTACGCTGAGCTTAGCAACAAAGTCCTGCAATACATAAACAACCCCACATCATCACCTACACTCACGCCGGCACCAGTACAATCTACTCAACAATATAACAACACTCACACACCTGAACAACAGCCACACGGAAAATATGACCGAGCCGCCCCCCTTCGAGACCTTTCACTGCTTCGTCGTGAGTTCAAGATTCAAGGTGGGCAGATCGGTGATCAGAGCTCAGATTTAAGCTACAATAGCATATGCAGACAAATCGATGAGGGTGTTAAAGAACGATTCAGTGAGACTGAAATACTGAGAGGCGTTCTCAGAGTCATTAAATCTGGAAACTTTAAAGACATGCTAATGCACAAGGATGATTTGACCATAGACGAGCTGAAGGGCTTTCTGCAATCCCATTTAGGGGGGAGGAGCAACACAGAACTTTTCCAAGAGCTTATGTGCACAAAACAAAATGACGGTGAGACTCCACAACAGTTCTTGTACCGGGTAATAGGACTCAAACAAAAGATCCTATTTGCTTCAAAATACGCTGACACAGAAGTGAAATACAATGCAAACACGGTTCAAGACATTTTCCTTCACGCCATATATCAGGGCCTCAGCCATAAGCATAATGACATACGTCGAGAACTTAAACCATTTCTCTCAGATAGCAGTGTGTCTGACGAGACAATCCTAAAGCAAATGATGAAGATAACAAATACTGAGAATGAGAGACAGAGACGTTTGGGGTCAGTTATGAAGCAGAAACAAATAAGCGTGCATAGCACAGAGCTTGAAGTTGCAGCAGTACAAGGCAGTAGCACAAAGAAAGATGCTCCAGATAAACAGCCAAAGGCTGATGCACTCCAACAGTTAACTGAGAAAGTAGAAGAGTTAATGAATAAAGTTGAACTGCTGCAACGGCCACAGCGGATTCAAAACCCAGAATCTTGCCATCACTGCCAAGTCAAAGTGGATCAAAAGAAAACCAGATCAAATAGCTGTGCCAATTGCCTCGAACAAAATCACCCAGGTTGCACTCATTGTTTTTACTGTGGTGAAGACGGCCACAGAGCAGTAGGCTGTTTGAAGAAGCCCAAGCGTCCGGAAAACTGGAGCCGGTCCCTGCCACGGGACAAGCAGTGACCGGGCTTCACGTTCAGTCCCACAGTGCTGAGTGTAACGTATGGGACTCTGAGAGTCATACGAAGACACGTTTAGTAAATCAGAGACCAAAAGAAAACAATGAACAAGTCAATCCCCAACCCTCTCTTTCCATGCCCACCCAAACAAGTAGGCGTCTGGCCAAGTTTATAGGAGCCAAAGCCCTTGTGCGATGTGACCTTAATGGCTTGACAGTCAACGCTTTACTAGACACTGGAGCTCAGGTGAGCATGATCGATAAAAGCTGGAAAGAGAAGTATCTACCAGACGCACCCATTAGGCCACTCAGTGAAATATTTGATGAGAGAGAAGAGTTGGAAGTACATGCTGTGAATGGAGACATCCTCCCTTTTGATGGCTGGGTCCTCATCGCAGTCAGCTTCAGGGGAAATGGTGTTCTTAGCCAGTCTATCATGGTGCCTTTCCTCATCTGTAGCATCCCGCTTGCACAGCCACTACTTGGATTTAATGTGCTAGAGGAAGTGATTCAGAATCGCCCAGCAGAACTTGTTCCAGCCCTCACCATGCTCCTTTCTGATGCAATATCTGTCCCTGCTGATAAAGTTGAGCTGCTGGTGAACTTCATTCAGACTGACAAACCCTCTATGTATCAGAGACTGTTAAGAACTGGCAATTATGACACTGCAGTTCCAGCCGGACAAGTAGCCTGGGTTAAGTGTCGGATCCCGTCCACTACAGATCAGTCAGACCCCCTTCTCTTGTTTGAACCTGAAGAAAACAGTGCCCATCTCACAGAGCTTGAGATTGAGGAGGGCCTACTAGAAATACAGACTGCAAAGAGACCTTATGTCATTATACCAGTGACAAATAACACTAAACATGCTGTCACTATACCAAGGAAGACAGCCCTTGGTAGCGTCCAGACTGTGGCTAGGGTGATCGAGAGCAATCCACTAGAGAGTTCTAGGCCCAGAGTAGTAGTAGACAGCGCCGCCACCACACCATCTGCTCAAACTGTTTCAGCCTTGTGGCAGCCTCCTGTGGACCTCAGCCATCTGAGTGATAAGGAACAAGAGAAAGTCAAGAAAATGCTTTGGGAAGAATCAGCTGTATTTGCACGAGACAGTCATGATATTGGATGTATTCCTAGTTTACAGATGTCAGTCACCCTCAAAGACGAGATTCCAGTGCAGAGAGCCTACTCCTCGGTCCCCAAACCACTGTTCAAAGAAGTGAAAGACTATGTACAAGATCTGCTCATGAAAGGCTGGATTGTCAAATCCAAGTCCTCTTATGCTGCACCAGTGGTCTGCGTCCGAAAAAAAGACGGTACACTCCGCCTCTGCATAGATTATCGTCTCTTGAATCAGAAGACCATCCCTGATCGACATCCCTTACCTAGGATACAAGACCTGACTGACACACTCGGTGGCTATTCCTGGTTCAGCATCCTTGACCAAGGAAAGGCCTATCATCAGGGTTTTATCGCCAAAGACTCCCAGCACCTCACTGCTTTCATTACTCCCTGGGGGCTGTATGAATGGGTCCGTATCCCTTTTGGCCTCTCTAACGCCCCCGCAGCCTTCCAGCGGAGTATGGAAGAGATGTTGGGTCCCTTGAGAGATGATTACTGTCTCCCGTATCTTGACGACGTACTTTGCTACGCAAAAACCTTTGACGAGCACATGGAAGGGGTCCGCAAAGTACTCCAAGCTCTCCAGCAACATGGAGTGAAACTGAGACCTGAGAAATGTGAGCTATTTCGACAGGAAGTAAGATACGTGGGTCGTCTTGTGTCAGCTCAGGGAGTGAGGATCGATCCCAAAGACCTGGATGCAGTGCGGTCGTTAGCCAGCAGGACACCACAGACAGTTGGAGATGTGAGAAAGCTCACCGGGTTCCTGGGCTATTACCGTTCCTACATTCAGGACTTTTCAAGGATAGCAAAGCCCATTTATGAGCTACTACAAGTCAAGCCAGAACAAGCAGCTGTAGCGCGTGGTAAAAGCAAAGGTCCACAACTACCATCCAGAACACCTGTGGAGTGGGCCTTCGAACATCAGAAAGCCCTTGGCCGTCTAGTGTCTCTCCTTGTTAGCCCCCCCGTGTTGGCATACCCTAACTTCGACTCACCCTTCGTATTACACACAGATGCTTCAGACCAGGGGCTGGGCGCTATTCTTTATCAACACCAGGATGGCAAGTTGAGAGTTATTGGGTATGGGTCTAGGACCTTAACTGCAGCTG
Organism: Schizopygopsis malacanthus; assembly: GCA_027474115.1. Classification (NCBI taxonomy): domain Eukaryota; kingdom Metazoa; phylum Chordata; class Actinopteri; order Cypriniformes; family Cyprinidae; genus Schizopygopsis; species Schizopygopsis malacanthus. Next base: position 33,995,435 of record CM049872.1, read on the forward strand.
AGCGAAACTACCATCTGCATAGTGGGAAACTAGAGTTCCTCGCCCTGAAGTGGGCTGTGTGTGAAAAGTTTAGAGATTACTTATTTTATGCACCTCACTTCACGATATATACAGACAACAATCCACTGACCTACGTTATGACCACAGCAAAGCTAAATGCTGTAGGCCATCGGTGGGTTGGGGAACTCTCCGATTTCAGATTTGACATAAAATACAGACCAGGAAAGTCTAACATAGACGCTGACACGCTGTCACGTCTCCCTTTGGACATTGAGGCTTATGCTGAGTCCTGTACTAAAGAGTGTGCCGAAGACGTGGTGCGCGCGATATGGGATGGAAGTAAAGTAGCCAAACAGAAAGATGTAGCCTGGGTGGCGGCTCTCAACATCTCCTCCCAAGCTGACTCGTCTCCCTCCTTCGATCACTTAAATGCAATTAGCCATGATGAGCTTGTGGAAGCACAACGTGCAGATGAAGCCATCAGTGAAATGATCAAGTTAAAAGAGGCTGGTACACCTTTAACTGATGAGATACGGAAAGTTGCTAGTGGGGCCACCAGAAGACTATTCCATGAATGGGGAAAGCTAGTCTTGGAGAATGGTCTCCTGTACAGGCGTGCTAATGAAAGAAAGCAGTTGGTGCTCCCTGCCAAGTACAAAGGCCTTGTCCTGAAGAAACTCCATAACGAAATGGCCCATGTTGGCACGGAAAGGGTCCTTAACCTTGCCAGAGAGAGATTCTATTGGCCTTTTATGGCTAGAGAGATCGAGGATCATATCACTAAGAAATGTCCATGCATAAAATCAAAGAAGCCGGTTACTCATGTTCGCGCCCCAATGGGTAGTATCACATCAAGCTCGCCACTAGAGTTGGTGTGTATTGACTATTTACATCTAGAGACCAGCCGTGGTGGCTATGAATATATCCTTGTGGTCGTTGATCATTTTACAAGATTTGCTCAAGCTTATCCAACAAAGAATAAGAGTGGGAAAACGGCAGCTGAGCGCATCTTTAATGATTTCGTCCTCCGCTTCGGATATCCATCAAAGTTACACCACGACCAAGGCCGCGAATTTGAGAATGAGCTCTTTCGTACACTTCAACAGCTGTCAGGAATTCGTCATTCGAGAACATCACCATACCATCCCCAGGGAAACCCTGCGGAACGGTTTAATCGGACGATACTCCAGCTGTTAAGAACATTGCCAGAGAAAGAAAAGGAGCGATGGAAAGACCAAATCCCACAAGTCATACATGCGTACAACTGTACTCGGCACGAGTCGACAGGCTTCTCACCCTTCTTTCTTCTTTATGGCCGTCATCCTCGCCTTCCCATTGATTTACTGTTTGGGTTGGTTGAAGAGACAGGGCCTGACTCGCCAAAGGGATATGCAAAGAAGTGGGCAAAGCAGATGTCTGAAGCTTATCGAATTGCCAATGAGAATAGCAAACAGGCCAGTGCCAAAGGCAAAGTGCTTTACGACAAGAAAGCAAGAGGAGTGGTATTACAGCCTGGCGATAGGGTCTTAGTCAGGAACCTCAGTGAGCGTGGTGGACCAGGAAAACTACGGTCATACTGGGAGAAGTCCATCTACGTTGTCAAAGAACAGTTCGCGGATAACCCAGTGTATGTAGTGTACCCTGAGTCTGGGGACAATAGGAAGACAAGAACACTACACCGCAATCTGCTGTTGTTAGCGAATGACCTTCCAGTTGAAGCTCCTCCAGGCCATGACGCTCCTGAAAAGGGGACACAGAAAAGTAAACGCCAGACTCGACGTACCAATGTCCCAGGATGTACAGATCTGCAGGAAGTATCCGATTCAGACTCAGATTCTGATGATGACTCAGATGGCCATCGTTATTGGCTGAGGGTACCAGCAGAAAGGATACAAGAGATACCCGCTGTAGCCCCACAACAACGACCCGCCATCACTCTGGGTTGCCCAACTCCAGTTCCTGCCCAGGAAGAAGAGAGAGTTAGAATGCAATACTTACCTGAAGCAGATCTGATGCCTGAAAAAGACACAGAGATAGAAAACTCCGGAGAGGATGAAGACCAGTCTGTTGTTGCTGGACCTGAGGAACAAGATGGATATGACGAGGCCCCAGAGCTCATCCAGGAGGAACAGCCTCCAGCCAATACGGTGCCAGACAACCAGACCGAGGTCAGGAGATCAAGTCGGGGCCGACAACCTAGACAGATTTTTACATATGAGAACCTTGGTCAGCCCACACTGACAACACAAGCCACAGTTAATATGGCAAACACACACTTACAATCACCTGCTTACATTGTACCTCATACCACCCAACCCCTGCACTCACTTATACCCTATCCAACACCAACATATCCACTTAACCCCTATTCTACCCTTTACCCCCTATTTACATACATGCCTTACACCGTAACATCACCACCATACATAGTACCAGTTCCGGGTGCCTGTTAGGAAGAGAAAAGAGAATTTTAGTTAAGAAAAGTTTAGCAGAAAATGGTGGGACCCATTTCTTTTTGACGGGAAGTGTGTGACGACCACAAAAGTGTCATACTTGTGTCAAGAATATTCAGAATTATTGTCTTTTATTTGAACACAAGTTATTGTATTTCTTTTTGAAAAAAGTATTCCAAGGGTTTTTATTTTTAATGTGATTTTCCTTCTTCAAAAAGTGAACTGTGTAGTGTTTGCTCCGGGCCAGCAGGGGCGAAATCGAGTGACGGGTTTAGCTGCGTGAGTTGTGGGTTTCTCATTACTGCAGAGAGCTCGAACCTGACACACTGTCTCCTCGTTTCTCTCCTGTGTTACAGGTTGGTAAATGTACAACAACACATCAGAACTAGAATTTAGCCATGCTGAAATGTGTGTGATATATGAGTGAACTGCTTTAGTGAAGTAATTTTCGTTAGGGTCTGTTTCTGATTTTGTTTGTAACGAGTTTGAAACGAGAGGGCAAAGTCCGGCAGATTAACGGCCTACTGGCAACGCGCACATTACGTTAGGGAGCAAATCAGCTCAACACACACACTTTTCCATGTTTATAAATGCACACGAAGGTATTTTATGAGCTTGCAATGTCAACGAGTATTGGTTCGCTCACTGTATGTTAGTTTCCCACCATCAGTTAAAAATGTGTTTTTCTCAATGAGTTTAGACAAAAATGGTTACAGTTTAAAATGAGGTTTGAAGCTACATTTGGAGCACTTTAGTAGTTTTGAGCATGATTTGCAGTACTGTATTAACGTGATACTGATAAAATACTGGAAATAGAAGTTACTAAGCATCCTAAACATAGCTGGTGAATATTACCATTGTCTTTACATTTCATTTTGATAAATAGTGTAAAATACAAGCACAAAGAGTAAGTGAACATGCATTTGGTACTCAGAGGTGTATTTTATTATGGATTTTGTATTGACATAGACACTGAAATTCATTGTAATGTTAAAAAAACACTGAATATGTAATATGTGGAACATAAAATAACTCTAAATAATAGAGATGTGTTTGCTGAAGAAAATTCTTGAATAAATTACTGCAGAGAGCTCGAACCTGACACACTGTCTCCTCGTTTCTCTCCTGTGTTACAGGAGTCAATCTGTTCACCACGGTGCCGTTGCCACGGTACCCGTTACATATACATAAAACAAAAAGTACCGATAAGAATACCGTTAAAGTACCGAACCGATAAGCAGTATCGATAAGAGTAGTAATACCGTTAAAACCTTAACGATACCCATCCCTAGTGACAACATAGCAGCTTTTGTAAACCGAGAAGCTTGTTCGCAATGCTTCACAATAACTCGCTCCCTCGCACGTGGGTGCATGCGTTCGTTCATTCTCTCGCTCTATCTTTCTCTCTCTCTCTCTCTCTCTCTCTCTCTCTCTCTCTCTCTCTCGTTAATTTTTTATAATTAATTTCAATAAATATAATCTTTATTTCACTAAAGAACTATACCTCGAACGAGCGCAGATAAAATAGTCAAACAAATTAAAATGACAGTTGTTTTATCCATTCAGTTAGATTTTGTGCTGCAAATCATCCATGATGGCAAATAATAATGGCCATTCGACGTGAATAATATAAATATTTTTAATAGCACGGTCATTTAAAACCCGAGGGTCTACCATGTGCATAGTAAAGCGATCACTGCGGACAATCCTTTTGGGCAGGAATTAAAGTAAACACAGATTTCGGATACCAGTCGTGTCGAAAGTGAATGTAAACAGACGGGCCAAAAAATCGGATATGGTCAAAAGATCGGATTTGTGTATTACGACTTGCAGTGTAAACGTAGCCTAAGAGATGTCTCTCCACATCAAAGAGCGTCAAAACACATTTATTGTTTGAATAACCTGAAAACAATGTACATAGTTTGAAAGATGAGACTTTGTTCCTTATCAAAAGTAACAATGCTGTATCTGTGCAATCAGTCAAGTGTGGCTACTAAGCAAGCCAAATGCGACACTGGCTAGGAACCAAAACTCCATCAGTGACAGAAATTGAGAAAAAACCTTGGGAGATCCAGGCTCTGGCCAGATGATACCAACATGGCGTGGTTTAATTCCAGGCTGCAACACAAGTCAGATTGTGCAGAGGAATCGTCTGGTTCCCGTGGTCTTGTCCCGATGGTCGTCGTGGTGTAAAAATAGGAAAAGTATGAGTCATGCACATGATCCTTCAGATATCATTCTAATATGCTGATTTGCTGCTCAAAAACACATTAATTATCATTATCCATGTTGAAAACAGTTTTTTCCTGCTTAATATTAAATTATTAAAACATTAACAATTAATGTTAATATTAACATAAATTGTTATTGATGTTAATGTTAACATTAATTATAGTTAAATATTAAAAAACATTAATATTAAAACATTAACAAATATTTGTTTACCATAATACACTACAATTGAAATGTTTGGGATGGATGGATGAATAGCAAGCAGCAATAATTGATTTTATTTACATTTCTGTATGATAATAAGAACTAATCATTCGTATTATTAGTTTAATTATAATGAATAATTGAGCACCAATAATAATTAATAATGCTTGAGCACCAAATTGCCAAATCAAAATGATTTCTGAAGGATCTTCTGACACTGGCTGCTGAAAACTCAGATTTGCCATTAAATAAATAAATTACATTCTAAAGTATATTCAAATAGAACAACCGTTTATTTATGTTCTAATAATAATATGTTACTGTCTTGGTGAGCATAAGAAACAAAATAAAAACTATTGACCACTTAAAATTTTGACCACTAGTGTGTATCCTAAGAATCTTTGAAGAAACATTTGAGACGAAGTTGATACTAAACTATCTTAAAATATGAGCAAACAACCTCTGAGGAACAACGTTTTCCTTCCGAATAGTACTTTGGTACTGTAATGACTGGTCTGAGGCGAGTGGATTCACTTGCAGCAAGATGTTTATTGAGCAGAGGCAGAAACAAACGGGCAATGGTCAGCAGGCAAAAACAGGAATATCAGAGGCAGAGCAGAGACGTAAACAATACCAGGCAGGGGTCGAGGTCACAGGCACAGGTTCAGAGTTCCAAGGTCAGGCAGTCCAGGGTCAAACACAGAGATGGCAGGAAGAATAACGCTCAGAATGTTAGCCAGGGGAAAACAAGACTTCGCACTGGGTGAGTGTTTGTGTGCTGCTTTTATGTGAGTGAGAGAATGAGGTGCAGGTGTGGTGAGGCAATCAGAGTGATGAGTGAATGGTGACAGCTGTGTGATTGGTGTAATGGTGGACGGGAATGTGTGAGTGCAGTGCATGATGGGAAATGTAGTCCATGGGTGATGTGCAGTTTGAGTGAGTGGGAACCAGATTCATAACAGAGCCCCCCACCTAGGAGCGGCTTCCAGACGCTTACACAAAGCAAAATCCAGGAGGGCGGTGGAGCGGAGGTGGAACCGGGGGAGGGGACGGAGGGCCAGGTCCATGTGGGGCCAATGAAACAGGAGCCCACCAGGGCAGGGCAGACGAGACAGCAGGGACGTGAGGTGACTCTGGCAGGTCAGCGGAGGCGTGAGGTGACTCTGGCAGGTCAGCGGAGGCGTGAGGTGACTCTGGCAGGTCAGCGGAGGCGTGAGGTGACTCTGGCAGGTCAGCGGAGGCGTGAGGTGACTCTGGCAGGTCAGCGGAGGCGTGAGGTGACTCTGGCAGGTCAGCGGAGGCGTGAGGTGACTCTGGCAGGTCAGCGGAGGCGTGAGGTGACTCTGGCAGGTCAGCGGAGGCGTGAGGTGACTCTGGCAGGTCAGCGGAGGCGTGAGGTGACTCTGGCAGGTCAGCGGAGGCGTGAGGTGACTCTGGCAGGTCAGCGGAGGCGTGAGGTGACTCTGGCAGGTCAGCGGAGGCGTGAGGTGACTCTGGCAGGTCAGCGGAGGCGTGAGGTGACTCTGGCAGGTCAGCGGAGGCGTGAGGTGACTCTGGCAGGTCAGCGGAGGCGTGAGGTGACTCTGGCAGGTCAGCGGAGGCGTGAGGTGACTCTGGCAGGTCAGCGGAGGCGTGAGGTGACTCTGGCAGGTCAGCGGAGGCGTGAGGTGACTCTGGCAGGTCAGCGGAGGCGTGGGGTGACTCTGGCAGGTCAGCGGAGGCGTGGGGTGACTCTGGCAGGTCGACGGAGACGTGGAGTGACTCTGGCAGGTCGACGGAGACGTGGAGTGACTCTGGCAGGTCGACGGAGACGTGGAGTGACTCTGGCAGGTCGACGGAGACGTGGAGTGACTCTGGCAGGTCGACGGAGACGTGGAGTGACTCTGGCAGGTCGACGGAGACGTGGAGTGACTCTGGCAGGTCGACGGAGACGTGGAGTGACTCTGGCAGGTCGACGGAGACGTGGAGTGACTCTGGCAGGTCGACGGAGACGTGGAGTGACTCTGGCAGGTCGACGGAGACGTGGAGTGACTCTGGCAGGTCGACGGAGACGTGGAGTGACTCTGGCAGGTCGACGGAGACGTGGAGTGACTCTGGCAGGTCGACGGAGACGTGGAGTGACTCTGGCAGGTCGACGGAGACGTGGAGTGACTCTGGCAGGTCGACGGAGACGTGGAGTGACTCTGGCAGGTCGACGGAGACGTGGAGTGACTCTGGCAGGTCGACGGAGACGTGGAGTGACTCTGGCAGGTCGACGGAGACGTGGAGTGACTCTGGCAGGTCGACGGAGACGTGGAGTGACTCTGGCAGGTCGGCGGAGACGTGGAGTGACTCTGGCAGGTCGGCGGAGACGTGGAGTGACTCTGGCAGGTCGGCGGAGACGTGGAGTGACTCTGGCAGGTCGGCGGAGACGTGGAGTGACTCTGGCAGGTCGGCGGAGACGTGGAGTGACTCTGGCAGGTCTCCCGGGACGGAGCGGGCTCTGGAGCGAACTCTGCGAGCTCCCGGGACGGAGCGGGCTCTGGAGCGGACTCTGCGAGCTCCCGGAGCGGGCTCTGGAGCGGACTCTGCGAGCTCCCGGATCGGAGCGGGCTCTGGAGCGGACTCTGCGAGCTCCCGGATCGGAGCGGGCTCTGGAGCGGACTCTGCGAGCTCCCGGATCGGAGCGGGCTCTGGAGCGGACTCTGCGAGCTCCCGGATCGGAGCGGGCTCTGGAGCGGACTCTGCGAGCTCCCGGATCGGAGCGGGCTCTGGAGCGGACTCTGCGAGCTCCCGGAGCGGGCTCTGGAGCGGACTCTGCGAGCTCCCGGAGCGGGCTCTGGAGCGGACTCTGCGAGCTCCCGGATCGGAGCGGGCTCTGGAGCGGACTCTGCGAGCTCCCGGATCGGAGCGGGCTCTGGAGCGGACTCTGCGAGCTCCCGGATCGGAGCGGGCTCTGGAGCGGACTCTGCGAGCTCCCGGATCGGAGCGGGCTCTGGAGCGGACTCTGCGAGCCTCATTGGAACAGCTGCTGAATCCTCGTTTGGCGAAGTCTTCTGTAATGACTAGGGATGGGTACCGAAACCCGGTATTTAATCGGTCTCGGGGCTAAATTATGAAAGACCGGAGTATCGATAAGCGCTGACGTTAACGGTTCTGCTATCGGTACTGGAGAAATTAAGAAAACACACATACATTTATTATTGCTATATATACACATTATCTTGCAAATTCTATCTCACCAGAGCCGCCTGCTGTTTTTATATAGATTCATATTAAAACATTTGTCTATGATGCATTTTTGCTATTCGCAATTCAGAAGCGAGATCGCGCTCATGCGGAGGAGCTTCAGCGAGCGCAACATGAAAGCGGTTTAATTATGATAGAAGAGAGAACTAAACATTCAAACATCTGCTTACGCTTTAGGCCTGTGGCTGCGGCTGCTAATTGTATTTTTTTATTTCGATTTTGGCTTCTAAGCATTATAGCCGCGTTTCTTCTTCCCTTCACACATTCGTTCCTCCCTAAAACACAAACGTAACGTCAAAATCAGCTCAATCGGTGATTGTTGTAAAATGCCGTCTTTACTGTTGCTAAATTGCGGGACATATTTGATAAAGAGACGTTGAAAGCACAATCCGCACGAGAGACGCTGTTCCCCAGGCTGAAGTGTGTGTGTGTGTGTGTGTGTGTGTGTGTGTGCGTGCGTGCGTGCGTGTGGAGCGCTCCAAAACACTTTGAGCTTCGGGCGCATCCATAGTCGATAAGATACACACAAAATATGTCAAAATGGCCGGCTTGGAGAATATTCACTTAAACACAGTTTATGTCTTAAGTGGATGAGAACAGTTGGGAGAAAATCTGATGTGTGTCAATATATTGTCTTAAAGTGACAAACTGGTGCTTCATCAATGTTAATCAAAGAACAAAATGAAAGAGAAAATCACTCACAGCTCTTAATCTGTATAAAGTTATAGCTTTAATAAGCATCAATCTATCAATACATACAGTGAAAACTATGCAGTGTTCATTTACATTTTAATACTTTTAGATTTATTTTGTAGCTATTACTTTCCAGAACATTAATGTTAGTGGACCTTCATGAAAAAAGCACTGTTTATTTATTTTCAGTTGTATATTTGTTTTATTGAATTTTTCAGTTTGTTTTACTTTTTCTTTGTTCATGTTCTTACTGTATCTTATAATATTTATAAAACACTAAAAATGCCTGCACACATGTGCATTTACAAATTGATGCTTTATATTAATTTCATTAAATATTTATTTTACATTTCAGAATATAAAGCAATGTTAATTCAGCTCTTAATTTGTCATATATATATATATATGTGACGACCACAAAAGTGTCATACTTGTGTCAAGAATATTCAGAATTATTGTCTTTTATTTGAACACAAGTTATTGTATTTCTTTTTGAAAAAAGTATTCCAAGGGTTTTTATTTTTAATGTGATTTTCCTTCTTCAAAAAGTGAACTGTGTAGTGTTTGCTCCGGGCCAGCAGGGGCGAAATCGAGTGACGGGTTTAGCTGCGTGAGTTGTGGGTTTCTCATTACTGCAGAGAGCTCGAACCTGACACACTGTCTCCTCGTTTCTCTCCTGTGTTACAGGTTGGTAAATGTACAACAACACATCAGAACTAGAATTTAGCCATGCTGAAATGTGTGTGATATATGAGTGAACTGCTTTAGTGAAGTAATTTTCGTTAGGGTCTGTTTCTGATTTTGTTTGTAACGAGTTTGAAACGAGAGGGCAAAGTCCGGCAGATTAACGGCCTACTGGCAACGCGCACATTACGTTAGGGAGCAAATCAGCTCAACACACACACTTTTCCATGTTTATAAATGCACACGAAGGTATTTTATGAGCTTGCAATGTCAACGAGTATTGGTTCGCTCACTGTATGTTAGTTTCCCACCATCAGTTAAAAATGTGTTTTTCTCAATGAGTTTAGACAAAAATGGTTACAGTTTAAAATGAGGTTTGAAGCTACATTTGGAGCACTTTAGTAGTTTTGAGCATGATTTGCAGTACTGTATTAACGTGATACTGATAAAATACTGGAAATAGAAGTTACTAAGCATCCTAAACATAGCTGGTGAATATTACCATTGTCTTTACATTTCATTTTGATAAATAGTGTAAAATACAAGCACAAAGAGTAAGTGAACATGCATTTGGTACTCAGAGGTGTATTTTATTATGGATTTTGTATTGACATAGACACTGAAATTCATTGTAATGTTAAAAAAACACTGAATATGTAATATGTGGAACATAAAATAACTCTAAATAATAGAGATGTGTTTGCTGAAGAAAATTCTTGAATAAATTACTGCAGAGAGCTCGAACCTGACACACTGTCTCCTCGTTTCTCTCCTGTGTTACAGGAGTCAATCTGTTCACCACGGTGCCGTTGCCACGGTACCCGTTACAGATTTTTGGTGGCCCGTACGGGGATCGGCAGCAGTTGCGCAGGCTACAAGCACGACCAGACTCAGCAGTTTGACATGTTCTAAGAGCTGGCGCCCCTTCAGGCCCTGAAGTTAGAGGAAGATTGGGTGCTACATCCGTGATGCCAGTGTTTCCCCTCATCTTCTGATCGCGAAGATACGACCTACCTCAACCATCCACCATCCCAGATACACAGGCCCTGCCTCCCCCAGACCAAGTGCCTGTGAGGTTACGACGGTGATGCACACGTGGAACCAGACCAAAAGCTACGGGTGAAAAGAGCAACCAACTGTGAGGAAGAGAGAAAAGCAGTCATGGCGGACGGTGAGAGAAAAGGCTTGGTGTGGAGCATCAAGAAGAGTCTACTCATGCTGACGGCCGATGAACTTCTCCAACTAGCCCAAAATGTTGGTCCTGTGCCAGGGAAGGATTCATCTGAGCTTCAGGTTGGCGAGGAAGAGAGTTGCTTCGAGTACATTCTAGCTTTTATGAACAGTGACACTTTGGGGGAATCTGAGGATTCAGGTATGGCAGTGTTGTTAGAGCTTAATGATACTGTGCATAATGTCATTCAGATTCGTTATGCTCAACCTAAAGCAGGTAATGTGCACAATATAATGTCAACCCCAGTACTGAGTGAGAATATGACAGTAGGTCAGCCAGTGACAATTACTGATAACCTGACAACTGATTACGTGACAGCCAGTGGTTCTAATACTACCCACACAGCTGCGGTCAGCGTAGCTACCCCTTCACCAATCACCAATCCCCCACTCACATTTACTGATGTCAGAACCACACAGAACACTGACACAGAGTTACAGAGAATGCTTTCTAGCTACGCTGAGCTTAGCAACAAAGTCCTGCAATACATAAACAACCCCACATCATCACCTACACTCACGCCGGCACCAGTACAATCTACTCAACAATATAACAACACTCACACACCTGAACAACAGCCACACGGAAAATATGACCGAGCCGCCCCCCTTCGAGACCTTTCACTGCTTCGTCGTGAGTTCAAGATTCAAGGTGGGCAGATCGGTGATCAGAGCTCAGATTTAAGCTACAATAGCATATGCAGACAAATCGATGAGGGTGTTAAAGAACGATTCAGTGAGACTGAAATACTGAGAGGCGTTCTCAGAGTCATTAAATCTGGAAACTTTAAAGACATGCTAATGCACAAGGATGATTTGACCATAGACGAGCTGAAGGGCTTTCTGCAATCCCATTTAGGGGGGAGGAGCAACACAGAACTTTTCCAAGAGCTTATGTGCACAAAACAAAATGACGGTGAGACTCCACAACAGTTCTTGTACCGGGTAATAGGACTCAAACAAAAGATCCTATTTGCTTCAAAATACGCTGACACAGAAGTGAAATACAATGCAAACACGGTTCAAGACATTTTCCTTCACGCCATATATCAGGGCCTCAGCCATAAGCATAATGACATACGTCGAGAACTTAAACCATTTCTCTCAGATAGCAGTGTGTCTGACGAGACAATCCTAAAGCAAATGATGAAGATAACAAATACTGAGAATGAGAGACAGAGACGTTTGGGGTCAGTTATGAAGCAGAAACAAATAAGCGTGCATAGCACAGAGCTTGAAGTTGCAGCAGTACAAGGCAGTAGCACAAAGAAAGATGCTCCAGATAAACAGCCAAAGGCTGATGCACTCCAACAGTTAACTGAGAAAGTAGAAGAGTTAATGAATAAAGTTGAACTGCTGCAACGGCCACAGCGGATTCAAAACCCAGAATCTTGCCATCACTGCCAAGTCAAAGTGGATCAAAAGAAAACCAGATCAAATAGCTGTGCCAATTGCCTCGAACAAAATCACCCAGGTTGCACTCATTGTTTTTACTGTGGTGAAGACGGCCACAGAGCAGTAGGCTGTTTGAAGAAGCCCAAGCGTCCGGAAAACTGGAGCCGGTCCCTGCCACGGGACAAGCAGTGACCGGGCTTCACGTTCAGTCCCACAGTGCTGAGTGTAACGTATGGGACTCTGAGAGTCATACGAAGACACGTTTAGTAAATCAGAGACCAAAAGAAAACAATGAACAAGTCAATCCCCAACCCTCTCTTTCCATGCCCACCCAAACAAGTAGGCGTCTGGCCAAGTTTATAGGAGCCAAAGCCCTTGTGCGATGTGACCTTAATGGCTTGACAGTCAACGCTTTACTAGACACTGGAGCTCAGGTGAGCATGATCGATAAAAGCTGGAAAGAGAAGTATCTACCAGACGCACCCATTAGGCCACTCAGTGAAATATTTGATGAGAGAGAAGAGTTGGAAGTACATGCTGTGAATGGAGACATCCTCCCTTTTGATGGCTGGGTCCTCATCGCAGTCAGCTTCAGGGGAAATGGTGTTCTTAGCCAGTCTATCATGGTGCCTTTCCTCATCTGTAGCATCCCGCTTGCACAGCCACTACTTGGATTTAATGTGCTAGAGGAAGTGATTCAGAATCGCCCAGCAGAACTTGTTCCAGCCCTCACCATGCTCCTTTCTGATGCAATATCTGTCCCTGCTGATAAAGTTGAGCTGCTGGTGAACTTCATTCAGACTGACAAACCCTCTATGTATCAGAGACTGTTAAGAACTGGCAATTATGACACTGCAGTTCCAGCCGGACAAGTAGCCTGGGTTAAGTGTCGGATCCCGTCCACTACAGATCAGTCAGACCCCCTTCTCTTGTTTGAACCTGAAGAAAACAGTGCCCATCTCACAGAGCTTGAGATTGAGGAGGGCCTACTAGAAATACAGACTGCAAAGAGACCTTATGTCATTATACCAGTGACAAATAACACTAAACATGCTGTCACTATACCAAGGAAGACAGCCCTTGGTAGCGTCCAGACTGTGGCTAGGGTGATCGAGAGCAATCCACTAGAGAGTTCTAGGCCCAGAGTAGTAGTAGACAGCGCCGCCACCACACCATCTGCTCAAACTGTTTCAGCCTTGTGGCAGCCTCTTGTGGACCTCAGCCATCTGAGTGATAAGGAACAAGAGAAAGTCAAGAAAATGCTTTGGGAAGAATCAGCTGTATTTGCACGAGACAGTCATGATATTGGATGTATTCCTAGTTTACAGATGTCAGTCACCCTCAAAGACGAGATTCCAGTGCAGAGAGCCTACTCCTCGGTCCCCAAACCACTGTTCAAAGAAGTGAAAGACTATGTACAAGATCTGCTCATGAAAGGCTGGATTGTCAAATCCAAGTCCTCTTATGCTGCACCAGTGGTCTGCGTCCGAAAAAAAGACGGTACACTCCGCCTCTGCATAGATTATCGTCTCTTGAATCAGAAGACCATCCCTGATCGACATCCCTTACCTAGGATACAAGACCTGACTGACACACTCGGTGGCTATTCCTGGTTCAGCATCCTTGACCAAGGAAAGGCCTATCATCAGGGTTTTATCGCCAAAGACTCCCAGCACCTCACTGCTTTCATTACTCCCTGGGGGCTGTATGAATGGGTCCGTATCCCTTTTGGCCTCTCTAACGCCCCCGCAGCCTTCCAGCGGAGTATGGAAGAGATGTTGGGTCCCTTGAGAGATGATTACTGTCTCCCGTATCTTGACGACGTACTTTGCTACGCAAAAACCTTTGACGAGCACGTGGAAGGGGTCCGCAAAGTACTCCAAGCTCTCCAGCAACATGGAGTGAAACTGAGACCTGAGAAATGTGAGCTATTTCGACAGGAAGTAAGATACGTGGGTCGTCTTGTGTCAGCTCAGGGAGTGAGGATCGATCCCAAAGACCTGGATGCAGTGCGGTCGTTAGCCAGCAGGACACCACAGACAGTTGGAGATGTGAGAAAGCTCACCGGGTTCCTGGGCTATTACCGTTCCTACATTCAGGACTTTTCAAGGATAGCAAAGCCCATTTATGAGCTACTACAAGTCAAGCCAGAACAAGCAGCTGTAGCGCGTGGTAAAAGCAAAGGTCCACAACTACCATCCAGAACACCTGTGGAGTGGGCCTTCGAACATCAGAAAGCCCTTGGCCGTCTAGTGTCTCTCCTTGTTAGCCCCCCCGTGTTGGCATACCCTAACTTCGACTCACCCTTCGTATTACACACAGATGCTTCAGACCAGGGGCTGGGCGCTATTCTTTATCAACACCAGGATGGCAAGTTGAGAGTTATTGGGTATGGGTCTAGGACCTTAACTGCAGCTGAGCGAAACTACCATCTGCATAGTGGGAAACTAGAGTTCCTCGCCCTGAAGTGGGCTGTGTGTGAAAAGTTTAGAGATTACTTATTTTATGCACCTCACTTCACGATATATACAGACAACAATCCACTGACCTACGTTATGACCACAGCAAAGCTAAATGCTGTAGGCCATCGGTGGGTTGGGGAACTCTCCGATTTCAGATTTGACATAAAATACAGACCAGGAAAGTCTAACATAGACGCTGACACGCTGTCACGTCTCCCTTTGGACATTGAGGCTTATGCTGAGTCCTGTACTAAAGAGTGTGCCGAAGACGTGGTGCGCGCGATATGGGATGGAAGTAAAGTAGCCAAACAGAAAGATGTAGCCTGGGTGGCGGCTCTCAACATCTCCTCCCAAGCTGACTCGTCTCCCTCCTTCGATCACTTAAATGCAATTAGCCATGATGAGCTTGTGGAAGCACAACGTGCAGATGAAGCCATCAGTGAAATGATCAAGTTAAAAGAGGCTGGTACACCTTTAACTGATGAGATACGGAAAGTTGCTAGTGGGGCCACCAGAAGACTATTCCATGAATGGGGAAAGCTAGTCTTGGAGAATGGTCTCCTGTACAGGCGTGCTAATGAAAGAAAGCAGTTGGTGCTCCCTGCCAAGTACAAAGGCCTTGTCCTGAAGAAACTCCATAACGAAATGGCCCATGTTGGCACGGAAAGGGTCCTTAACCTTGCCAGAGAGAGATTCTATTGGCCTTTTATGGCTAGAGAGATCGAGGATCATATCACTAAGAAATGTCCATGCATAAAATCAAAGAAGCCGGTTACTCATGTTCGCGCCCCAATGGGTAGTATCACATCAAGCTCGCCACTAGAGTTGGTGTGTATTGACTATTTACATCTAGAGACCAGCCGTGGTGGCTATGAATATATCCTTGTGGTCGTTGATCATTTTACAAGATTTGCTCAAGCTTATCCAACAAAGAATAAGAGTGGGAAAACGGCAGCTGAGCGCATCTTTAATGATTTCGTCCTCCGCTTCGGATATCCATCAAAGTTACACCACGACCAAGGCCGCGAATTTGAGAATGAGCTCTTTCGTACACTTCAACAGCTGTCAGGAATTCGTCATTCGAGAACATCAC
Organism: Schizopygopsis malacanthus; assembly: GCA_027474115.1. Classification (NCBI taxonomy): domain Eukaryota; kingdom Metazoa; phylum Chordata; class Actinopteri; order Cypriniformes; family Cyprinidae; genus Schizopygopsis; species Schizopygopsis malacanthus. The sequence goes on from CM049872.1 coordinate 34,011,109, forward strand.
CATACCATCCCCAGGGAAACCCTGCGGAACGGTTTAATCGGACGATACTCCAGCTGTTAAGAACATTGCCAGAGAAAGAAAAGGAGCGATGGAAAGACCAAATCCCACAAGTCATACATGCGTACAACTGTACTCGGCACGAGTCGACAGGCTTCTCACCCTTCTTTCTTCTTTATGGCCGTCATCCTCGCCTTCCCATTGATTTACTGTTTGGGTTGGTTGAAGAGACAGGGCCTGACTCGCCAAAGGGATATGCAAAGAAGTGGGCAAAGCAGATGTCTGAAGCTTATCGAATTGCCAATGAGAATAGCAAACAGGCCAGTGCCAAAGGCAAAGTGCTTTACGACAAGAAAGCAAGAGGAGTGGTATTACAGCCTGGCGATAGGGTCTTAGTCAGGAACCTCAGTGAGCGTGGTGGACCAGGAAAACTACGGTCATACTGGGAGAAGTCCATCTACGTTGTCAAAGAACAGTTCGCGGATAACCCAGTGTATGTAGTGTACCCTGAGTCTGGGGACAATAGGAAGACAAGAACACTACACCGCAATCTGCTGTTGTTAGCGAATGACCTTCCAGTTGAAGCTCCTCCAGGCCATGACGCTCCTGAAAAGGGGACACAGAAAAGTAAACGCCAGACTCGACGTACCAATGTCCCAGGATGTACAGATCTGCAGGAAGTATCCGATTCAGACTCAGATTCTGATGATGACTCAGATGGCCATCGTTATTGGCTGAGGGTACCAGCAGAAAGGATACAAGAGATACCCGCTGTAGCCCCACAACAACGACCCGCCATCACTCTGGGTTGCCCAACTCCAGTTCCTGCCCAGGAAGAAGAGAGAGTTAGAATGCAATACTTACCTGAAGCAGATCTGATGCCTGAAAAAGACACAGAGATAGAAAACTCCGGAGAGGATGAAGACCAGTCTGTTGTTGCTGGACCTGAGGAACAAGATGGATATGACGAGGCCCCAGAGCTCATCCAGGAGGAACAGCCTCCAGCCAATACGGTGCCAGACAACCAGACCGAGGTCAGGAGATCAAGTCGGGGCCGACAACCTAGACAGATTTTTACATATGAGAACCTTGGTCAGCCCACACTGACAACACAAGCCACAGTTAATATGGCAAACACACACTTACAATCACCTGCTTACATTGTACCTCATACCACCCAACCCCTGCACTCACTTATACCCTATCCAACACCAACATATCCACTTAACCCCTATTCTACCCTTTACCCCCTATTTACATACATGCCTTACACCGTAACATCACCACCATACATAGTACCAGTTCCGGGTGCCTGTTAGGAAGAGAAAAGAGAATTTTAGTTAAGAAAAGTTTAGCAGAAAATGGTGGGACCCATTTCTTTTTGACGGGAAGTGTGTGACGACCACAAAAGTGTCATACTTGTGTCAAGAATATTCAGAATTATTGTCTTTTATTTGAACACAAGTTATTGTATTTCTTTTTGAAAAAAGTATTCCAAGGGTTTTTATTTTTAATGTGATTTTCCTTCTTCAAAAAGTGAACTGTGTAGTGTTTGCTCCGGGCCAGCAGGGGCGAAATCGAGTGACGGGTTTAGCTGCGTGAGTTGTGGGTTTCTCATTACTGCAGAGAGCTCGAACCTGACACACTGTCTCCTCGTTTCTCTCCTGTGTTACAGGTTGGTAAATGTACAACAACACATCAGAACTAGAATTTAGCCATGCTGAAATGTGTGTGATATATGAGTGAACTGCTTTAGTGAAGTAATTTTCGTTAGGGTCTGTTTCTGATTTTGTTTGTAACGAGTTTGAAACGAGAGGGCAAAGTCCGGCAGATTAACGGCCTACTGGCAACGCGCACATTACGTTAGGGAGCAAATCAGCTCAACACACACACTTTTCCATGTTTATAAATGCACACGAAGGTATTTTATGAGCTTGCAATGTCAACGAGTATTGGTTCGCTCACTGTATGTTAGTTTCCCACCATCAGTTAAAAATGTGTTTTTCTCAATGAGTTTAGACAAAAATGGTTACAGTTTAAAATGAGGTTTGAAGCTACATTTGGAGCACTTTAGTAGTTTTGAGCATGATTTGCAGTACTGTATTAACGTGATACTGATAAAATACTGGAAATAGAAGTTACTAAGCATCCTAAACATAGCTGGTGAATATTACCATTGTCTTTACATTTCATTTTGATAAATAGTGTAAAATACAAGCACAAAGAGTAAGTGAACATGCATTTGGTACTCAGAGGTGTATTTTATTATGGATTTTGTATTGACATAGACACTGAAATTCATTGTAATGTTAAAAAAACACTGAATATGTAATATGTGGAACATAAAATAACTCTAAATAATAGAGATGTGTTTGCTGAAGAAAATTCTTGAATAAATTACTGCAGAGAGCTCGAACCTGACACACTGTCTCCTCGTTTCTCTCCTGTGTTACAGGAGTCAATCTGTTCACCACGGTGCCGTTGCCACGGTACCCGTTACATATACATAAAACAAAAAGTACCGATAAGAATACCGTTAAAGTACCGAACCGATAAGCAGTATCGATAAGAGTAGTAATACCGTTAAAACCTTAACGATACCCATCCCTAGTAATGACTGGTCTGAGGCGAGTGGATTCACTTGCAGCAAGATGTTTATTGAGCAGAGGCAGAAACAAACGGGCAATGGTCAGCAGGCAAAAACAGGAATATCAGAGGCAGAGCAGAGACGTAAACAATACCAGGCAGGGGTCGAGGTCACAGGCACAGGTTCAGAGTTCCAAGGTCAGGCAGTCCAGGGTCAAACACAGAGATGGCAGGAAGAATAACGCTCAGAATGTTAGCCAGGGGAAAACAAGACTTCGCACTGGGTGAGTGTTTGTGTGCTGCTTTTATGTGAGTGAGAGAATGAGGTGCAGGTGTGGTGAGGCAATCAGAGTGATGAGTGAATGGTGACAGCTGTGTGATTGGTGTAATGGTGGACGGGAATGTGTGAGTGCAGTGCATGATGGGAAATGTAGTCCATGGGTGATGTGCAGTTTGAGTGAGTGGGAACCAGATTCATAACAGGTACAGTGTATAAGTAGCTTATGTCCAATCTGCATTAAACCCATGGGAGCTAATGTGCACTAGGAAATACATGCCACTTTGGCAGACAATTAAATAATTAAAATTGGGTTTTGGCAGTACTGCCATCTTAGCTAACCATTTTCAACGTGCCTTGGTTATGGTTTTGTGTTGATATGACGTCTCTGTGGAATTATGATGCATCACATGTGAGCTGCACCTGGTAAATGGCCAGTTTTGGGATCGCCACAATCTGTAGGAGGATGTTCCATGCCTTTGATACATTTTTAACAAATTTTAAAACATAGTGATCAAAATTAAACAAAACTGTTAAAAATGTGTAGATTTTTTTAAACAGATTGTTCACCTGTTTTCGCACAGACTGTTAGATGCAACTCACTGGGTCATAGTTGTCTAAGAAAAAACTTCTGCTTTTCAGCATGCATTGAGGGACTTGTGGGAAAAAAATATTATAAAAACAAGTTATTTGAGGACCTGAAGTGATTGTGATGCCATAAGTCATCAGCATAGTTCCTTCTTTTTCACACGCACAGACTCTTAGTTAAAGCGTCTACACAGTAATCGCAACACTATAAAGGCACCTTACTTGGAGTGTGTAACTAGGTTTGACGTAAGAAATTCCCCTTAATTGCTTCATACGTCCACATTACAAAGAAAACTCACCATTGCATTGCTATGCCAGTATGTCTTTATACAGTCCATCACTGCATTCAGGCCTAAAAACACCCAGAGCAAACCCCACAATCATTAGCAGGTAAAACTGTGAAGTGAAAGTGTGAGAAAGTGAATTTTGAAATTTATCCAGGCATCACTTTGCAGAAAAGTATTTGCATTGTGGTTTAATTTGAGGAAGCGAGAGTCATTGTTTGTCATTGGAGATTTGACAGGGAAATGTTTTCTGCTGAATTCAGATGTTTGGAGATGAATTAGGTCGTAGATTTCCCATCATGTCTGTCTGTCTCTCAGTCTGTGTCTTTTCTTCTTTAGAATTTTACAGGAGACAAAGCTCTAAACAGAATGCAAAACTCTAAAACACAGTTATTAAATTCATATACTGTACATTGATGACAGTGATTTTGCAAAGTAGGACATATTTTGTTGGTCTAGGATCAACATTCCTGTCAAACAACCATATTCCTAACTCTATGCTATACTCTTCCCTAACCATAAACAATGTCTAACATGAATAGGAAATGATAGGTGGAAAAAATTATATTCAAACCTTCCAGCCTCGCACTGCAACATATCACAATGTAATTAGCATTTTACTCGTGTTTTCCGGTACAATTATTTTTACATCCATAAAAAAAGATAAATTATAAATACACATTGTAAGATAGAAATATAGAAATTATAGAAATAATCAATGGTTCCTCAAATAATCCATTGGTCAGCTGTCTTATTGCAACAATATTAAAGTCTTTATTCTCACTTTTGATATTTTTTTAAATGTAGTTTCATAAAATATTAAGCAGTATAACTTTTTCCAGCATTGATAATAATAAGAAATGTTTCTTGAGCGTTAAATCAGCATATTAGAATTATTTCTGAAGAATCATAAGACATGGAGTAATGATGCTAAAAAAAATCAGCTTTCATCAGAGTAATAAGTTACATTTTAAAATATATTCTAATGAAAAACTGTTATTTCAACTTATAGGTAACACTTTATTTTAACATGTCCTTGTTACACGTTACATGTACTATTATAATAACAATAAAGTATGCATAATTACATGAAAGTAACCCTAAACCGAACCCTAATCCTAACCCTAATCATATAGTTAGTACATGTAGTTAATTTATATTACTCAGTACTTAAATGTATAATTACACTGTAAGAAGGACACCTTAAAATGGTGTAACCAAATTATATTAATGATATTTCATAATTTTACTTTTTTTACTGTATCAAATAAATGCACTTTGAAAAACATAAAAAACCTTATTGACTCCAGACTTATATACATGTACCTACATGTACTTATTAGAAATTGAATAATGAAGTGACCTTAAACTGAGACGCAATTATTTCAGAGTAGCAGAAACAGGATTATGCTCAGTCTAGCATACGTTTTGCATATAAATGCAGCTGTGTCATGTCTAAGCCGATATAAAAGGTGTTTATTGTGTTTCAGCTGGCAAACTTGGCTGTACTTGAAGATGCATGTAAACTGTCTTTAGGTAGTGTGAAAGAGATGGTGAGCAACCAATAGATGAGGTTCTGCGCAAAGCCTTTGAGTGTGGTTTGGGCATGTTTTATGCATATTACTTGTGGGCACAAACTCCCTCATTGATAATAATCCGGATTCATCAACATTACAAACAGTTAGCAACATATATATTGTGTGTGTGTGTGTGTGTGTGTGTGTGTGTGTGTGCTGCTCATCAAGCCATGTTTTTTCATTACTGTAGGGTTTAGGTTCTGTGGTCTTCACACCAGGTTATGGATCATATGTGTTTGCCCTGTTATTAATTACTCAACTCATGACTGAATTATTCAGATTGTGATTCAATCGTGTGCTGATTTTTGCTGGAGTTTTTGAGGCTGCTATTTAGCAACTACCATGTGAAGTATCTGACGCTGTTGATGAATGTGCAGAATTGATATGATATGTCTCAGAAAGGCAACAGAAATGTTTCTGGAGGCAGTTTTCACAGATGTTGATTGGTATTGGGAAATCTCTGAAAGTTGGTTGATTAGCTGTTACCCAGCACACCAGCAGCACACAAGGGAACTGAGAGATTGAGGTTACTGTCCACCAGAAGCCCTTTCACAAACTCAAAACATACTGGCATTCATCTGATCTCACACCACACAGCCAGACATTATTTTCACAAACTCGTGTGTTCTTGCAACATCCAAAACTGATTCACTGAGAACTCGGAATTATGTTCCCATGAAACGCACCAAGTACTTCATTGTGAAGTCTTTTGTTGAAGTGTTTTTTAGGTCTGTCAGTCTGTCAATCCGAAATCAATAATTTATAACCAACATATTTGGAATATCTTATATAGATATTGTCTGTATGTACTGTAAAATATTGTAACTTGCAGTCGTTACCTTAAAGAGCTATTTCTACCTGATTTAAATCACATAAATGAGTCTTGTCGATATTAATTATTAATTTGGGTTGATTCAGTGATATTAAATAATATTTTGACTTCTGTAAATGTATTTGTATGTATAAAGGTTCACCCTGTCACTTTTGAATATTAATTAAATGCAGTGTAATGTCTTCAAAATGTATTTATATTAATACTCTTTTCTTTATTTTGCATAGGCTAATTATTTGAATACAGTTATATCTATTTTTTTAATGGTAAAGCATGTATGAAACCTTACATTAACATTTAGTTTAACTGCGACCCAATGTAGCAATATAATTAACGCTATTGTGGATGGAAGTGGGTGGTTTTTCATTTTTACTTTAAATATTGAATATATAAGTAAATGTGTTTTGTTATGTAATTGTGTGTTATAATTGTTAACAACACTGTAAAAAGAAATCTGTAAAAAACAGTAATAAACAATAACAGCAGCTGGAGTGCCGGAAAAATACCGTAAAATACCAGACAATAACTCAACCATAAAATGGTTGTCATTTTCCGCAGTTAAAAAATGTAATTATTTATTTTTAAAAAGTAAAATAATAATTAAAATAGGTTTGTTCCTTTAATTTTCATATCAAAACATGAAACAGACTACAATGCTGTTCCATCACATTTATTATTTAACATTTAAAAATTACATTCTTACATTTCTGTGCAATTTTTTTTTTTTTAAAGAATGAACATTACATATTGTCTCATATGTCATCAATAAAGCAGGATGCATATTGAATAATTTCACATTTCCAAAAACAGTCTAAACATTTACTGTATTTTCTTACCATTAACATTATCACATAGATTAGACAATTTCTCTTTTTCTAAAAAATAGTACTACATGTTTTATTTTAAATGTAAAAATTTTCAGCAACAAAGTATATGTCAAGGGTCTAAAAGTCAATTTCCTGGTTTAATTATACTCTATTCGGTTCAACTTGAATGCTTTTAAATGCATAAGACACTGAATTTAAAAGCTCACCACACAGACATAATATAGCTTTGATAATCCAGGTATCTTGGTCACATCACTGAATAAAAATTATACTAAATATCCAAGGCTAAATATTTACAGGAGGTTGTATCTTCAATAGCAACAAAGTCCTACTGCAGCCAAATAAACAAATTAGTTCATAGTCAAATACACACAAAAAATACATTGTAAGGTAGTTGTTAAGTTTAGGTATTGGATAGGATTAGGGATGTAGAATAAAGTAATGTAGAATACGGCATTAATATGTGCTTAATTTGTACTAATAAATGGCTAATATTCTAGTAATATGCATGCTAACAAGCAACTAGTTAAGATAAGAGACCCTAAAATAAAGTGTTACTGTTAACAAACTAAACCCACAATGTTTCATTACTTGAAATAAACGTTAGCCAAAAAAAAAAATATATATATATATATATATATACTGTATATATAAATACACACACACACACACACACAAGTAGTCAATCAAAGTTGTCCTAAGACAGGAATGGGAATTGTTTTAATTTTATGACATCTTTGATGAAAGGTTATAATCCACTTCAAATGTTGAACTATATATGTATGTATACACACTGAATATATACACAGAGCTGGGTAGTAACCGATTACATGTAATCTGGATTACGTATTTTGATTCCAAAAATTAAGTACTTGTAAATTACATTTTAAAATACTCTTAATCAAACTACAGTCACTTTTATATTGATTATACATGATTACATATTATTCACACAATAGCAATACATTATTGATCATTTATTTATTGTCTCTAATTGCTCTTTATTATCATTTATATTTTTCTTTCTAAAATAGTCTACTGGTTATTTAATATTTAGAAAGTCCAGTTTTGTGGACATTCGCACATTAGTCAGGTGGCGACACAACATTTTGATCAATGGTATTACAAAAATAATTTCAGGTTTAAGAAGTGTATGAACATTGTCACACAAGTCTGTCTATAAGGTACGGAGGACTCAAGTGCTATGCAAAACAGAGGAATGAAGTTTATTAGAAACTTTGGATGCAAACATCTAAAAACAGAACAGAAATTTTGGGGGAAAAACTGGCTCCCCGCGTCCACGCCAATTGGATGGATGACTGGGAGGAATAGGTAGACAGGGGTTCCATCTCGCGCTCCCAATCCCAACACGCTATCTAGCGAATTAATTACTCCTCGCCTGGGGATCCTGGACACAGTAAAAGGATAGAAGAGAGGAGATCTCTACGTGCAACGTAAGACAAAACACAAAAAGACATACCGACAGAGAGAGAGAGCATAAACATGGATAAATAGGAAAGGGGAAACGAGTAACAGGTGCAGGGCTGATGGAGCGCACAGCGCTGCGAGTTAGCACTGATTGCTCCCCCACGTGCGGCAGCAGATGACAGGAAGTAAACAACCCACCACATGTAGCTGATAGTAGCAAGAGTGAGTCGGAGAGAGGTGCCGACCATGACAGAATCCCTCCCCTCAGGGATGACGCCGATGGAACTGGTCTATGAGGGCGTGATTCAGTATATCGCGAGCCGGAATCCAGCATCTCTCCTCCGGACCTAAACCCTCCCAGTCTACCAGATATTGGTGACCCTACCCCTACGCCTCACATCAAGGAGTCGTCATACGGTGTAGGCAGGCAACCCCTCGATGAGTCTGGGAGGCGGAGGGGCAGAGGTCTGGGGTTGGAGGGGGGAGCGAATGACGGGCTTGATTCTAGATACATGAAATATCGGATTCATTCTTTTAAGCAGAGGGAGTAGTTTGAGTCGAACCGTCACCGGGTTAAGCACCTTAGTCGCCATGGATGTGGAAGACGTGATCAAAGACAATGACTGCTGTCTCCCTTGCTGAGGGTAGTTTGGGGAAGGGAATGAAATGAACCGCCTTCGAGAACCTGTCAACCACGGTGAGGACCACGGTATTGCCACTAGACGGGGGTAGGCCTGTGACAAAGTCCATGGCGATGTGGGACCAGGGTCTTGAAGGGATAGACAGCGGTCAGAGAAGCCCTACTGGGGGTCGATTAGAGCCCTTACCCACCGCGCTACCGAAGGCCACCAGAACCGCTGCTTAATCAGCGCAAGTGTCCGAGCCACTCCTGGGTGGCAAGCTAGCCTAGAAGAATGGCCCCACTGAAGGATGCTGGTTCGAACCGACTCCGGTACAAATAACAGACTCTCTGGGCATCTCGCTGGGATAGTAACGCCGTCAAGTGCCTCACGGACCCTGGACTCCACCTCCAAAGTGACCGCCGCAATCACCCGGTTGGGTGGCACGATGGTCACCGGAGAAGAGAATCCAGGCTCCACTTCAAAGATCCGCGAGAGCGTGTCTGGCTTACCGTTCTTACTCCCTGGGCGATAGGAGATGGTGAAGTTAAAACGCCCAAAGAATAGAGCCCAGCGGGCCTGCTGAGAATTTATTCTTTTGGCGGAGTGGATGTACTCGAGATTCTTATGGTCGTCCAAACCAGAAAAGGAACCCCCGCACCCTCCAGCCAGTGACGCCACTCCTCCAAAGCCAACTTGACGACCAGCAACTCCTTATTCCCAATATTGTAGTTCCGTTCCGAGGGGGTCAGACGATGAGAGAAAAAAGCGCAGATGTGTACCTTGTTGTCAGAAGGTGATCTTTGGGACAAAATAGCCCCAACTTCCACCTCCGACGCATCCACCTCCACTATGAGTTGGCGAGACGGGTCCGGGTTATTTAAGATGGGGGCCGAAACGAAGCGGCTCTTAAGTTTCTCAAAGGCCTCCAGGGCCTGTTCAGACCAACAGAATCACCGTCGTGTGGAGGTAAGATTAGTCAGAGGCAGGGCGATCTGGCTAAAACCTCGAAATGAACCGCCTGTAAAAATTGGCAAACCCCAGAAATCGCTGGACCACTTTACGATTGTCTATGGTGGGCCAATTAGCAACCGCTTCTACCTTGGCAGGATCCATCCGAATCCCTTCTGGCGACAAAATAAACACCAGGAACGGAACTGATCGTGTGTGAAACTCGCACTTCTCCAGCTTGGCGAATAAGCGATTCTCTAGAAGTCGCTGTAACACTAGCCTCAAGGTTCTTTATTATTTGTCACATACATAATCATACAGGGTATAATAGGTAGTGAAATGTTAATCAGGACAGGTCCGCTCAATGGAAAGTGCAAAAAAAAAATAAAACATAATAACATAAAAGCAATAAAAACTATGAAACAAAACACGAGAGAGTATATATATATATACAAATATGGTGAGAATGAAATAAGAGACAAATAAGAAATAAAATAAGGGGTAAGATGTGCAATGAGATAAAGTGTGCAGTGCAGGAGAATGTGCAAATAGGTTGTACCGGGGATGTACACAAAGCAGCAGTGTGGATGATGGGGAATAATGGATGTGATTACAGTTTATTAAATTGAGTCCTGTGGATGTTATGATCCTGAGTTTAGGAGCCTGATGGCCTGAGGGAAGAAACTCCTCTTCAGTCTTTCCGTTTTAGCCAACATGCTCCTGTAGCGCCTGCCAGATGGCAGTAAAATGAAAAGATGGTTACCGGGGTGGTTTGAGTCTTTGATGATTTTAGCAGCTCTGCTTCTGCAGCGTTTGAGGTAGATGCCCTGCAGAGAGGGGAGTGTAGATCCTGAGATGCGCTCAGCTAAGCGCACGACTCTCTGCAGAGCTTTGCAGTCCTGGTTTGTGGCGTTATTATACCACACTGAGATGCACTGAGACAGTACACTTTCTATGGCCCCTGAATAGAAAGTTTTCAGGATAGCTGGTGAGACCCTGAATTTCCTCAGCTGTCGCAGATGGTACAGTCTTTGCCTGGCTTTCTTGATCTGTGTTTGGATGTGTGCAGTCCATGTCAGGTCCTCGGAGATGTTTACACCGAGGTACTTGAAGCTGCTCACCCTCTCCACAGGGGTCCCGCTGATCATAAGAGGAGTGTAGGGCTGCTGCTGTCTCTTCCTGAAGTCTACAATCAGCTCTTTGGTTTTGCTCACGTTCAGAGAGAGACAGTTGTCCTGGCACCATGATGTAAGTCTCTCCACCTCATCCAAGTATGCGGCCTCATCATTGTTGGAAACGAGGCCCAGAACCACAGTATCGTCAGCAAATTTAACAATGGAAGTGGAGCTGTGTGAGGACACGCAGTCGTGGGTGTAGAGAGAGTATAGCAGGGGGCTCAGTACACAGCCCTGTGGGGCTCCTACGTTCAGGGTGATGGAGTTGGAGGTGAACTGGCCGACTTTCACCACTTGTGGTCTGGCGGTGAGGAAATCTTGGATCCAGTCACAGAGTGAAGTGTTTAGGCCGAGGTCTGATAGTTTGACAGCTAGCTTGGTGGGGACTATAGTGTTGAAAGCTGAGCTATAGTCGATGAATAGCAGCCTGACATAGTTGCCATTCTTGCTGTCGATGTGAGTGAGGGAGGAGTGCAGTACCTGAGAGATGGCATCATCAGTAGACCTATTTGGCCGATAGGCAAACTGAAGAGGGTCCAAGGTAGCAGGGATGGAGGAGCAAATGTGTTTCTTTAAGAGTCTCTCAAAAACCTTCATGACTGTCGATGTGAGGGCAACTGGACGATAGTCATTCAGGCAAGAGGGTTTACTGTTCTTAGGCACAGGGATTATGACAGATTTTTTAAAGGAGGTGGGAACAACAGAGGTAGCAAGGGACTCATTAAAGATGGAAGTAAACAAACCAGCAAGCTGATCAGCACAGGACCTCAGAACGCGGCCAGTAATCCCATCAGGTCCTGCTGCTTTCCTTACGTTCACTCTCTTTAGTTCCCTCCGAACGTCATCCTCTGAAAAAGTGATAGCAAAACCATCGCTGCTCTGTCTGCTGCTTTCTGACGCGCTGATCGGCAGATTCGCGCCGCCATTAACGTTACACTCAAAGCGGCCGTAGAAAGAGTTTAGCTCCTCGGCCAGCAGCGGATCTGCTCTCACCTCCGCGGAAGAGTTATTTCCAGAGGAACAGATGGTCTTCAGTCCCTGCCACATGCGTCGAGAGTCATTGAGCTGGAAATGTGACTCAATTCTCTCCCTGTACCGGCGTTTAGCGGCTCTTATTGCACGCCGGAGAGCATAACACGCTGTTTTGTATTCGCTCATGTTCCCCGACAAAAGACCAGCATTGTATGCGGCAGTTCGATGGTTAACTGCGTCACGAATTGTTCTGTCCACCCACGGTTTCTGATTGGAGAATGTCCTTATTGTTACTGTTTCGGTGGCTTGCTCGGTTAGCGTGTTGATAAAGCTTACTGCTACATCCGTGAATTCGCTGACGTCAGATGAACTCGCCCGGAACATGTCCCAGTCGACGTCATCAAGAGACGCCTGTAGCATAGCTTCAGAGTGGGCGGACCAGCGCGTCACTTCCCTCTCCACCGGGGGTCTCTGAACGATCCGTTGTTTATATTCCGGTGTGAGAAATATGGCCGCGTGGTCTGATTTGCCAAAAGCCGGCAGGGAACGAGCTTTGTAGGCATTCTTAAACTGGGTGTAGCAATGATCCAGTGTATTCAGTCCTCTAGTTGGGCAGGATATGTGTTGGTGAAAGTTTGGCATGACTTTTTTGAGGTTGGCCTTGTTAAAGTCCCCAGCTATGATGGAGGCAGCGTCAGGGTGCTTGTTGATATAGCCGCTGAGCTCGTCGTGAAGTATGGACAAAGCCACGCTAGTATCTGCTTGTGGTGGAATATATACGGCAGTGATGATGATCGATGAAAACTCCCGGGGGAGGTAGAATGGGCGGCAGATAATGGAGAGATGTTCCAGATGAGCCGAGCAGGAACGCGACAGAATGGAGATATTCCTGGGGTCACACCATTTCTTGTTGATCATGAAACACACTCCACCACCTTTGGTTTTTCCAGCCTCGGCTGTTCTGTCCATCCGTAAAACAGAAAAGTTATCAGACGGCGTTACAGCGTTGTCCGGGACCGAGGGCGTAAGCCATGTTTCGGTCAAACAGAGGATGTTACAGTCTCTGATGTCCCGTTGGAAACTAATCCTGGCTCTAAGATCGTCCATCTTATTCTCCAAGGATTGTACATTAGCGAGCAGAATACTCGGCAGAGGAGGACTGTGAGCCCGTTTCCTCAGTCTGTTGCGTATTCCAGCGCGTCTCCCGCGGTGTTTCCTTCGCCTCCTGGGATTATTGAGGCGGCCTTTGTTAACCTCGGTGTTCCGAAGTATCTCCAATGGCCACGCTGGATCCGTGGATAAAGTGTCCTGAAGCAGGTTAGTGCAGTGGTGTCCAATGTCCAAAAGTGTTCTTCTGTCGTATATAAATAGTGCAGACGTTATGCGTGTAAAAAGAGAAAGTAAAAATACGTAAAAAAGTATATTAAAGCACAAATTGAGCGGAGCCATCCCTAACGTCGACTGTACAATGCAGCGCCGGAAGTGATTTTTCAACCTGACGTGCTGGATGTGGTCACGCTCGTTCTGGGAGAAGATCAGGATGTCGTCGAGGTATACAAACACAAACCGATTGACCACGTCTCTGAGCACGTCATTTACGAGTGTCTGGAAGACCGCAGGGGAGTTTGAAAGTCCATAAGGTATTACCAAATACTCAAAGTGACCTGTAGGGGTGTTAAAGGCAGTCTTCCATTTGTCCCCTTCCTAAACTGAACTAGGTGGTAAGAGTTGCGTAGGTCTAACTTCGTAAAAATGGTCGCCCCCTGCAAGAGTTCGAACGCTGAAGACATCAGCGGCAAAGGGTGGCTATTCTTGACCGTGATGTCATTCAGCCCCCGATAATCAATGCAGGGACGGAGTGATCCATCCTTCTTCTCCACAAAGAAAAACCCCGCCCCAGCCAGAGAAAGAAGAAGGACATATAAACCCGGCTAATAGAGACTCATTGTTGTATTTCTCCATGGCTTCCCTCTCAGGAACGGAGAGAGAATAAAGGCGCCCTTTAGGAGGAGAAGTACCAGGTAGTAATTCTATCGCACAATCATATGGCGGTGCGGAGGAAGAGATGAAGCCCGGGACTTACTGAACACCGCTCTCAAGTCATGGTAAGCCTCTGGAACATTAGCCAGGTCAACTGGATCCCCCTGGGACACAGAGACAGACATGACAGGGGATGAAGCAGACACCAAACATTGAGACAAAAAAAATGGACTCCACTCCAAAACAGTGTGGTGAGCCCAATCAATGAAAGGGTTGTGCTTAATAAGCGAGGAGTGCCCCAAAACTACTGGAGCGGAGGGAGAGTGGATGAGGAGGAATCGAATCTCCTCGGTGTGATTGCCCGATATGATCAGGTGAACGAGTCCAGTGACAGCTGTTATCTTGGTGAGAGGAGTGCCGCAAAGGGTCTTGGCAGAGATAGATTCGGCTAGAGGACAAACAGGAATACCCCACTGTCTAGCTAGCTCAATATCCATTAAATCCCCCTCTGCTCCTGAGTCAATAAGCTCTGCCACCGTGTGGATGATCTCCTCTGATTGAAGCACCGCCGGGAGAGTAGTCGGGGCACCAGAGGGCAGTAGAGCAGCAGTCACGCCTACCGTGCGCAACTTCTCTCCAGAAAAAGGCTGCCTCTTGTGAGGACAGTCGGTAATCATAAGGCCCGCCTCCCCGCAGTAGAGACACAACCCGTGGGCAATCCGATGCCGCCGTTCCCGGGTCGTGAGATGAGTCCATAGAGGAAGTGGTCCCACAACGCCATACTGTTCCAGCCGCTTGACGTGACAAGCGTGCGGAACTCGATGGCGTAATCTGACACCGTTCTGGTTCCCTGTCGCCGTAGCGATGGTGCTCGTGCTGCCTCATTACCCAGAGCTGATCGGTCAAAGACCTTTCGTAGCTCCTGGGAGAAGTTAGTGTAAGAGCTGCAGCACTCATGCTTGTTGTCCCACATCGCTGTACCCCACTCTCTCGCGCTACCGGCCAGGTGCATTATAACGAGCGCCACCTTGGATTCATCAGTGGGGAAGCAGGAGGGCTGTAACGAGAAAGTCAGGGAGCACTGTGACAAAAATGAACGACATGATGTGGGTTCACCAGAATAAGGAGCCGGCGGATTCAGGTGGGGTTCAGATCGGCGCGGAGGGGATGTCTCCTCCAAATCAGGTGCTGCTAGAGATCCATCGATGGACCGATCTGAATCTGATCGAGTCGTTGAGTTATAACGGTGAGTTGTTGAGATAGACTGGTCAAGGCTTGATGAGATGCCTGTATCTCCTCCTGTTGACGTCCGAGGAGGATCCCCTGTTATGCGAGAGTGTGGCGGATCTCAAGGTCTCCAGCTGAGTCCATGTCTGGTCTGTATGTTCTGTCACACAAGTCTGTGTATAAGGATCGGAGGACTCAAGTGCTATGCAAAACAGAGGAATTAAGTTTATTAGAAACTTCGGATGCGAACATCCAAAAACAGAACAGAAAGTTTGGGGGAAAAACTGGCTCCCCGCGTCCACACCAACTGGACGGATGACTGGGAGGAATAGGTAGACAGGGGTTCAGTCTTGTGCTCCCAATCCGGACACGCTATCCAGCAGATTAATTACTCCTCGCCTGGGGATCCTGGATACAGTAAAAGAATAGAAGAGAGGAGATCTCTACATGCAAGGTAAGACGAAACACAAAAAGACATACCGACACAGAGAGAGGGCATAGACATGAATAAATAGGAAAGGGGAAACGAGTATCTGGTGCAGGGCTGATGGAGCGCACAGTGCTGCGAGTTAGCACTGATTGCTCCCCCACGTGCGGCAGCAGATGACAGGAAGTAAACAACCCACCACGTGTAGCTGATAGTAGCAGGAGTGAGTCGGAGAGAGGTGCCGACCATGACAAACATTGCAGATGAACTACAGATGAATTTATTTGAATGATCACTTTTGAATTATCACGCAGGTTATTTAACCATGTACTATTATGTATTATTGAAATACTTTTGTCTTTAAAACTCATTAAAATGCACAAAATCTTGTTATTTCTTATTAGCAGACATTCTCAAACTTTGAGACTAAATATATTTACTTTAAACGGGTGGTCAATCAGCAATTCTGTAAAAGACAATATCCTTTTGCATTGAACTTTGAGCGTCGTCAATTTGCAGATGTTGTTTTTGCTCAAACAGCAACATTACACACTAACTGAAGTTAAAAGTTAAATCACAATCAACCATCCCTTTAAGCACCCCTGCTATTTTAAAATAAATATTTTAATAATAATAATTGCATGTTCACAGTTGTCTGACATTGGTTAATGGTCATATGGCGTGCAGGTAAACATAAAATATTGCTTATTTTTCAGTAAGTTAATTATTTGGTTTGTTATTTTAAAATGATTTATTTTAATTTTACATTTTATATGATTTAATTACATGTTTACCTTTCATTAAACTCACAAACCCCTTTCAGTTACTTTACAACCCCCAGTTTGGGAAACCTTGATGTAATATGTTTAATGCACTTCATGTTAATAACAATGAAAGGAATATATTTGTTTTACTCTTTTTATTTTTACATCATTATGTTACAGGATTATCCTGTTTAAAATAATATGATGAAAAGTTTATCGAGGTCAAAAGTAATCTAAAAGTTATCTCAAAATAAACTGATTATGTTACCTGAAATAAGTAATGTAATGGATTAGGTTACTGACTAAAATTTTTGTCATGTAGCTTGGAATCAGTAACAGACTAAAATGAAAACAGAAATATTAAATGCTATCTCACGGCAATTCGTAAATATTTTACGAGGAGGCTAATTTGTACAAATTCGTACGAACTCACTCATACGATTTAGTACAATTTGTCTAAACCCCAGTGATGGGTAGGTTTAGGGGCGGGGTTAGGTGTAGGTCATTGGTACAAAATCATACAAATTGGCAACTCGTAAAATATGTACGATTTAACAAAAATCTTATGAATTTGTACAATGAGGTCGTACGAATTCGTACGAATTAGCCACCTCGTATAATATGTACGATTTGCCGTGAGATCGGGCTGAAATATAAAAATTATTGTGCACCCGCCCTTTTCCCTTGAGCTCTTTAATTATACACACAGCACTGGCTAGTGCTGCTACAGGATTCCTGTGCTTCTGTTATCTGGACTGTATAGTGAGAGATACTGGGATAGTGTCTCCGTTTACGGTTTAGTTTTTCTCCATCAATTTTCTGAATTAGACTAGTGTTACTGAAAAAAGGGGAAAAGATAACCTACTCGTTGCATTTACATTTCCTTTATTAGTTTCTCAGCTCTAATTAAGCTTTGAGTCCTAAAGATGGCCAGTGAAACAGATACGGATGTCTAATAAGCTTACACTGTCTCCCTCTCAGTTTACAATACTTTTTTTTTTTTACAAAGACCTGCCCTCAGTGTCAGCTGAGAAGAGACACAATACGGATGAATTTGGCAGCGTTCCAGTGAAACCCTCTTCAGAAATCTTTCCACTCACTTTCCTCCTAAACTACTGGATACAACAAAAATCGTATTGAGTATTTTTGTCTTGTTTTTATTCTTTTTAGCATAAACACCGATACATTTTCTTACATTAAAACTTAATCCAAGATAATAAAAAACCCAACAGGGTTACAAAAATAATCACAATAGATATTTAAAAAGACAAGTCTTAGAAGTATTTCCACTTACTTTCCTCCTGAACAACTCAAGGTAACTCTAAAAAGTATAATAATCATAATAACATGAGAGCTCTTAACCAGCCTCTTAAGTTTTGCTTCTCAATACATTTAGACAGTATTATATGTTTGCAGTGAATAAAGTTCCCTAGAGCCTGGGCTTCCAACATCCACAAACATAGTCTATCTGCTTGATTTGTACTCTGTGTTGGTGACAGAACATTTGCTCTGTGACTCGTACCTACAGTGTGTGTAACTAAAGATGTCCGTTCTGGCAGCCAACACCTCACACCACGTACCTCACATAAAAAATTAAAGGTTCTCACTTACACATAATAATGCCCAAATCGCTTTCTCATCAATAAATAGCCAAAATGAAAGGAGAGAGCAGGAGATAAAGGTGGTTTATATAATTTAGATAAAATGATTGAACCTTCCTACTGCATCATTCTGAAAGAGTATGGCTATGGTTTGAATACAATAATACGAGTCTATATGCTATTCCAAACATTGCCCTCAAGTACTGTATGTATTTAGTCAAACCATGTGTACTTATGGGAGTGAATTGAAACTATAGGCAAATATTTCAGAAATATTGTGAAAGAATCCATTACCAAACCCTCCACCTCCACTTTTGAATAAATCTCAGAGATATGATTGAAGACTTTTGATAAATACAAGTACCTGCAACCTTGCGTAAATTCAGGCCTTAAAAAGGAATATTTGGCATATTTTTGTAACAGGGTCATTACAAAAAAAATCTAATAAAAACTATCGTCAGTGGTTACTACATAATAGAACACAGCATAACATCTGTTTATTGTGAATAGTTAGAGTATCGGAATATGCTTATAATATATATTGGCCTATGAGTGTACCAATAATGTTCCTTTATGAAGACATTAATACTGTTATTCAGCAAATACATTAAATTGATCATAAATGACAGTAAATACGTCTACAAGGAAAGATTTATCTTTCAAAGTAAATTATGTTTTTATAGATTTTTGATTTATCAAAGAATAGTAAAAATAAATAACTGCAAATCTGCATATTAAAATGATTTCTGAAGGATCATGTTACACTGAAGACTGGATTAACGATGATGAAAGTTCAGCTTTGCATCACACAAATAAATTACATTTTAAAATATCTTAAAATAGAAAACTGTTATTTTAAATTATAATAATATTTCAACATACTAGTGTTTTTGCTGTGATTAAATAAATGCAACCTTAGCTTCTGTCAAAACATGAATAAATCTTACCAACCATAAACTTTTGAATTGTGGTGTATTTATAGACTGAGATTAAACTCCTAATCTCATGATGTACCTCATTCACGAGGACCTTACATTCCTAGTTACGTTACTGATCTTACACTTTGTTTAAAAGACTTTTAATATTTAATAATATTAGCAATTTGACTGGCACTGACACTGTCGGATGAGAACAAAACTTGATCTGAATTGAGCTAGATAATGACACTATTGTCTTCTGCTTTATATCTGAATTTAATTTGTTCATAATTGATTAATTTGGCAACATTGACACTGTCATTGACTCAAGCTGAATAATGACACTGCTGTCTTCAGAAGGGCTGAACTTGTTTCATAATGAACGAGCTGTATGCATTAATTGAATTGAACAGAATCAACACTAAACTGACTAGAGCTGAATAATGCCGCTATTGTCTTGCCACAGCTGCTTTACAGCAGGATTTGGATGTGCTTCATTTTTTAAGTTTGCATTATTGATTGTGTTACTTTCCTGTTAAATTCTATGAAGCTGCTTTGAAATTATCTAAGCACTATGAAAATTAAAGGTGACTTTACTTTATAGAAGCAAGCCTTATAATTAGGCACATGCCTTGCTCATGGTTCCTCAAAACCCATGAAGAAATCTGTGCTCTGTAAAAAAAAAAATACAAAATTGAGAACTACTTATTTGTGCAGCACCCATGCTTGCTTATAGTTTGAGCAACTTTACAGAACATCCATACACCACAATGTGCATATCTATAGCTTGTGGCACACGGTCATCACTCATTTTCCATTTAGTCTTGTTTGTGTCCTATCTCTCCTTCCTATCTTCTAACTTTGTCTGCGGCTTGGACTATGAGTAACAGCTCGCTGGCCATCTGAAAGTTAGTCACCTCAACGACTCCACTTCCCCTCGCTGGAGAAAAAGGGAAGCCTTTTCTTCCTCTGCATAGGCTTCTCCTTTTGCTGCAGCCTAGACCCCAACAAACAAGGCCTTCTCCAGAAATTCATATTAGGGGAGCCGCAGATCAAAGAGCGGAGCGTAACATGAGTCCATGGACAGCGGATAAACAGGCACGCGAGCTCAATGCTGCTCTTTATGCTGGAGGAGAGAGAGAACGCATGACGAGGAGGAAGACTTCAAAGTGACATGCCTCTGTCTTCACTGGCCCATTAAACGCGAGTTGGGACTTGGAGGGAGGGGGTGCTTGATTTCACATGAGATGTGTAAGGTGCCGTCACAAAGATGCTTTTAGCATATGTAGTTGGAATAGTGAGAGTCTGTGGTAGAGAGAGAGCGTGGGCTTTGTCTTATTGCTGATGGTGCTGGTGCTGGTGTATTCTGGGAATGCTGCAAAGATCATTCACAAAGGAAATGTGGTGAGCGAGAGAGAGGAGGACCATATGAGAAATAGAAAGAGAGAGAGAGATTGTGATGGAAAACCCCTAAATTACCCAGTCACAATAGGATGTTCAACCACGCAATAAATCAAGAGTGTGTTTCCCTTACAATGCTGGAAACTCGCTGCCTAACCACTGTAGTACGAAGCAGTGTTGGAGAAATTAAAAGGATAGTTCATCCCAAAAAATGAAAATCCTGTCATTAATTACTCACCTTCATGTCGTTCCAAACCCGGAAGACATTCGTTCATCTTTGGAATGCAAATTAAGATATTTTTGATGCATTCTGAGAGCTCGCTGACCCTCCCATAGACAGCAAGGATACCAACACGGTCAAGGTCCAGAAACATAGTAAGGACATCGTTAAAATAATCCATGTGACATCACTGGTTCAACCATAATTTTACAAAGCTACGAGAATACTTTTTGTGTGCAAAGAAAACAAAAATAACGACTTTATTCAACAATTCTTCTCCCATGCGTCACCCTGGTGCCGTTTTGGAGAGCATCACATACGCAAACACAGGGTGACGCAGAGGAGGGATGAAAAACATGAATAAATCTTACAGACAATAAACTTATGAATTGTGGTTTACTTAAAGACTGAGACTAAACTCCTAATCTCATGATGTACCTCATTCATGATGACCTTACATTCCTAGTTACGTTAGTATCACATACGTAAACACAGGGTGACACAGAGGAGACAAATTGTTAAATAAAATAGTTATTTTTGTTCCAAAATATCTTAATTTGTGTTTCCGGAGATGAACGAATGTCTTACAGGTTTGGAATGACATGAGGGTGAGTAATTAATGACAGAATTTTCATTTTTGGGTGAACTATCCCTAGTCAAACCGTAGTAACGGTTGCAATTCTTTCATAATTACTAATAAATCCTGTATCAATGGGGATTGACGTATACTGACCTGAGAATAATTTTCTGTGACAAATTTTAAGCAATTTAGTCATGTGCGTTTTCTATCAGTGGTCACACTTTAGTTTGGGGACAAATTCTCACTATTAAGTAACTATTAACTATGACTGTTAATAAACACCGTATGTGCTGTTTATTAATAGTTAGGTAGTTGTTAAGTTTAGGTATGGGGGGGGAGTAAGGAACCTAAAATATGATAATGCAGAATAAGGCATTAATATGTGCTTTATTAGTACTAATAAACAGCCAATATTCTAGAATTATGCATGCTAATAATAAGCAACTATTTAATGGTGAGAACTGGTCTCTAAAATAAAGTGTTACCCTGTCAGCTATTTTAGCAAAAATGTCAGATTTTTTTGCAATTCAGTTTGATTTATTTAGACAGTTCACACTGCACTGAATGCACATGCATTGGAATAGTAACAGGATGTTTTTTAAGACAGAAAACAAAAGGAACACTGGATGAGAGGCACATGTAACTACAATCCACTGTATGACACAAGATGTTGCTTTTGTTTTTCATCTTTCATTTACAACCTTGAAAAAAGCTCTTTATTGTATGTGCAGCTTGGAAATCTCTATGTGCTGCAGCCAAAAAAAAAACACATTGCCACACTTTTTTGATGAGGGGCCTGTGCCAAGTACTGATGAAAGGTTATAACCACACAATTAAAAAACTCCACTCAAAATTCTGATTCAGAACTGAGACATATCTTGAGACCAACAAGAATTAGGAGTAAACTCTTTTGACTTGAGTAAGCAACTTGGGTGTGTAAGCAACCAGCCAGAACACCCTAATAACCACCAAGCAGTGGCCAAGCAACCACCCAGAACACCTTTGCAGCTGCACAGCAATGTGCAATCCTGAACTCTGTAGAAACCAGAGAGCTGTGCTCATTCATCTCAACAGCAGGTCTTTGCTGCCATGTGACACCCTCAGAACCTGTAATGTGCATACTGCCATCTGACCTGGCATGAACACAATCTACATCCTTAAATCTACCCAATATCTAAACTTAACAACTACCTTACTAACTATTAATAAGCAGCAAATTAGGAGTTTATTGAGGAAAAAGTCGTAGTTAATGGTTTGTTAAAAGTGAGAATTAGACTTTATAATAAAGTGTGACAAAATTATCTATACCAGTGGTCCATAAACTTTTAGACTCAAAGACCCCCACTACTTGAAGGCTCAAATAGTTTGTTGCAGACTATTTTCTGTTGTCATTATGACAAAGCTGCTTCTTTTCATTATTTCTTTCTTTATTTACTTACATAAACTTGGAGTATTAATGTTGTATAAGAAATATATTTCAGTTTACAGTTCATTATCTTAATTTAATTAATAGTCATATTATATCGTTTGATAATTCTTACTTTATATAGATTTTAGTCATCTGGAGGCTCCCTTAGAAGTGTTCTGAGACACTCAGCACCCTGGTTGAGAACCACTGGCCTATACAATAGTGTATTCAAAATATTCATGATAATTATTCAAAATGTGGCTAAATATACATCCACAGATGCAGATTCTCTTCTAGGCCTGAATAACCACTGACCCTCGAACCCAGCCCCCAGAATGATGCAGTTATGACATCTACCAGCAGGGGCAAATAGCCCATACTAATCAGCCAACCCTTAGCCAAATCCCAACTTTAATTCAGCATCCCTGTGCCCTGCTTCATGGGAGCTTTGGAGGGAGCAGGGCAGCTGTGTCTCATAATGTGGCTATTAGATCACGCTTGGTGAATGAAGCATTTTGGTAATTTGGAGTCATTCGAATAAAATTTACATGGAGCCTTCTTTCCTCGGACCCCAAAGATGTTTGAAGAAGAATAGACAATTTTTTATTTGTCACATACAGAGTATAACCAGCAGTGAAATGTGTTCTCTGCATTTAACCCATCCAAGTGCACACACACATGGAGCAGTGGGTAGCCAACGCTGCGGCGCCCGGGGAGCATTTAGGGGTTCAGTGCCTTGCTCAAGGGTCTCACATCAGTCGTGGACAATTCCTGCCGAAGCCGAGTTTCGAACCCACAACCTCAGATTACAAGTTCAACGCTCTATCTATTAGGCCATGACTGCCTGCTAAAGCCCAAATAAACACTTATGTAAGGGTTACCTGATTAATTAATTTATCTAATTTAACTCATAACTGCCTCATAATTTTTGGAGAGAAAAGGCGCAGACACTGGACAAGGATACAACTTTCTAAAGTGCATATGTCAACCTACTTTGGGCTGTCAATTGCTGAAGAAACTGCATAGACCTATATAGTAGGGACAGCAGCATATTGCATTTTTTATAGAAATACAGTGTTCAATGCATACTACAATTGTTTAACCACGTAGCACAGCTCACAAAGAATTCACTTTCAAGCCAAAGCTTTCTTGTGATCAACGAGGCAAATCGGCACGGCCAACTTGAACTCATTGAGGAATCTGTGAAGGGAAATCATTCATCCTTATGTGAAATTCCCATTCATGGTGATTCCTATTAAAATTACATTTAGCACCGTAAGGTAACATACATAAGTGTGCACAACTCAGAATGTCTTGCAAAATAAGAATAGTACAATCAAATGTATTCTTTATTGTTATGTTTGTTCAATTATTTTATTTATTAATCCTAGTCAATCTGGTAATATTGGTAACACACGCTAAACCTGTTGGCTCTTTCTTTTCCCCTCCTTTCTCTTCCCATTACATTCAGTGTCTTTTTGCCAGTTGCTTTTTTCTTGTCACCACGAGGGTTCAGGTTTCTTCTGTTTCACCGCGTTAAAGAGACATTCACTTGATATTTGTGGCTTGGTGCTTATACAGGCCCTGCTGCCTTCTGTGCTGGATTAGGGGCCGGTTGTCAGACACACGTCTTAGCATAACACAGAGGCCAGCGTGTGGGGTCACAGGAGCAGTTTGGGTTGTGGTACGCTCTGTAAGGCCAGGTGTCACTGAAAATCCCAGCACCGCAGTAGGGATCACGCTGTCATGTGTTTAGACAGAGGCCGGAACAGCTATCTCCAAAATGCAAGGAAGTCGTGGGGTAAGAGTCTGAATCTATCCCTGACCCCTAGAACTACTTCCACGTTCAGCTGTTACAGGACACACACTGTTTTTTTAACGGCGGAGGAGCGTCTCTGGTGTCTAAATTGGTTTTCTTTAGTGGGTGTTCTGGCATTAGCACCTAAGAGTCCATATTTTTGAAAAACACACATCTTTAATAAATTGCTGATATAGCAGCTTTAAATATAAACAGAGAGAGTTCAAAGTGGTCTGATGAATTGGAAACAGTTTTATTGAGAAAAGTGTGAATGATGTCCGCTCCTCGTGTTCACTATATGGTCTGTTTATGATTCAACAAACACAGGGCCACATTTGCAAGTGATAAATGTTCTTTTTGCTCATCTTTGTTTGTGCTTATGGCTATGGCTTATGAGCTGTTCATATTTTTAGAGTGATTGAAGGACATACTTTTTCTTCTTATGAACTCAGGTTGGCATGTTGTGTACAAGAGTGCAATTTTAGCCTGAAGTCTGAACGTGTGTGTGCTGCAGTTTTAAAGAGAGAACAGGTGGTTCTCATGTTTGAGTGAAGAGATCTTAGCGCTAAACAAAAGGGAAAGTAACATTCCAACAGCACATGAGAACATTTGACAGGAATTATTATTAGTGTTATTAATGTTGAGCTTTCCACGGTGCATTCTGGGATTGTGTTCTCTATGAAGGATATATTTGGTCAAAAAAGACATCTTATTAGACTAGCATCTTATCATTTGGAATGGCACATACATAGAACACATCAAATATGGTGAATGGAAGCTCTGTCGTGCTTGCTTGGCACGCAAGAACAAACCTCATTGGTTATTATGCATCAAACAAGCATGTATGAGCATCTGATGTTTGTTTGTGATTATATAAAATCTGTTAATTACATAAAGTGATTGCATCTTTAATAAAGAAAAATCTAGTTTAATAAAGAAAGTCTTATGGGGTTTAGAATGACCCAGGGGTGAGTAAATGATGAGAAAGATTTAATTTTTAGTTGAACTGTCTCTTTAACCTAATAAAAGGAGCACATATGAAGATTCAGTTTAACATTTTATATTCAATTACTTTCTTGCTTTCAGATGATCACTAGCCACTCTTTTGCCAATGTGTCCTTAAATAAAGGCCGTGTTCTACCGATACAATCCAAGAGTGTAGTGTATTGTGTAACGGTGCCCTGCTAGTGTCCTGTTTACACAGTGGGACACAAGCACTCGTAAATAAGGAGAAGTGGCCGTGCGAGATGAAAGCTGCAGTCTGTTGTCTGTTCCCTGCCAACCTCTTATTAAAAGCCTTTTACATGTAAACAGTCCATCTTGTAAAACACAAAGCATACCCTTGCCTTTTAATTTGACCTGTTTTCCCCTCATACTCACTTATTTGCTTTTGTTCTGTCCTGATATTTGTAATGTTTGCTCATGGTAAGGTGTGGCAGGTCCTTGCTGGTTTGCGAGTTCAAAGAGGGTTTTTAGGTACTAAAATAGTGTATTAGTGGGAAAAGTATTGTGTATTGATAATTAACATCCTATTGAGTATAAATTGCGTTTTCTGAGAAGTTTATTCTGCTACTTGATAGTCATCTGACAAATTTGCTAAGGAAATCATGGATACTTGGTAAACAGGTTTTTGAAAGTAAAGAAAATAAACTGTTTTGCATCTTGACTTTTTCCCATGGTATATGTGGTATGGCAAGTATCGTTTTCCCTCAGCTTTATGCAAAAAGAGCCTTCAGCTAGTGTCAAATATCAAGAAGAAATGATTAATAATTTATATGGCAATGAATATAAGCATGTGATAATGATCGAACTTGTTTCTTTTGTTTCTGGCAGCAGGCAAGTTTGTTATGTGCAAAGAAAGGAACATTTAGGTTATTTATTTTTTATACGCAAATTAATCCGAAAGTCAGAAAGATGATTTGACAAATATTTACAGCATCCCAATATTCTCACAACATCTCACAGTGTACATTTATACTTTTCATACATTCATACTTTTAGTCAATACCAAGCCATTCTTTTAGTCAATACCAAACCATTTTATTTAGTTTATTCATGGTTTTATTTCAGTGATGTGGGTCAATTTAAAAGGACAGCTTCTCAAAAAACCCTCATATTCTAAACATAAATTAATAAATGTTGAATTGTTTTGTCATACACTGTATGTCAATGGGGTCCAAAACGCCAATGGATCCTGTTTACTTTCATTCAATGGACAAAAAAACAGATACGTTTCCCAACTTTCTTCTGTGGAATACCAAATTTTGTGTGTTCCACTATTTAATACACTCTCATAAAAAAAGGTACAAAAGCTGTCGCTGGGGCGGCACCTTTTCAAAAGGTACTTTTTGTACCTATTAGGTTCAAATATGTACACTTTAAGTACTAATATGTACCTTTAAGGTACCAAAATGGACCCTTTAGGTTTAAACATATACCTTTTGAAAAGGTACCGCCCCAGTGACGGCTTTTGCACCTTTATTTCTGAGAGTGTACAGGTAAGAAATGACAAGAGTGTAAGTAAATTATATTTTACTTAGCATTTTGGAGGGAATTTCTTTAACATTCATTCTCTTCTTTTTTGTCAATGCACATAACAGGGTCATAGGAAAAATACTGCCTAAAATTGTATTTACTTCATTAACATTTAATAAGCTAAGTCCATGAGGACATACCATAGGCATCTGTTGCTTTTATGTTAAACTAATGATAATGATTACTACCATAACCCTTAAAATAATAGATATCCTAAAGGGAGGTTTGGTCAGATGTAGAAACTTCTGGAGACAAATTACTTCAGTTAAACTCCATGTGTGCACACGCACACACACACACACACGCACACACACACACACACACACACACACACACACACACACACACACACACACACACACACACTATTGGGACTCAGTAGGATGTGTGTTTATGTGTATGTTTGACCTATAAAGGCATGAAAGGGAAAGCCTCTATTGGAGCTCACCTGCCCTGACCCATAACAAAAATCACCTCTCCTCATGAATGCACTCAGTTTTCAGGCTTGGGGCCGAGGGACTTTCTTTGAAGTGACACTTTATCTGTGTATGTATGTGTTGCAGGGAGAGAGTGAGAAAGATTATTCATGTGAACGCAAAAATACATTCTTGCGTCCTTTTTAGAAGAACAATATAAAACGTTCAGGTAAATGTCTTGTCACAAGGTGTGTGTATGTGTGTGTGTGTGTGTGTGTGTGTGTGTTTTTTGTGTGTGTGTGTGTGTGTGTGTGTGTGTGTGTGTGTGTGTGTGTGTGTGTGTGTGTGTGTGTGTGTGTGTGTGGGGGGGGGGAGGTTTAGGGCCCTTTTGTTACGGGCTAATGAATGTATTTTGGATGTCTGTGTGTGTGAGGTGATAGTAATCTGAGTCTTTCACACTCTCACACAGGATTGTTTTGTGGATGAAAATGGAGGTTCTTCCTCCTTGGTGACCCAGGGTTCACAGATTTCCTCTGATGTGTGTGGCACACTGCATGTGTGTGTGCTGGTATCTGCCGTGAGTTCAGCTTTTTGCTCAGGCGTGATTAGCATGATTAGTCAGTAATGGAGACAGTGAGGACGGGGGAAGGACACGTCACACCTGTCCTGAGGACAAGTGATCAGTTAGATCAACTCTAAACTTCCAGGCTGATATCTTTCTCCTCGTGTCTATCTCCTCCGGATGTGCTGATAGGGATAAAGGAGATGGATGGATGGGGGTCAGGAGAGTGAAAGAAAGAGGGAAGTGTGTTTCTTTGCTGACAGAAGAGTGATGCACGGACCGAAAGGTGTGGACAACACTACCATTAAATGTGGTTGCCATCATTGAATTAAGAACATTAATAAAATACAACAAAAATGCATGATTGTGAATTAAGATCAGTATTATTTAAGTATAAATGATTCATGTTATTACAGATTTTATAAATATTTTGAACTAAGTTTTATTCATTTTGTTTTAAAGTTTTATTGTTTTTTTGACATTTTTCATTTTTAATTTATTTAAAAATGTATTTTTTATTTTAGTTTTAGTTACTTTAGTACATTAAAGTAAACTAAATTAAAATGAGAAATGTTGCCTTGGCAGCTATCTGAAAACAAGTTTGTAAAAGATATGTTTAACTTTATTTCAGTTAATGTTTATTTTACTAAGTAATGTTATGTTTTATGGTTTTAGTTTTAGATAATAACCCTAAATCATCTAGAATAAAAGAGAATGTGTATCCAGAAGATGGCTCATTTGCAGCATTGTTTTTGTATATTTAAAACACTATTATACAAGTTTATGCTGATGCAATTGCCCATACAGAAACAAAAAACATATATATATATATACAACTGATGTATTTACTTTTAAACAATTTTCAATTAGATATTGCTAGTAAATTTCACAAGTACTTTGAATGAATCTGCAAATAACACATTGAATTGAATTGTTTTTCTAAAAGTAGAATTTCTGTCTTTTTTTTTTTTTTTGGAAACATCTTAGACAAATGTGATACAAAAATGTCTGTGAACTTTCTTGAGCTTCAAAAGGGAAAACTTTGAGGTCGAAAACTATCCTCTGAAAAGTTCTGTTGAGCAAGTTTTCATCATTGCTGATGGTGATTCCATAAGAAAAGCGTGGATCTGAGTGCATGTTTCTCGAGTGTGTGTGCAGTAGCTTAGTGTGTGTTAGTCGTCATGCAGAGATGAGTGTGTGTTCTGCTCTTATCTTAATGGAATCTGAGGGTGGCTGTTTGTTTAGCTGAGGGCTGGGGTGTGGTAGACTACATTACAGGGCCTTTGTCATGCTAACCCACGGCTCAGTGCTCAGCTCCCCGCTGGGCCGCAGCTCTTTTGTGTGCGCTGCTGTCTCAGCGGGGCTGTCTACACTGCACGGCAGGGGCAGGCTGGGGGCCGTCGTGCCCCTGCGTCAGGCCTTGAGTCTAGTGTGCTCTGCGGGGTCCCTCTGATTAGCAGCCCCTCGACCTGCCTCTGTCCCCTGGCTCTGAGCGTCACTGTCCCTCCTTTAGTACTCAGCCCATCCGTCACACCCCTGTTTATCCTCGGGTCTCCTTCTCTCTCCTGCGGATCCAATGTGTGAGGTCATTCCGTATAGAGAGCGAGAGCTTTTCTCAGACTAATTTGAGCGATTTAGGGATAAGGATTTGTGTTTGGCTAGATGATGTGCCATTTGGTGCTCCCAAATCCCCCTCTTAATTCAGTCCGCTTAATAAAGCAGAGCCAAAACTCTTCAAGAGTGAGACAATTACAGACGCCCTATTCACAAAACCTGTCATATTTCACCCCAAAATCTAAAGAAAGAAATAACAGATTTTATAGAAGAATTTGACATATTTTTGAGACTTTTTCAGACTCATTGAAAATATAATAAATTATGATGCACCAGTTGCACAGAAGGCCACCTTGTCATTCTGAGGTCATTCTTGGTTTTTCTTTCATCTTTGAATGCAGTACACACAGATACAGTGGGTGTGAACAGGACAGCTTAGGACAGTCTTGTGGTGTCTATGACTGGAGTAAATGTGTTTGCGAATACATTTTTAGTTTTTTGCTCCATTGATTAAATGGGTTGCGTTGATTATAATGAGAGGTGTGGTCATAAGCCGGGCTGGACTGAGGGGCAGATTTGAGGGGGATTTGAGTGGCAGCAGACACTAAAACATATGTCTTTCTGGAGGAGGCCACGATGCTAATTTAAGAACAGAAGCATATCCCTCGTCAGAGCCCTTTATGACGACCCACAGGCACAGGATACAGTCAGTCTGTCTGGAGAAAGGAATGAAAAGAGAAAGAGAGATACTGTGTTAACAAGTTTTGTCTCAAGGGGAAAATCCGCCATATTTATTATAAGCTTCTCAAAGTGGAAAAAAGGCCAGAATCAGCAAGAGATGAGTAATCAGGCTACATAGTCATGGTTGGTCATTTTAATGGAAATTATAACTTTAAAGTGATTTAAGGAAAATAAATCAATAAATACACATTCATCAACAGATTATACTTATTGCTGATCATCTGATGAAATATTATTTAATAAACAGAACCTGTTAACCATACTTTGTGTCCGAATATAATAATTCCAAAGCAAACTGTCATGCAAATGATGATTGTTAAACATTAGATTAAAAGAGTATTACTAAGAAGCATGTACTGTATGTACTCTGCTGTGGACTTGCAAGTCTCAGAATGGGAATGCACATTTCTTCGGGACAATGGAAGTTTTTGCACACATCCTTAAGTCAGTTGTATTGTGGATGAATTATTCATGATCAGAGACACTCTTGTGCTGTGACATTTGAATTGGTAATCAGCATCTTTAGAGCCCCAATTCATTTACAATCAGTTAAATGATCTTATTTTTATCTCAGTTATCTAGTTTTCTGATTCACCTGACAGAAGAACAAGAACAATAACGATATGTATTGTGGCACAAATACAGATAGATACAAATACAAACAAAGAGTATAAAATTATACAAAAATATTTAAATAGATTTTCTGCCACCTCATATTATTTCCATCACAAAAATGTTATGAGCAGTGCAAAGTTTTCCCAGGGAAAGAAAAAGCCTTGAGCGAGAACGCAAAAGTATTGAAATAATTTCTATAATTTCTAATAATCTGATCAGGGGCTCCATACAAATCAGTCTTGGAGGAAGTAAATGAAAATGTTTGAGCTGTATTAATATCTTTGACTTGTTGAAATCTCATCTGGAGACACACCTGGGATGGTTTTCTCCAAAGCCTCCCATTTCTGTCCATTTAATCTGTTAATTGGGATGTTAAGAGATCTCATTTGCAATTGTGTGTGTTTTTTCTTTCTCTCTCTTTGTACGGCCAGCCTCAAACATTTTGACCCTAGATATCTATAACATCGTTTATTCTCGTAATCTGTGCATGGAGTCATTGGGAAAGCCGGCAGGGTCAGTTTGGGCTCAGCGGCAGTGGAATATTAACTCATTATTCTGGGGTGTAATTGCACCAGACTTCCACTGTTGAATGGGTGGAGTTCATTGTCTTTGTTTGTTTTTCGCTCTGGGCAGCTACCCTCACTGCTGTGTTTTTTACTCTTTTACAACTTCTGTGGTATTTACAGTGGAGCCACTCAATGCAATTACCCCGTTCGCATTGCCACTCTCGCCCCTCTTATCTTCCCTCTCTTTGTTTGAGTGTTTATTTCAACATTTCTCTCTCTCTCTCTCTCTCTCTCTCTCTCTCTCTCTCTCTTTCTCTCTCTCTCTCTCTCTCTCTCTCTCTCTCTCTCTCTCTCTCTCTCTCTCTCTCTCTCTCTCTCTCTCTCTCTCTCTCTCTCTCTCTCTCTCTCTCTCTCTCTCTCTTCGCTGTTTCTCTCTTCAGGGCAGGTATTTGGATTTATGGGAGTTGCTCTGCATCCCGCTGGGCAAACAGCTTGTCCCAGTCTGTGTCCACCTTGTCCCGCAGGCCTGCGATTGTCTGCCACTAATTGGGAAGAGACTGTACTGCTCCGATCAACCACGAAAGACGTAACCCGTCCATTATTCATCCATCAATCAATACATCCATCAATGAGTAATCCAGCAATCAATCACTCCAGCTACTCACATTCACTCGCTGGAGAGACACACTATAATTTTCTGTCTGGCATTTCATAAGTGGGATGTTTTGCATGATGGTCTACACACATAGAAAATCTTGCTTGTCCAGTGCTACAAATAAATAATTAGAGTTTTCTTTTTCCAAACGCAGACACCCTGTCTGTCTGAGCTCTGGTGGCCATCTACACAGAGTGTCGGGACTATCAGGACTTTTTAAGACAAACTCTTTAAAAAAAGATACAGAAAAATTTCTGCAAAATTCGGGTAAATGTACTGTACATTGATTTGAAGAGGTTTTCTGTATTTACTTTTTTTAACCTGCATTTTGAATTTAACACTGTAATGTGTTTAGTTAATAGAAATGTACTTTTTTTGTACTCGTTATAGTAACTGTAAATGATCCATACTCACATGTAACTACTAACCCTAAAGGTTAACCCTGTACATATAGTTAATTTTACATAATACTAATTTGTGTAATTTCACTGCAACAATGTCACCTTAAAATAAAGTGTAACCAAAGTCGGTCATCATTTACTCAAACCTGTTGATTTTCTCTTCTTCTTTTCTTTTGTTTTAGTGCTGGTCACTGTTTTCAATTCAGTTACAATAATTAGAGACTCTTTTTTGGGGCCATTAAGATTATTTTCATTCTATAATTTGCTTGTTAAGTATACATTCTAAATTAATTCATTATAAATACATTCATGTTTTTATTAAAATCAGCATAAATTAAATGCAATACAAGCACTGTGCACATACAGCTGTATTTTGCAATAAATTACACAACTGAACCTTACATTTTAAATAATATATAACACAATGAATTTAAAATGTAATATTACAGTAAAACATTAGTATTAGTGAATTAGTAACTAGTATTAGTGAATTAGTAAAATATTAGCTATTTTACAAATCTAAATGTCCTTAAAACATTCTAATAAGCTTTATGCTTGTAACAAGGGGGAAAATAATTAACATTTTATTTAATTAAATGAATAGGTAAATAGGTTAAGAAAAATAAAAAGTCAAGTCATCATTTATTCAAAACTGTTATTTATTTATTTATTTATTTAAAACACAATGTGCTGGTCACTCTTTTCCATTCAGTTACAATAAAAAGACACTGGTGCTTTCAGGATTGATAAAGGATGCAAAAGCAACATAAAGGTGTCATGAAGAGGTACATGCACTACATTCCACGTCTTCGGAAGTGATACTTTAAAGGGATAGATCACCCGAAAATGAAAATTCTGTCGGTTGCTTTTATAGTATAAAAAAGAAAGTCAATGTGTACATTCAACTGTTTGGTTACTCACCTTCTTTAAAATATCTTATTTTGTGCTCAACTGAAGAAAGAAGCTCATACAGATTTGGAACATTATGAGGGTCATTAAATGATTACATAATTTCTACTTTTGGGTGAATTATCCCTACAAGGTTTTGTTCACTGGGAATCTTGACTTCAGTCCTATCTCACCCTGAGCTCAGTGGCGAAGTAGTGTTGAACTTTTAATTTTGGATTGTCAATGAATTGGTTTATCAGGTTCTTAACACCTATCTAGATGATTCTTTCAGAAACTGGATTAATCTAGTTCTCGGTTTTGACTGATCTGATGGCATCTGTTCTTGAGTTAACAGCTCAATGGAGGGAAATCCATTTATCAATAATTAAGAACGTTACGTTTTGTGGAAGAAAGTAAGCCATGCAATTGCATAAATAATGAAATTAATTTTATTTTTTAACCATTCTTTAATCTTTAATAATAATTAGGCAGATATAAAAAGAAAATTACAAGACTTCGCCTCTGACCTCTCAGTCCAATGCAATGTGGACAGGAAATACCAGAACAAGTAACAAGTGCTAGATATTATCACAGGAGGACACAAATAACAAGCGTGGGAACAAGATGCCAAAAGTCCCTCAACCTCAAAGAAAGTTATGGTAATGGTGGTGACTCATTCCTGGCACACCCTTTCCCAACAAGCTTCACTTTTCGCTGCGTCTTTAATGATGCTGCCCCTGTCCACCCCCAACCTCCTCTACCTCCCACCCCAAACCCTTTACCTCTCCAGCTCTGGGCCCTCAGGTGCGCCTCCAGGCCCCCGCTGGATGAACTGCCTTATCTGATGTATCTGACTTGTCACGCCATCCCCCATTTCTCCTCTTCTCTCCTTCTTCCAGTTGCTCCATTTATTTGGGATTTGTTTGAAGAACAGGCCCTGTTCATTTCCTTCTCTATGCAAATAAAATGACATCTCATTTATTAAAATTAGAGATGAAAGAATGTAATTTAAAAAAATTATCTTTCTTTCTTTCTGCGACAAACCAAATTTTTGCATAAATATCACTAAACAAATCTGTCCAGGTGAATCCGATAAAGAATAATACAAATAAAAAATGAAGGCAAATGAAGACTGTTTTAGTACTATTACAATTAATTTAATCGTATTATTTTAATGACAGATATGCACGGTCCAAAACTTTCCACCAGACTTTTTAAAATTAAAATCCGCATACAGTAAATTAAACATAATACAAGTACTATCAACATAGGGGTGGGTGATATGACCTCCTGAAGTCCACGATCATCTCCACTGTTTTAAATGTGTTAAGCTCCAGGTAGTTAAGACTGCACCAGAAAGCCAGCTCCTCAACCTCCTGTCAGGAGCTTGACGGAGGGGTCTTTAGATGTGCAGTCATTCGTGTACAGGGAGAAGAGCAGTGGGGAGAGAACACAGCCCTGAGGAGCTCCAGTGCTAATTGTGCGGGTGCTAGATGAGAGTTTTCCTTACCTTACTACCTGCTTCCTGTCTGTCAGGAAGCTGGTGATCCACTGACAGATGGAGGTGGGGACGGAGAGCTGTGTCAGTTTATTCTGAAGGGTGTCCGGGATGATGGTGTTAAAAGCGGAGCTGAAGTCTTCAAACAGGGTCCTCACATAAGACCCTGGTCTGTCCAGATGCTGTCCGGATGAAGTGCAGTCCCATGTTGACTGCATCATCCACAGACCTGTTTGCTCTATATGTAAACTGCAGGGGGTCCAGTACGGGTCCAGTGGAGGCCTTCAGATAAGCCAAAACCAGTCTTTCAAATTATTTCATGACCACAGACATTAGAGCCACAGGTCTGTAGTCATTAAGTCCAGCAATTTTGAGTTTCTTTGGGACGGGGATGATGGTGGAGCATTTGAAACATGAGGGGACTTTGCACAGCTCCAGTGATCTGTTGAAAATCTTTGTGAAGATGGGGGCCAGCTGGCCAGCAAAGGTTTTAAGGCAGGCTGGTGACACACTGTCTGGTCCTAGTGCTTTCCCTTCTTTTTTTCACTCTGAAAACCTGGTGCACGTCATCTTAACTTATTTTTAGAGAAAGGGGTCACTGGAGGTGTGAATGGTTGTGTGGAGAGGTGTTCAGGGCAGGAGTGGGGTGTTTTTCCAAATCTACAGTAAAAGTCATTACAATTGTCTGCCAGTTGTTGTACAATTGTTCCTTAGCTTGCCAGAATAATTCCTCTTTGCTACTCTGATCTCCTTTTCCAGTGTGTATTTGGCCTGTTTATACAAGACTATATCCCCATTTCTGTAAGCATCTTCTTTGGCCTGACAGAGCTGTCTGAGTTTTGTAGTAAACCAGGATTTGTCATTGTTGTAGGTTAAATGAATCCTGGAAGGAATGCACATATCCTTACAGAAACTGATATAAGATGTTACAGTCTCTGTGAGCTCGTCCAGATCGTTGTGACAGAGTGATATGCATCCTTTATCGCTGTATAACAGTGATCCAATATATTACTGTCTCTAGTGGGATGTGTGACAGCGCCGAGCACGGCAGCCGTGTTGCGAGCTCCTACCAAACTTTGCAGTTTTTCATGTGATTTACTTATTATTTTGCTGTTTTTCATACTGGATGTCTACACTCTTATTGCCTACGACAGACACACACACACTTTCCGAAATCGGCTCCTCCGTCGCACATCGGAAACCACACTTTGAGTTCCTTAATGCCGGCGCTTTATTTACAAACACAGCAGCAGAGCCCTTTGTCTGGGCCACACGACCGCGACGAAGGAAACGTAGCCAAAAAAGAGGGAAGAGAGCTGACGTCCTCGTCAGACTGAGACGCCGTGCCTTTCGACCTCCTCTCCCAACCATTTTGCTGAGCGCATCTCATACCAACGAGAAACAAGCGACTGCTGCGTTATTTGCCTCACAGAAACCTGGATGTCTGCAATGGTTCCAGACTCAGCCATCGAGCTCACAGGGTTCTCCGTGCATCGCTCGGACAGAACGAAAGAGCTCACAGGGAAATGCAAAGGTGGGGGCGTCTGTTTCTATATCAAAAACTCGTGGTGTGATGAAAAGAGCCTACACTCTATTAAATCCTTCTGCTCCCCTGATCTGGAATTTCATATGCTTCTGTGTCGACCATTCTGGCTACCAAGGGAATTTACAGCGATCATAATCACGGCTGTTTACATTCCCCCTCAAGCCAACACAGACCAGGTACTCAAGAAACTGTATGGGAATATAATGGCGCTTTTCCACTGCATGGTACGGCACGGTACGGTTCGGTACGGTTCACTTTTGGGGGTTTTTCCACTGGGTACTGTACCTGGTACCTGGTACTTTTTTAGTACCACCTCAGCCGAGGTTCCAAGCGAGCCGTACCGTTACCAAAACGTGACGTGTAAACTCTACTGATCACTGATTGGCCGGAGAAAATCGTCATTACTGCGTCACTG
The DNA here is from genome assembly GCA_027474115.1 of Schizopygopsis malacanthus. Lineage (NCBI taxonomy): Eukaryota > Metazoa > Chordata > Actinopteri > Cypriniformes > Cyprinidae > Schizopygopsis > Schizopygopsis malacanthus. The sequence goes on from CM049872.1 coordinate 34,047,878, forward strand.
AACTTGCGACACGAGACCCTCCTCTACAGCCCTACCCGCTAGATTTAAATCACCACAGCCAGCGACGGATCGGACGCAACTTCTGTTTAAACAAACGCACATTTTTGCATCAACCACAAAATAGCAGTGTCGTTGTCTGTTGAGGAAGTACAGAAGTTCCTCTCGTTGATAGCCGAGGAGCGGATCCAGTGAGAGCTTGATGGCGCGACGCCGAAGGAAAAAGCCTTATGTATATAACGTTACTTTTGAACTTGCTATATTTTCATAGTATGATTTCTGTTTATATTTTTACCTTTGTATCTGTGTTTTGCTTCAATTAAAAACAATCTGATCGAATAAGTGTACCTCCAGACTATATTAAATATGTATTATTGTATGAGCACATAATGAACCTCTTGAAAAAGACAAATGATTAATGCCACGATTATAAAAACCATCATATAAATAAAAAAAACAAGGGATACATTGTATATTTTGAAATTCAAGTTTATTGATAATTCACTTTACAGAACACGCTACATGAGTAGTTAACTAACTTAATCAAGTAACGCAGCACACCTGCACGAACATCCCTGCTCTCCTCATCTACAGCCCGTGTCACTGTCACCACAGTCTCTGCTGCTGGGGGTAAATCCCAAGCATTCTCATAGACCTCTCCATTGCTGTTAAAAACATCCACATGCCGAGAATGAAGAACACTATTCCGTCTCCTTTCTTTTGTTTGTGGCGCGTTTACGATGATGTCACGGCAGTAGAGGCGACACAGCTATAATGACACGTGAATAGTGTTTTGAGAAACTCATCAGAGACTACATCTGCTCGGTGCTGCCTGCCACACTGGATCCGCTATAATTTGCATATCGCAGCTACCATTCCACAGATGAGGCTATTGCCTTCACCCTGCACACTGCTCTCTCCCACCTGGAAAATAAGAACACCTATGTGAGAATGCTGTCCGTGGACTATAGTTTCGCATTTAACACCATTAAGCTCCTAAGACTCTGGGACTAAACAGATCTCTGTGCAGATGGATCCTGGACTTCATGACAGGCAGAAGTCAGGTGGTCAGAATGGGCAACAATACCTCATCTCCCCGGATCCTCAACACGGGTGCTCACCTGGGGGCTGTGGGTGAGCAGCCCACTCCTGTACTCCCTGTACACACATGACTGTACCACACACAGCTCCAACGTCATCGTAAAATTTGCTGATGACACAACGGTGATAGGCCTGATCACTGACAATGATGAGACAGCCTACAGAGAGGAGGTGAGTACCCTGACTAAATGGTGTCAGGAGAACCACCTCTCACTCAACATCGACAAGACCAAGGAGCTGGTGGTGGATTACAGGAGACAGAGCAGAGAACACACACCCATCACCATCGACAAGACACCTGTGGAGCGGTTAAACAGCTTTAAGTTCCTCAGCGTTCAAATCACTGAGGATCTCACATGGTCTGCTAACAGAGATGCAGTGCTGAAGAAGGAAGTTTGAAGTGCTGAAGAAGGTCTCTTCTTCCTGAGATGGCTGAGGAAGTTTGGAATGAGCCCCAGCATCCTCAGATCATTCTACTCAGTAGAATGATACTGTACACAGTACTCCTGCACTGTGGAGAGCACCCTGACTGGCTGCATCACCGCCTGGTTTGGAAACAGCACCGCTGTAAGTATGTCTAATATGTCATAATATTATGTAAGTATGTCTAATAGTATGTCTAGATCTGAACAACACATCTTCTTTAACACAATTACATCTGTCATACACAGTCGTACGCGCAGCCTTGTAAAGTACTTCATTTAACTTGGACGCGCACACAGACATTCGACGCATGCGCTTTGCGACAAATTGCAATACCTCTACTGGCCTAGTAGAGGCGCCCGTAGGGAGCAGTTATGAAGATTACAGTGTGACAAAGGACATGGAAGAAAAACTCATAGAAGTCTGGTAAGCACCGCGGAAAGGCTAGCCGTGACCAAGCATTGCTGCAAGCTAGTGTTTGGGAAGCCGGACAGTGTCTAAGCTTATTCCGGAGGTGTGTGAAGCCATATGTTCATGCAGTTTTTCTTCGGCTACCTTGTGAATTGATACCCCCAAGGCAGCGTTTCCACCTTGCGGATAAACTAATTACTGCAAGAGAGTTTAATCTGCATGTGCGACCTGCGCGTATAAAGTATGGTTACAAAAATCAGGGGGTGCGCATACAGTACGCACGTACTATTCTGATGACGAAATTCGCATCACGCACACTGTATGCCACAAGTTGCACTTAAAGTCATATCTAATGGTGTTGAAATATTTAATATGAAAATAAATAATTTGGTGTATTAGATGTCTTTTTTTCTTATTTTACCTAATCATTATATTATTACTGTCGTGTCGTGCTTACTTTTCCGTGAACAGCCGCGCATAAATCATAACTGGGACTAATGAAATTCAATAAAAACTGCAATCGAATTTAATAATAAAAGCTCATATTTGAATATGTTATTTTCTTTATTTCTGAAGAATTATTAGCATGTGCTTGATGTTATATAGCATACATTTTCGAAAGCCTGGAAGAGTTTATTTAGCGTAGCAGGCAGACAGCTGGCGGCGCGGCTTCTGCTGAGTCGGCGCCATCTTGGGGCGACTCAAAGCTGCTGCAGAGCTGGAGCGCATGGGCAGGAAGTGTCGCATTGCCTGGGACGACTTCTGTGCGGCTGTGAAGCATTCAGCGAAGCCCTCTACTGCAGGACCAAATAGGCCGGTGGGGGATATTTTTTCGCCAAGGGGAGAGAACGTAATAATTACGAAAACTAATCTTTATTTTTGTTAATTATTATTTTATTTCAGTTAGTTTTTCAATAACTGTTGTTAGTTTTGTTTCTTTTTAGTTTTCCAAATATTTTGGACATTTTTATTTTATTTCAGTTTACGAAATAGTTTTTTCATCAATCATTTTAGTCTTAGTTTTAGTTTTCATTTATGAAAATAACGTTGGAGCTGACTAGCAAAATAGCTGCAAAAGTAAAAGCAGAGAAGTTTGTACACTGAACCGTTTGTTTGTTTGTTTGTTTCTAACAATGATAATAAATCAGCATATTAGAATGATTTATGTAAGTTCATGTGATACTGAAGACTGGAGTAATGGCTGATGAAAAATCAGTTTTGCATCACAGAAATATATTTTAAAGTATAGTAAAAAAGAAAATCATTATTTCAAATTGTAATAATATTTCAATTTGTTTCTGTATTTTTGCTCAAATAGGCTAAATACAGGCTTGATGAGCATAAGAGACTTCTTTCAAAAACATTTAAAATTGTAATTTTCCAAATGTTTGTACTGTATAAGTATACATCATTTAAAGTTAAATGTTTTATAAATAAAAATGGTTAAGAATCATATCTGTTTCAAGTGCTTTTTTTTAGGGGTGTATGAATGAATACACCAAAAGCGCTTTACAATCATGTGGGGGGGGGGTCTGCACAACCACCACCAGTGTGCAACATCCACTTGGATGATGCGACGGCTGCCACAGGACAATGGCGCCAGTGCGCTCACCTCACACCAGCTACAGGTGGAGAGGAGAGAGAGTCATAGAGCCAATCAAGTGGATGGGGATTATTAGGAGGTCAAGATTGATAAGGGCCTGTGGGGGGAATTTGGCCAGGACACCCTACTCTTTATGAGAAGTGCCATGGGATTTTTAATGACCACAGAGAGTCAGGACCTCGGTTTAACGTTTCATCCGAAGAACGGAAGGGCATCCAACATAACTTTTGGCTAGGGCCTCCTTATATCTAGAACCGGCCCTGCCGTCAGTTTGTGACCTAAAGCTCAAGCGTACTTGCGTTATGCAGCAGGACAATGATCTGAAACACACCAACAAATCCACCTCTGAATGGCTCAAGAAAAACAAAATTAAGGTTTTGGAGTGGCCAAGTCAAAGTCCAGGCTTAAATCCCATTGAGAAGATGTGGCATGACATTAAACAGTCCATTCATGCTTGAAAACCCTCCAATATGGCTGAAATAAAACAATTCTGCAAAGAAGAGTGCTAGTTATTACAAACGCTTGATTGCAGTTGTTGCTGCAAAGTGTGGCACAACCAATTATTAGATTTAGAGGGCAATTATTTTTGACGTAGCGCCAGGCAGGTTTGGACAGCTTTTTTCCCTTAATAAATGAAATCATTATTTCAAAACTGCATTTTGTATTTACTCGGGTTATCTTTGTTTAATATTAAAATTTGTTTGATGATCTGAATCATTCAAGTGTGACAAATATGCAAAAAAAATTAAACAGGAAGAGGGCAAAAAAATTTTTTTACAGCACTGTATGCCCGTATTATTGTATTAATAAACATAAAATAAACATACAATAAATTAAAATAAATAAATAAACAAAACTACTTATATATCCTCTTTCTGCAATACTATCTTGCACAATTGTCACCGGTAAATGTAACTTGGATATTCAGATGTTCTTACATGTCAAAAACATGACAGAAGCCCCCCCACCCCCCAAAAAAGTAAATAAAATAAGTATAGTAAAAACATTGTGCACAATTTCTGTATGCACAAAAATATGCACTATTTATATATATATATATATATATAATCTATAATTTCTGCACTTAAATTTAACCCAGATGTCTTATTTTCATGGACAGTTTTTTTGTGAGATTTATTCATATAATATGATAAAACACTTTTCACTCAGAAATTGCTTGTAGATTTTACTAGTGCCGGGCAACGTTTAATAATCGCATCCTAAATAAAAGTTTTTGTTTATATAATATATTTGTGTGTACTATGCATATTTATTATGTGTATATAAAGACACAAATATACAGTATATATTTTGAAAATATTTATATGTATATTGTTTATATTATATATTTAATATATAAACATAACATATTTTTGCTTAAATATATGTATGCGTGTGTGTGTGTATGTGTGCATTTTAATGTGCATTTTATCATACACAAGAAACATACACACTTCATGCTTTAATCTGTGGATGTTTAGGTCATTAGGTTCTAATGTATTGGTCTGCAGGGTAACTGGCTTTAACACGGCGCATAGTCACCATTCTCCCCATAAGCTTTAGCCCCTTAGCAGCTTAGTGGAGATCTCTTTTTCAATCCAACCGTCCCTCATGACAATGAGGGCCACATGGGGCCAGCCGGAGCATATGGGTCTTCTTACGTAATAACTCACCCATTCTTTTGCTTCTTGTGATTAAGATTAATTCTGCAACACAGGTTCTTCACATTTCTATTAATAATTGGCATGACTTTAAGTGGAACAAAATGTATTTTAGTCATTGTAAAAGGCTAGCTTCAGGCTTGTTTGAATGTTAACTAGATCAGAATCCTAACTAGACAGTTATTATTAATTTTAACCAATTAATCTCCATTTCTGATAGTTAGCTACATTTCATAGGGAAGTTCGCTAGCTTGTGTGACAGTACAGTGGAAATGCAAAATAAGGCTTGGGTTCAAGGGGTGCAGATGACCTTAAATATCTTGTCCTGTGACCTCTATCACCTTCCAAGTACATTAACCCTAAAACCCGTCACAGACCTGATGACTGTTTCTCTCGAACCTCATCATTGTCTCTCCATCACTAATCCACACATGAGGCCCATGTCCGTGAAAGTTTGGTTCAAATATAGTGACATTCTTGTGCATCTCTTTCTCTTTCATAACACGCAAACACACTCACACTAAATCACATATGTGTTGCGTAGAGACAGATTGGCGGTTGGGAAGGTTGGGGTGTTGGGGTGTTACTCGGATGAGTTTTAATCAGGGAAGGCCTTGTCCTGGACAAATTTGTGGCCCCTCGTCCTAATTCATCTCCCAGACTCCATCCTTGAGTTGTCTCTTGCACTAATGAAAAGGTTCACTCCAACTGAAGGTCAACAAGACTCGCCCCATCACTCTCTCCTCTCCTCTTCTTTCCTCTCCTCAATCTTCCTCTCTATCCTTTCTTTTGCTGAAATGTAATGTTCTTATTTCCTAGTCTTAAATGCACAATCACACATTATGCCATTAAAGGGTTACTTTACACCCCCCAAAATATCATGTAATTCCAAACCAATGCCAAGTTTGTAACTCTATTTGCTTCCAAATATTGTTGTGCATATTCAAACATGCTGCAGGAAAGTGCATTGCTAGTTACATCAAAGATCCTAAACTGCTGGTTTTCATGCATCTAGTAACCAAACAAGAAACAGTTTTAAAATGCAAACTTTGACTGCATATTAGGAATTCATTCGCTTGACTTATTGTTTATTTTCCCCTTGTTTTAGTTAAATCATGGCCACGATTTAACAACATTCAGTTTTATCAAAATGAAACAGAGAATAAATTGGTAAAACATGACCATGACTTATCTAAAATAAGGGAATGAGTTAGGACAACGTTCCCGTGATTTACCATATTTTCCAGAATATAAATTACAGTTAGGTTTGGCATTTATAATAAACCCACTATAATTTGGGTTTGTTTCATACTTACATTTTATATTCCTGTTATTTTCTAAGGTAATAATATGTGACTTATACACTGTTGTGACTTAGGTGTTTTTTGTGGCTTTTTGTAAAAAAACAATTTTGATCCTGTGTTACTTATTTTTCAGAAAATGATAAATAAATGAAATAGAGGGAACAGGTTCATATAACGTGACCACAATTTAACTATAATGAGGGGAAAAGAATAATAAACCATGCCCAAAAATGTATAAGTCATAGGAACAAATTTGTATTTCATATCTCTTTTTTTATTCCGTATATCTTATGCAGGGCTCCAGAGATTTGAGAGATGTACTAGAGAGATTTTCAATTAATAAAAAACGACTTTTTGTTTTGGTCCTCACACAAATTTATGTGCTTAACTGCCCAGTGATTGTTTGATTTTTGTATAAAAAAAGCAGCTTGCAAAATCTTCAGAAAAAGTATTTCAGGCAACATTAAGATGAGTAAATAATACACGTTTGGTTATGCTTGGTATAATTGGTATTAAGAAGAGAAGAGAAGAGAAGAGAAGAGAAGAGAAGAGAAGAGAAGAGAAGAGAAGAGAAGAGAAGAGAAGAGAAGAGAAGAGAAGAGATGAGAGATTTCCCCAGAGTACAATGTTCGCCTTGAAAAACTCCTTAGGGGAGCAATACAGCATAATTGAGGTTCCTCCCACACACACACACACACACACACACACACACACACACACAGTAGCCAATACGGCCGTGATAACTGCAGCCCCATCTGTTGCAGGCTAATCAGACTTCAGACCCCCACACAATGAGGTGACTTTATCAATTAGGAGTAATTAACAGCTGTCAGATTGCAAATAAGGACTGGCATCCAAGTTGAGAGTATGTGGACAGTATGTGTGTGATTCCTGGATCATTTTCTGAAGAATCTGACAGCATAACATATTGCTACTGTGAGAAGATTATATTCGAGATTATATTAGTTGTCAAACCTTCCCCTCCTCAAATTCTTTACTGCCAGTGTGTGTACGCATGTCCATGTGTGTGTGTCTGACCTGCTCTTGACAGTTGGGATACAGATAGGATTTATCATGTCCTGCATCCGTTATGATGGCTTTTGAGTTTCTGTAAGGAGAGCAGGGACGGGCCAATGAACACACACATCACTGCAGGATGATGAATCCCTGTATGAAACACACACACACACACACACACACACACACACACACACACACACACACACACACACACACACACACACACACACACACACACACACACACACACGCACACACACACACACACACACACACTGCTGCTGACACAGTTGTTTGGCTCTCTTTAGAGTTTGCAGCTTCTATCAGGACCGAAATACCAACCAGAAGAACAATGTGGCGAGTCACAGACACCCGCTACACACACACATATACACACAGTGTCATACACACATACCAAAAAAACTAGAAGCTATTGATTCCTCGAGCAGTTGTTGCTGGCACAGGTGTCGGTGATTCACAGCTAAAAAGACAACAGACATTTAAGCCGAAGAGTTTTGAACTGTCAACATTTATCTCTGTCGTCTCCTTTGGCCTTTTTCTGTTTCACCTTGAGTCATGGATTTGGTTTCAATTTTATTGGCTCTAAAATTGGTGTGAAGAGCTGCTGACCTTTGACCAATGAGGTAGGAATAGAGCGTCTGTCAGGGGTCAGGTATTGCAGCTCTATTGTCCCTGTGAGCTTCTGTTTGTATGGTAGGCCAACACTCCCGCATGTTCATGCAATGCTAAAAAAAATTTAGTATTGAGATGACGTTTTTGACAGAGTGTTCTAAATCCACAATATCACTGTATTTCTCTTCAAAAAGTGACATCAAACTGTAATATGGTGGTACTAAATGAGTGCCATATTCATATATCATAGTATTTAGGAACTGAATTACCATGGTACCTATACAAAATACCATGGTAGTACCTTTGATCTTTTTGTACGTTTGATGAGAGTGTACTGTAGGCATTAGATAAACTCAGTAATAATTAAATAGAATGATGATCTATCACTGATGCAAAACCTTATTAAATTAGAATGGTCCAACAAAAAGCTTCACTGACAAACTTCTGATGAACATTTGCTAAACATTTACTTTAAGTTTGCTACAAAAATACAAGTTTTTGCTAGGGACATCTTAATAAAAAGTTAATAAAAAGTCTGCAATGTACCTTACGACAGATAAATAACTGCTATCCCAAATAGCCAATCAAATCCCAGTCCCAATAAGCCTTGGTGTAATTCACCATTTTGTCGATCAAACTTACTAAACTGTCTGTGAATGCTGGATTCCCAGCATTATGGTTAAAAGGTTTTGGTATGATAAATAACATATTACGAATACTATATATCCAAAAAGTAGTTTTGTTTGTTCTGTTCCTGAAACCATTTTGAAAAATGTAAGCATTGCATAAGACTATGCAGTAGACTAACTTACAAATTGTCAATGATTGTCCAAAAATGTTTTTAGAAAGGGGAATCATTTTCTGTTTCTGACATTGTCCATTTAGCTATTTATTTTACACTTTAAACATCCATTAAATAAGGCTATATTTAGTTTAAAAAAGCACTCATTATTTATCCCATTTGCTTTTTCAGAAAGTGTCCGTTACATGTTATTTAATATTTATGACATGTCGACTGATCAACTTCTTGACAGTTGAGTAGATTCCCCATTGTAAATCCACTAAGTATTCACTGTCATAAAGTCAATTCATTTCAAAACGCTACTAAAAATAAATGCCAATCTATTGTGGCCATTCCAAACAATCTTTTTTTAGTCTTTTTTTGTGTGAAATCAAAACAGCTTTTACAGTTATTCAAAAATCACAAAAATATTTTGTTCAGTGGGCCTTATACCTTATACCTATTACCTTATAATCGCTGTCATAAGGTAATTTAATTGTGAAACTTTACTGAAGCATATGCCAGTCAGCTAACCATTCTAAACAATACCACTCTTCCAGTTTGATTACTCATCTTACTGATTACATATTGTACTGTTATAATGATCATTGTTGATATAATCCACAATAATGTATACGATATGCAAAAGTGTATATGTGTGTATTTACATTTATGTTTATAATCTGAGCTATGGTGATAACTAGAGGACATGCTAAATTGAAAGCTGATCCCTATTGTGGTGGATAATGGTTAAAGAGAGCAAGAGAAGGAAGGAGAGCGAGAAAGGACTTGTGTGTGTGTGTGTGTGTGTGTGTGTGTTTAGCTTTCACTGCCAGTATAGTGTGTGTGAGGGATAGCAGCAGAGAGAGAGAGGATTGAAATGAAAAGATGAGAGCTGTGAAGGAGTTGAGTTACAGCACACAAGGACAGAGAAAACAGAAAGAAAAACAATGGCGGTCGTTAAAAGGGAATGTGGCAAGTGTGTGGCAGACGCCCGCTGAACCAAGGACCCTCAGCTGCTGTGGAGCTGGCTGTCTGCGGGCCGCAGGGCGACAGGTGACACTGCTTACGTTTGCCAGTCACGCACAAGGACAGAGCCACTGCTCACACACACACATATGTGGTACAACACTTTCTAAAAGCACGGCAACAGATGCTAAAAATATAAACGTTCACATAAGAACATGTATACTGTGTTAATGCGTCACTGGCCTATGGAGAGGAAAGTAAAATCACACTCACTTTCTACACAGACACAGCATTGTTTGGCAGTCATCCAGTGAATACTACAGCGTTTAGTGATAACATTATCACAAGTCTACCGCACCTCTCAGCAGGGAAAACCAGGAGATGAATGAGGTTTTATTACGCCAAAACATGCAGAGCCTCCAATCCACCTTATCTGTGTGTATTCATGTTGAGACACACCTACATACTGTTCTGAGAGAGTTTCACTCAGAAATTATGGCAGATAAGTGTGTTACATGGTTAGGGTATTAACAGTTTTTTTAAATGATGATTTAAAAGAGAAGTTTTACTCAGTCAACCATATCTCAAGGATATTTATGAAGCTGTTCCTCATTCATGTGATGCTTCTTTCCAGATTTCTCCACTTCCCCAACTTCACACCTACACTAAAGTTTCTAAAAGAAGATTTCATTCACAATACCACAAAAAGCTCCCCAAGTGAACAGTTCTTAAAATAACCATTTTATTCTTAGTGTAAAGAACACTTTAATTATCTGAAAACTCTTTTTCCACTATACATAACCTTTTGAGGATTGGAAATGTTCTATGGATGTTAAAGGTTCCTCATGGAACCACAGATGCCAATTAAGAACCTTTTAATAGTGTGTATTGTGTTATGTCTTTCTTTAATCAGGTAGTCTATTGAAGGAACTTGTGGTCTGCGAGTCATGTTCTCAAGCCCCTCTTTTACGGACAGCACACTCATATCACGGATATAAAAAGTCATGAAATATCTGTATTTCTGAACTTTAGCCTTTGAATCTTCTCAGTGTGTGTTCTCTATAACCATTTGCTCTAACTTGTGTGTTCCTCTTTGTGTTTGTCAATTAGAATCAATTTGTAAATTCAGCTGTCGGCGGCATTCCGCCACCCATCATACACACACCCTCACTCTGACTGTCTGCCGGAGTGTGTCGGGCTGCTGTTATTGTAGGGCGTAATGACTTTGTTCACTGTGTGGTGCAGTTGTCGTCTATGTGTGTGGGGTTTTGGGCTGCTTCTGACACTTTTCTCTCTGATTTCTCAGGTTCAGTTAACTTCACTGGCCTGGTTAAATGCTTTACATTGCAGAAACCTTACCAATGTTACATATACAGTGCCATTCAAAGGCATTGGGTCAGCTTTTATTCAGCAAGGATTTATTTTAGATCAAAAGTGACAGTAGAGACATTTCCACAAAAGGTTTTCACAAAATTATGATGCAGCACAACTGCACTCAAAGAAAAGTCTGTAAAAACTATGGCGCAGTGTACCATGTTAAAATGAAGGTGTCACAGTCACCCGTAGAACAACACTGTATTTGTTCCCTCCTGCAACTCACCTGCACTCCATCTTAATCACTCACAGCTGACCTCCATCAGGGAATCAATCCTCCTCACCTGTTATGACCAATCAAGCTCCCCTATAAGACATCACTCCATCCAAACGTTCACTGTCTTGTCTCAAGATTACACGCTCTCTGTTTGTTTTGCCACTCACTGGTTGGATCCCACGCACTCCTTTAACGTCTTCCACCCATTGTCTATCCACCAAGGGAAAGACAAGGATTTGCTATTCCTCAGTTTGTAGAGCTTCAGTAAACTTTGAGTTTTGCAATTACCTTTTTGTGTTGCCTTCAGTTGTTGATTAAAGAAGCTCTTACCTTACCCATCTTCGTGCACCTCTCCATCCAAGTTGCGACAGAAGGAAGTTTCTGTATTGATTTTTCACAGGCATTTTACCTATATTCTGAATTATGCATTTCAAGGGAAATGTCCTTAAACTTAACAGAGAATGTACTGGTCATAAGAATTAAATTGGGATGTTGTTTAATTGTGTAAAAAATCTGACGTGCTTTTTTTTTATTGGTAGTGTGTATATACACATAGGTAATAATTAATCCCAAAATTATATAGATTATCAGTAGCTGTAATTAGGTAAAATAAATAGTGCTGTCAAACGATTAATTGTGATTAATCACATCCAAAATAAAAGTTTGTATTTACATTTATATATGTATGTGTACTGTGTATATTTATTATGTGTATATATAAATACACACACATGCATGTGTATTTTTCAGAAAATGTGTAAATATTAAATATATTTAGATATAATATAAATTATATGAATATAAATGGTAAATATTTAAATTTATACTGTGTATGTGGATCGGATGAGCTTTATTTGTCACATACACAATTATACAGAGTATAATGAGGAGTGAAATGTGTTCTCTGCATTTAACCCATCCAAGTGTACACACTTGGAGCAGTGGGCAGCCGACTGTGCAGCGCCCACGGAGCAGTCGTGGACTTCCTGTCGGAGCCGGGATTCGAACCCACAACCTTGGGTTACCTCGGGTTTCAAGTCCAACGCTCTATCCATTAGGCCAACGACTGCCCTGAAACAGTATATATATATATATATATATATATATATATATATAGTGTATATATATATACACACACACACAGAACACACGTTACACAAACAAAAACTATTATTTTGGATGTGGTTAATCGTTTGACAGTACTAAAAATAAAGTAATTCTACCATGTGTTATGAGGGAAAATAAGAACTTTATCTGAACAGGATTAACATCAATGTACATGGCTTTACTTTCAGGTCAAATGTGACTGTTTCAGCGTATTAGGTCATTTATCGCTGATACTTATTTACGTTTGTTTGTATGCGACCACAAACCTGTGTTTATTTGCTCATTTTATCAGGCTTTCATGAGTCATGTAGCTGTAGGCCTGAGCCACTGACTCACGAGAAATAAAATGGGTGTGCATGTGTTTTTGTGTTTTCGACTGGTCGCAAGTTCAGAATCTGTGTGTGTTATTGTCTCAGAGGTCAGACTTCCCTCTGTTCTTTGTAAGGAGTTGCGTTAATGATTACAGGTTCTGCTCCTTTGACTTCCTGTGTAATTAGGTTGCGGCTTAATCGCCACCAACCATCGATGTGTGTGTGTAAGTCGTCATTTTGTCTCGGATGAGTGGCGTCACTGAGCTGCTCAGGTGAGGTGTGACTCATTCAGAGTCAGGTAGAAGGATGTCTTAAACACAGGGGAGCTGTAGCGGCCAGTCAAACAGTCTCCATGTGTTTGTCAAAGGCTGTCCTCCAACAATGCAATCAACACTCAAACACACTTACACTCATTTTCCTCTTTAACTACAGGCCTCTAGCTGTGATTGTGAGTTCATGCACTGTTGTCCTCAGGTTTTCGAGATCTGGGTGTGTGTTTGCTGTGTGCTTGACATTTTCCTCTTGTACTGTTATTGAGTTTGTCAGGTTAATTGAGTTTTAAAGGGACAGTGACAGAAACATCCACGTCTCCTCCAGCAGAGCTTACGCTGTGATCTGGAGTGCCGCTGTAATTATAGGTCTGATGTCAATTGTCAACAAATTATGGGGATTGTAGTCGCTCTCTCTGACACATACACACATATAGTCATGCATGCATTACAACACAGGCTTATGCACACACACAAAAATATATTTTAAAATATTTGAATATGTAGACTCTTAATAGCTTTGGGAATTGAGGTGTTCATAATATGAAATTTCCTTTAAGTCACTGAAATATATTTTGACATATATGCTTGCAATTTACTACATTTAAAGGGTTAGTTCCCCAAAAAATTCTGCCATTAATTAATTACTCAGCCTCATGTTGCTCTAAACCTTTAAGTCCTCTGTTCATCTTTGGAACACAAATGAATATATTTTTTGATGGAATCTGAGAACTTTCTGACCCTTAATTAATGATAAAATTTACATTTTTGGGTGAACTATCCCTTTAAAATATATGAACTGTAAGTTTGTTACATCGCATAACAGTACCATTATTATCAAGTAATAATAGTTCAACACAAAAAGCATGTTAATCAACACATCAAACAGTTTATTACAGGTTTCTTTATTAAAGCAATGATTTAATTTGTTAATCTAAAACCTTCTCCAAAGTGCACTGTGTTAAAAACATAGTCATGAAAGTATACTCTCTTTAAGTACACTTTCTTCGGGTTTTATTTCATTACCAATTTATTATCTGTAAATACAGTTTTTTTTTTTTATATACTTTTAAGATTTGAAGCTCACTACAAGTGCACATTCAATATAATTATGCACACTTTTTTTAAAAGGGAAAATGTATGTGTTAATCAAATGTTCCTAGGCTGATCATTCGTTCTGATTCTAAAGTGAAACAGTTTGTTGTTAGTTTTTGCACACAAGCTACCAGTTACCCAAATAAGTCATGCTGTCAAGTTTGTTTTATGAATGGCAGTTCTTCAAGAGTAGGACGGAAGACTTTCATGCTTCACGTCCATATGCATATACATGTGTTTTATGACAAGACTGAATAATGTTTCCACAAAAAAGCATCATTAAAGAAATGCTTTTTTGTGGAAACATTATTCATGGAACCAGTGATCCTGCAGTATTTCAACACCTTTGAATGAATGCCTAAAACCTGCCAATGGTGTCATTGTAGACCAGGTAGCAATAGAGTGTAAGTAAATAAAGTTCGTAGGGACTATATATCATTCTGGTTCATTTTAAAGCTTGGTTCATTTATTCTGCAGATGCAGAGTTTGAATGAATATTATGCCCTTTGTCTGAAAGAGTTTTATAACTAAAAAAAGCATTGAACTTCTTCCCAAATATATGTGTAAAGTTTGCCAACATCATTAAGGATGGTTTTGAGGGATTTTAAAAGAGAATCAGGAGGAACCAAGTGTCATGATGGCAATTGATATAATATCACTGACCTATGGTTCCTCTAACAGACTCCATATCCTCTCTCTCTATGGGTACAATGGAGCTCTTGTGACATTGTCCTTTGATTGGCGCTGATGTAGTAAATATTTAGAGGGCATGCAAAGGAAATCTCATGTCACCATAGAGACAGATAGCTGCTATCCATCAGCTGCTGATGCTGTCTGGTGTGGGTGGTCAGTGAGGGTCTCTCTAAGTGCTGCATGGAGCAGTGGGGTGTTGATTTACCCCTCCATCCACCTCTGAATGCCCTCTTTATGACCTGACAGGTCACCCGTAATCACGAGCATCTAGTCGGCAATGGCAGGAAAAGAGTTCATTGATACATACACACACGCGTGACACAATGGCGACACCCATTTGTTGCCCACTTCTTTCTTTGTCCTTGATCTGAACCCATATTTTGCAGAAATATATTTCATTCTCATGGACAAAATAAAATGAGATTTGTGAAAGACTGCATTGAAGCAACCCTCATTCAGAGGTACAAGTAGAACCACTGAAATATTCTCAGTGTCTCACTCTTGATGAACTCATCATGGACACTTTTGTGTGAAATCAAAGGACATATTACACTCCTCACAAAAACTGTTTTCTGTGAAACCCCTGTGAAACCCCCTGTGGAACCCCCTCAATAAAGTTGCCACAAACTAAATGTCAATAAATAGTTTTTGCAATTACTGAACCAGAATTTTATATAGTCCCTACGAACTTTATTTCCTTGCACTTTATTGCTACCTGGTCTAAAATGACACCATTGGCGGGCTTTAGACATTCATTCAAAGGTGATGAAATACTGCAGCATCACTGGATCCATGAAGAACCATTTGATAAAAAAATCTATAAAACAATTAAGTTTTCTTAACACTTAGAAAAAAAAAATGTGATGTACTGTTCACTGGTTCATTGTGGAACCCAAAACGATTGTTCTATAGTGTCATTGCACACACACAAAATAAAAAAAAATATATATAATAATAATAATAATAATACAAAATTAATAATAATACATCATTATTTTTAAAAGGCCTCCAAAAGGTCAGTTTTCCTCCACAACAAAAATGGTTCTGGCATGAAACTCTAAGTTGGCACAGTCCGATAGATCCAACACAATCTGAACTCAAAGTATCAGTAGCCAATGAGCTCATTGCTCAATATTCAAATACCTGACTTTCGTTTGCTGTAGCAGTTTAGCAGCACACTTTAGAAACCCTCCACCTTCCCCAGCTCCACCTAGATCTGCTACGAGGTGATTCATGTATGCTATATGGGGTTGTTCATATGTGTTACAGTATATGTGCAGCAGCAGTATTTCCTACATGCCCACAGCAGCATATCGTGGATGTATTGGTCTCGGTACTTGCTCTGCCGCCGTAGCAGATCCATTCCCCCAAGAATAAATACTTTAACATTGTCATGTGCATTACCATGCTAATAACTCCGAGAGCTGTCATGACAAAATAATTTCATCCATAATGATTCAAACATATAACTTATAAAAGATCAGCCGAAGGAAGTTTTTGCTAAATGTATTTGGATGGAAATTTACCACCAGAATGAACAAAAATAAACATTTGTCAACTATAATGGAGTCTGGCCTAAAACTCACATCTCTGCAGTGACTGATTACATATACAGTGCTTGTGCTAATGATTTGAATATATTTACTGCCGTTAAAACACTGAACCTGGCATATTACAATGTTATGTGATCCATTTCTGTGCATGCATGTGTATTTGGTATTCTCAACATTATGGGAACCACTTCCTCACAGAGTGCAGCAAATATATACAAATGTTAGAAACAAGTATTTCACCCAAATAGCGCTAGTGTCACCTGAATTCCTGCAAACGAACAACCTAGGGAAACTCTTGTCTACTATGTGAGAGAAGGAAAAGTGTATCCACATAGCAGCGCAGTATGTGTCCCCCTGCCATCAAATGAGGGACAAAGACTGAACCCTCCTTTCTAATCACAATTGCTCTGTTTTAATTTAATATGTCAATCTATCTTTTTTTCGTTCATGGTGATAAGATAGATATGTACTGTATATGTGTTTTTTTCCCCTTTTTATTTATCAGTATGTTTGTATAATATATTTATTGCTTTGGCAACATTGTGATATGTTACACAGTCATGCCAATAAAGCTCATTTGATTTGAATTGATTTCAATTGAACAGAGAGAGAGAGAGAGAGAGAGATTATTATAAAAAACATTACTCATATGTGGCATCTACTCCAGAAACCTTTACATTTATTGTTTTAATTTATTATGATTTATTACATGTTAGCTCTTGTTTTTATTGCACTATTATAATCATAATTATTTGTATTACTCAGATGCTTTTTTTCCTACATTAAATACACATTAATTTATCAGTATATAATTAGCATGTTTGAACAAATTCAGTATTGGCGCATTCATTTGTTACACGTTAATGAATGCATATTTAATCAGTGAGTTGGTGATTTGTCATGTAGTAGATGAGTGTGTGTGCGCGCGTGTGTGTGTGTGTGTGTGTGTGTGTGTGTGTGTGTGTGTGTGTGTGTGATCTCTCATTAGGGACCAGTAGAGGCTTAAATACACTCATTGTTCTGAGCATGCTGATTAAGCGTGGCTGCTGGTCACACTCACACCTGTCATATCCATTTACTCGTTCCATCTATCACACAATTC
Source organism: Schizopygopsis malacanthus (assembly GCA_027474115.1). Lineage (NCBI taxonomy): Eukaryota > Metazoa > Chordata > Actinopteri > Cypriniformes > Cyprinidae > Schizopygopsis > Schizopygopsis malacanthus. Next base: position 34,065,502 of record CM049872.1, read on the forward strand.
TGATCCCAAACACTCATCATATGTCATTTTAAGGTGATTAATGCTATCTACACCACTATCTACCCCAGAAGAGTAATATCAACAGTTATAAACATATGACATGTATCATTAAACAGTCAGCATATTGAACGCAACACAGTGCCAGGAGTTTAATTCAGAACGTGCAGCTATTTTGTACTATGCAACTTATTTGTGACAGTTTCTAAAATAAAACTGTCTGGTAAGCAGGAATACTCAAATAACCATAAGCATGACAGCTGCAGTATTTAAAAACCTTTACTGATTTGTAACCATAATCCATCATATTTGGTTATCATGACGATTTGTCTCAAGGCACCGGATCCATCTAATAAGTGATGTGTGTTTTCTCACATGGATCTATTATTTAGGCTACTATACATAATTGTAAAAGTCAAATAGCTTCATTGTAGTGCTGTTGTACCTGACCCTGATGTCCTATTGGATGCTCTCGTTTTCATATATCCAGTACAGGTCACTTCACAATACTTCCAAAGCTATAATACATCTGTTATCATATTTATTTTAGATTAATTATGTTGTTATTAATTGCTATTTTTAATAGATTGCATATGCTCAATTATTATTATTATTTTTCTTTGGGAGAATTAATTTCAATGCATGTCGCAGGTGGGGGATTTCTTGAAGTTTTTTGCGAGACTTTTGTGGCAGAGATCCAAACAAAATATTTCCTAACATTCACACACACACACACACACACACACATTCACAGCACTTCACAGTGTGCTGATGGGCCAAAGGGCTTCCCTACTCACTGTATGTGTGTGTTGAGATAAATGATAGGAGATAACGGCAGTTCTTTTTCTGATCATCTTTTACTAATCAGATCTTATTAAAAGGTTAAATAGTTTTCTTAAAGCATTTAGCCCTGAATGCTGATGAAGTCACTGCAGTGTAAAGAGAAGAGCATGTGTGTCTGACTTTGTTCATCCTACACACTTTTCTCTGCTGCTTTGATGGTAAGATGTTTGAGTTTTTGAGTGTGTGTGTGTGTGTGTGTGTGTGTTTGTGTGTGTGTAAGGGGGTGGTCAGGAACACTATGTCTGTTCCGTGTAAAGATCTGAGATGCAGAGAGGAGGGGAAGTCTGCCGGTGGGGCAAACTCATTCAATATGGACACTATTATCAGCTCAGCATAACGCTGCAGTTAATGCCTGTGCGAATGTTTGTGTGTCTACAACAAACTCATGTCAGTTAACTAGTCAAACCCAAATGTATGGCTGGATTTAAATATGCTGTCATCATAACAACGATAAAATCGAAAATGTATGCAAAAGTTACCTCAATACCTGGTATAATGAATTGATTAGATTTTGATTATTGTTTTCTCTGGAGCTGAATGGGAAGTTAAATACCTTAAACTTTTGCTTTATCTTGGATTTTGTTCTCCTGCTGAACTGTTTGCTTTCTTAATGTCTTCAGTTAATCCTAATGAGGCTGCTTTGGGTGGAGGTCTGTGTCTGTGTCTGTGTGTCTGTGTGTGTGTGTGTGTAAGGAGGTGTGAACAGAGATCTCTAAACATTGTGCATATCTGTTGGATTAAACCATCACCGTCATTTACAGATGTCTATGGAAGCCAGCAGGTAAAACAAATTTTATTTTATTATAAATGCAAAATGTATCTATAATTTATTGTATTAGTTAACAAACTAATCATATTAAATGTAATCTTCAGTAAGTCGTCATTTTTCACAAGACAAAATTATAATACATTATTTAATTCGTTTTTTTAATAGATGATTGTATTTCTTGCTGAAAATATTCACATATAAATGTCACCAAATAAGCACCAAATGTGCAGTCTTAATTTGGTAATGATTCTTAATGCATGATGATATTTATGACTTTCAAAACTGTTCAATCCTCATTTTATTTTATAAAGATATCTAAAATAACAAAATAAATTATCCAAAGTGTAATGTTTCTGTCCCTTGTTTCTCTTTAGCAATTTATTTCAATTTTAATTTCAGTTTAAAAGTTTCATTAAAAGAAGAAAAAAGAAGAAAGAAGGTTACACTTAATTTTAATGTGTCCTTGTAACAGCGTAATTATACATTTAAGTACTGAGTAATATTAATAAAGTACATGTACTTGCTATATGGTCACGGTTAGGATTAGGGTTTGGCTTAGGGTTACTTGCATGTAATTATGCATAATGTATTGTTATTATAGTAGTATGTACATGTAATATGTGTAACAAGGACACCTTAAAATAAAGTGTTACCAGAAAGAAATATCAGTTTAAATGTGTGGTACTCTGTCAAATAAATGAATCAACTGCAATGATCTAAAATATTACAATTTCTATGTATATATTGTAATTGTATTAAGTGTAATAATCCTTATAGAATGAACAATATGATCTATATAAATTTAGTCACTGTCGGTTATTGTGGAGCTGGTTTGTTTTTTTCTCTCTCTCTCTTAAAAGCAGTAACATGTCCCAGAATTGTCATTCTTAGGCCAGAACTCTTTTCTACCCAAATGGCGTGTCATGTAAGCAAACCCTCAAGTCACTTTTACTGTAAAGGGTTAAGGTCTTCTTTTAGTTTAGAGTCTCTGTCTGGTAATAGTATTAATCACCACGCCGCCCCCACTGTGGTAAATGTTGTAAGGAGACAGACATATCTCCAGATGGCTGGTTTGAGGAAGTGGAGTTGAAGCGGAGGGATTAGAGCTCTGTTGCCCCGTTACCCCACATGAAAAGGGTTGGGAGGGGTGTCATCTGCAGAACGTGCGGCACACGTGCAGATCAGCTTCTATAGCACATGTGTGTATACACACACACACACACTCAAACCTTCAGACTCGGTTCAATCCCGGTGCCATGGCTCAAGTTGGTTTGGTTAATATTTCAGTTGTGATGGGATGTTCTTAGAAAAACAGCCACACACACAAGCAAAGAAATGTACATTAACTTTCTTTCAACTAAGTAATCATTCTATTTAGAGAGAGAGCCCTGATTAAACGATTTTAACAAAGATAACAGTGTTTACACTGTTTAGAAGGGATGTGTTGTTGGTTGAGAGAAGGAAATGAGATTTAAAAAACATGGTTTCACGTATAAGTCTCTGGCTGCCGAGGACTAGCGGCAGATTGGATGTGGTCGTCAGCAACTTCTATGTTTGCAGCTTTAAGGATGTAAGTAATTATGCTGCACAAATTTGTCATTCCTTATTTCAAATCTGAACATTTGTATTTATGCCGCAAAAAGTTTGTGCACTTCGTATATTCCTCTTCTCTTCCTCTGCGGTGTGGGGATGTTATGAGCTGTCTGTAAAACTAACAGCACTGTTGATGCTTCTCTACCCGCTATTGTTTGGCTGGTTTTCTTTTAGGCCACATTAAACCCTTTATATAGACAGTAAAAAGGCCCATTTGAATTTGACTTCAGAGTTGAGAGAGTCCTCCCTGCCCCCTGGCTTCAGCTTGTCCAGAGAAAGAGAAGGTCTGATCAAGCCCTGCAGGGTTCAGGCCTTTTATGGGTTTGAAGTCTCTTAAAGTGGATCTTGTTGGGAATGGCCTTGGATGAGACAAACTCTCTTCTCTCGGATCCAGCTTGCTGGCAGGTCCCCGTTTCACCTCTTTGGTTTGAAGGTGAATTTCAGTGTTTTGGTGCTGGTCCTTCCTGGACTTCTTATTGAGTGGGTTTCAGTGTAAACAGCTGTGGACCAGATTGGGGTGGGTTGTGAGCTAAGCAGGTTATGGGCAGCCCTCGGGGCTACAACAATCTTCTTGGTAGTCTGCTGCCAGGAAATAGTAGGCTGCGACTGATGTGGTCAGCTCTTTGTCACCAGCTGAATTTCGGGTGGGTGAGAGTGTTTTTGTGTGTAATGAGTGTTTTGAGTATGTCTGCAGAGGGGCAGGCATGAATCCTTCATTACTACTTCATATCCTCCTATTGAAAGAGAAGTATTTACAAAAGAAGTTTCTCTGATTTTAAGATTTTGAATGACCCAGAATGTGAGTTTGTAGGAGTGCTCTTAAGAATGAATAATGCACCAGAGAGGGTAAGTATTGTGGGAAGGAGTGTAAAATGTGGATAAAAGAGGAACAGGGACGTCAATCAGCTCCCAGTAAATGGTAATAGTCATTGAGTCACCGTCACAGGACGTCCTTCCTTCACAGGATGAGAGCGAGGGGAAGACGCATCAACATGTTCACTTTCCTCTTCAAACAAGACCATACCTCTGGGGGTTTGGGTCAAAACAGTCTTGTGTTGTGCGTCTCAACAATTAAAAGACTATTTTGTTCACTTTCTTCTTTTGTGAAAGTCTGTGTTACATAAAAAAAAAAAAAAACATTGTATAAATTGAAATGAAACTAAAATATAATATTATTATTTTTGGATTTCTCTTTTGATCATAAAAAATAATTATATCATATAATGAAAAAATAAAATGCACACCGATTAAAATGTATATTTATAAAATAATTTTTTACAAAGTACATTTTATTACAGTATAAACTTTTTAATAGAAGTATATTTTAAGACAAAAAGGGCAAAAAAGGAAAAAGGAAATTTCAGGTGCTTAGCGCACAAGTTTTTTATTGTTTGATAATTATTTTCTCATCAATAATGTGTGTGTGTAGCAGTGGAGTAATTGTTAGACCGTGTAGTCTGGAGGCAAAGTCAGTGGAACTGAGGTGGGAGGAGACAGTGGGCAGGGCCAAAGTGCCTTCAACAAGTCAGACAAACATGCTCAGGCAGTCAGTCAATCTCAGGCACTTGCAGGAGAAGTCACTTACCATCTGGACTAGCAGTGGGACAAGACAGGAGAACTGTGAGCTGCACCTGTCCCAAACATATACACACACTCAGGGGAGAGATCACACACAGCCTCTATGTGTGGCTGGGACCAGAGCGTCCTGGTAAGTGACTTTTCTCTAAACTGTGTTTTAGTGTGTTCTGAATTTATTTCTGTGTAAAGCAGAGAATGCGTTTTACAGTGGAACTGATTGTTTCTATTATTTCATAAATTATAAATTAAGTATTAGTGGTTATTCAGTTATTTAGTGGTTGTTAATTCTATGTGGTGTGGTTGTTTTGAGGTATAGACAAACAGTTTTATTGGCGCTTTCTATGTCATTGCAGTTTTTTAAAGTTCAAATTCTTGTTTGTGATAATTTAACATTTTCATTTATTTTAGAATTTAAAACAATTCTTTTAAAACAAATCTGTATTTAATTCTTAGAAAAATCTGCATTTAATAATAGTTTATAGTTTTATAAAATTTAAACGGATTTAAATTTAAAAAGGATTTCACTTAAAAGTAGTATTTATTATAAAACAGAATATATAGTTTTATATTGTGAGTGCATATTTAGTATACATACATCTGATTTCCATGTTTGTTAATGTGTAGTTTTTCAGTTTCATTATGAGTTTTGGTTCTACAGCTGTCCTACGCACACAATTCTTTCTTACAAAAAAAATATTTTCTAATCCTTAAAAAAAAAAAAAAAGTAGTATAATAGACTATGCTCAACTAAAATGTATATATATTTATCACAAATCAACTTTTACGCAAATCAATTACAGCTTTGTACGTGTCACATTACTGTCTGTTTTGAAACATAAAATTGTATTATTTCTGTAAACTTTAATTTAAAAATTAAATTTAAAACTGCAAACATTTTTATTTATAAGAACAAATTGTTTTAAATTAAGGTTTTAGTTTAATTAAAAATGTACTATGTAAATGACATGAATACACTTTTACTAATTTTAAGAGATTTAATACAGCATTCTCAGAGAAGTTTAGTTTTAGTCATGAACAGGATACTACATATTTTGCCTTTTGAATTTTGGTAGAAGATTGGTTGTATCACTTTGCGTCAAAGTTTTTCCTCTTTTGTTTCTATTTCTCACACACACATTCTCTGGGATGTATTGATGGTTCCGCTGCTCTGCCACTCTGATTCTAATTTTAGCCACATTCAGATGTAGACGGGACTTCCTTCCTCTGTTTTCCTCCATTTGTGACTATTTTTTCACTCAGGGAAGAAAACAGGGAGAGGGTAAGACGCATGTTGATAGACAGAAATGAAGAGTAGGACATGAGAAGAGAAACTGAGATCAGTTCTGACCTTTACGAGCGGGTCGGGACGGCTGTTGTCTTTAATTTACTTTAAGAGCACTTCTGATTCTACGTGTAGAAAGAAACGTATTCCTTTTGTTGTGTAAACAATTAAGCTCTAATTTAGGCAAAAATATTTGAATTCTAATTCATTAAAATTTTTACTATAAACGAATGCATCACAAAACTTGTAGAGAAACTATATAAATTACGTAGTTTAACCTTTACCCTTTACTAAGATAATGCTTGTTCCTTTCTCAGGCTGCTTCTCATCACAGCTCGGCCATGTTAACTACTGAGGGAGCACCCTACACCATGGACAATGAGGAGCTCAAGATGGATGTAGAGGATGTAGACATGACAAAATGGACGGAGGAAGAATTTGAGGAGAAATGCACGTACATCGTAAAAGACCACACATGGGAGGGTCCTCTGGAGAACACAGAACTCACCCGGGCCGAGGCGTCCTTACCCAGAAACCTGGCCTTCAAACACCCAGCAGACTCTAAAGAGGTATGACACGACGCTCACACACCATCACATAGGCCTATCAACGGTATTACGCATGATGTACTCATGGCCTCGAGGCTTCCTTTATTAAATGTGCCACGAGATTCATCGGGTTACAACTGCAGTACTGCATGCCATCTGCTAATAATTGTTGTCTGCTTGTATGAGTGTGCTGACAGTAAATCTGCAAACCCGCCTCAGAGTGTCACATTATCAAACTGCAAGAAGCGGGTTTAAGCAGAACTTCGGATGGTTGTGATTCTTGTTTAAACAGCATCTCCATAAAGCCGCACCTACCGATCACATAACTGGCATTAATCTTCTTTATCAGCACCGTCAGGCTAGTTTTTAAACTTGTTTTGTTGAACAAAAAAAGTCCCTGTCTATGTGCTTAACAATTTCTAGCTCACATTGTTACCCAGCTAACACAAACATCCATACATCAGAGCACCACATGACAAGCTTCTCAAGCACCCGAGTGCAAAAGTTCCAGAGTGCCATCTATCAAACCCGTTTTATCTGCAGCAGACTGCCATGTCTGTGTCCATGACAATCCACAAACACACTACTTTCCACCTTTCTAGCGCTAATGACGGCAGAGGCTTTGAATAGGATTAAGCCTCTCTTTTTTGAAAGTGTTTATAGATCAATAGGAACGGGGTTATAGATTTTTTCATCAGTCTGTCTTATCTCTTCCTGTGTGGTGATAAAAAGAGTTAACCCTCTTTCTTCAAGAAACACCTGAGGTTCAAACAGGAAGAGAGTGAGTGAAGTCATGTGTTTCACAGAGGAAGATTATGATGATGAGAAAGTATTGATGGGAAAAGCGTTTAATAATTTGAAAAGTAGGAGTTTGGGAGAGGAGATCTTTAGGTAGGAGAAGGGTCGAGTTTTAGTAATCTTTAGAGTTCAAAAATATTAAATATTTTGGCTTTGATTTTAAAATTCCCATCTCTGTTTAGTACATTTACTTATGTAAATCCATTTTGCAGAATCAGTTTAAACTATACATTCTGTGTGGCCCTAAATATATTAATATTTAATACTATCAAATAAAGCACCTGTATGATTCAGTATTGTGAAGAGAGGTTAAGCTTTGGTGATCACCTCCTCAGAAGTGTCTGTGCGGATAATAAGAGGTGAAACGGGACAAACGAATAGTCTCTCTCAGCCTTAGAACACAACCTTGATGACCTTTAGCTTCCTGTGGCTGTCAGGAGAGGTGACGGGTGAAGAGAGGCATGGCTCCATGTCTTTCAAGTGCGCACATGTGGCTGACTGTCAATTAATTACCCCTCTCTCTCACACACATTCTGTCTTGCTAATACTGTCCAGTGGATTTAATGAATCATTTTTCAGAAATGAATTGAATTGTGAACCTAAGATACTGTGCTTTCAACTTCATCTACCTATTTGTTACCACCTGTTTTCCTACTTTTTTAAACAGGTTATTGGTGTAGTAAGCAGAGAATACATCCCCAAAGGCACACGGTTTGGCCCCCTTGTGGGAGAAAGTTATACTGCAGAAAATGTCCCCAAAGATGCAAACAGGAAGTACTTCTGGCGGGTAAGTTGTTTTGTTTCAGAATCTTCCAATACAGTAGGAGTGGATAAGAAAAAAAATACCTGGTCGCTTCCTGTTCCACTGACTGACTTCCTATGTGACATCATGGGCTAGATGGCTATGTAGAAGAAGTGCCTTTATATTCTCCGAGCGATCAGAAACTGCTGAGTAAAGATCTGCTGTTTTGGGAACTGCATTGCTGCACTGGTGCTGAATGACTGAGAGAGCACTGATACGTTCCATGTAGTGTAATCCTTATTTGACTGTGCAGCGCTCTGAGTGTGTGGGACAGGAAGTGCTGAATGACTCTGAAGTTCTGCTGCTGTGAATATACCTTTCTTAAGAATATGTCCGCTTTACAGATCATCTGTGTCATTGCAGTTATTTAAAGTTTTTGACCAGTGAAAAAATAAATCCCATTGCAACATCACTGTTGACACTACCATTAAATGTCACTAACAATTAAAACAAAACATTTATCTCACTCCTCTGTGACTTGCAGCTGTCATCTACAGCTGTCGTCACGGAGAAAGTGCAAAGTCAACCCGCTCTGGTTTTGTGTTGACTTATTTTCTGTCACTTCCATATTGTTGCCAAATCGAAGATCCCCAAGTGGAACAACTCTGGTCTTTACCTACTAGACACAGCACTGATATCATTGTTTCCTGTGTTACTGTCAGTCCTTTACCATATGGTGCAGGGCAGGTGATTACAGAGTCACTGGTTAGCATTTCAAAGCATAGAGAAAACGTCCTTTAGAGGAAGTGTTTTGTTGACGATTCAGAGGGGAACCTTATTTGCGACGTCATGAAAGTGTTCCTGGAACTTGCAAGCTTAGTATAAACAACATACTGAGACGTCCCCCAACCATACTCCAGACGAGACCTAAGAATGCATCAGAGAAATTGGATAGAGATACTCTGAGACTGTGAATATTAGTGTGGGGGCGTCTGCTGAATCACTGTGAGACTTTATAAGAGCAAACCCCACTCGTCTGTCTCAAAGACATGAGAAGCACACTGGAGGACTAGAGAATAGAGCATTGTAAGAAAGAAAGAGAAAGTTATTGTAATTTTAAAAAAGGAAATGGTTTTTATTTTATTCATTGTATTTTCCAGATATACTCAAATGGGGAGTTCCATCATTTTGTGGATGGACTGGATGAGGAGAAGAGTAACTGGATGCGTTATGTGAATCCAGCTCATTCCCAGCAGGAACAGAACCTTGCTGCCTGCCAAAACGGCATGAACATCTATTTCTACACAGTGAAGGCCATTCCTGCAGATCAGGAGCTACTGGTGTGGTACTGCCCTGAGTTTGCCCACCGTCTCAACTACCCTGCCTCTGGAGAGATCGTGATGCAAAAACTCAGTAAGTTCACCAAAAATACAAATATGCGACATCTCTCTATTTGCCATAGACCTGTACAGATATTTGTTCCTTGTTATCTCACCTTAAGTCAAGAAAAACATGCCTTTCCCACTATAGAGATAGACCCTATAAGCATTGTGCAAACACACCAGCTTCTTCCCTTTCATCTCTGTTAAGATCGGAATTCTTTGAACTACTCTGTTTCTCTCCTTTCTTCCTCTATGATGTTTTTGTTCAGACTAATTACAAAGAATAGGAGTGTAATGTTGCAGCCATTGGTGTTTGGGAATGCAGACCAAGGTTTGTTTTGCCCAACATACTAAACCAACAATAAAAGTCTCTAAGCTAAAAAAAAATGAGACAGAGGGAAAGATTGATACGGAGGAGAGGGGGAGATTATAGGTAGGTGAACAGGCCAGTCAGTGTGACTCCTCTGCCCAGAGTCATGCGCATACCCTGGGGCCACTGGATGTAGCCGACCCCTTGAGCTCAACACACACACATAGAAATTTCTGTAATTACAGCTACTCACTCATGTCTGCTGCCCCTCTACCTGCAGCCTTAAGAAGGAATAATAGCCCCTGCGTCTCGAAGCGGAACAGTAGCAACTAGGGTTGGGAATCTTTAGTCACCTCATGATACGATCCGATTCCGATTTTTGGAGTCATGATCCGATTCCAGATTGTTTCTTAATCTACTTTTTCCCCCCCTTTTTAATTTATTAGTTTACTGACTTGAGAATCTTAAAATCCTTACATTTACCTATCCCTACACAAGTAATTATGTACATTTAAAATAATTACAAATAAAAAAAATATTAAAACAGTTGTATGTTAAGAATTTTAAACCAATATAACTTCAAAACATACAAGCAAGTTGCAAAAAATAAAGAGGAGCAAAGAATCATATAACAAACAACAAACAAAGAGTGCTTTCAGTATTTAAAATTATCTGAACGTTTTCCATTCAAGAACTGTGATTTTTCATCATGTTTACTGTTTTTTACATTGACATCATAGACAACGGGAGATCTATTAAGCTGCATTCACGCACGTATCTCTTTTGAAATATAAGAGGTAATGTGATTTGTCCTGTCCGTTTAATCCCTTAAGACATAACTGGCTGTGTTTACATTAATTTTGTTTCATAAAACCATTTTGAGACGCAAGTACATTAAACCACTTACACAGATTCGCGCACAGCCGCATGCGTGAGCAGTCTACACAAACAAAGCTCACGTCAGCATATGAAATTGAAAGCAGCCTTCTGTTAGTGAGGTTCATATTTTAAATATATAAGTCCACTGCATTCCAAACCACATAAATGATGACTTCGTAGAGCATTTGTAAGGAAAATACCACACACTTCAAGTGTAATATCAAACAAAGTGCGCATCTCTCACAGCGCATCCTGTGCAATGAAGCCTGTGAATGTCCTTGTAATTCGCTTCAATCTTTCCGAACTTTATGAAATATTATTTTACAGAAGGTTAAAGTGGTGTACAGGTGCATCTCAATAAATTAGAATGTCGTGGAAAAGTTTATTTATTTCAGTAACTGAACTCAAATTATAAAACTCGTGTATTAAATAAATTCCATGTACACAGACTGAAGTAGTTTAAGTCTTTTGTTCTTTTAATTGTGATGATTTTGGCTCACATTTAACAAAAACCCACCAATTCACTATCTCAACAAATTATAATGTGGTGACATGCCAATTAGCTAATCAACTCAAAGCACGTGCAAAGGTTTCTTCAAAGCCTTCAAAATAGTCTCTTAGTTTGCTTCACTAGGCTACACAATCATGGGGAAGACTGCTGATCTGACAGTTGTCCAGAAGACAATCATTGACAGCCTTCACAAGGAGGGTAAGCCACAAACATTCATTGCCAAAGAAGCTGGCTGTTCACAGAGTGCTGTATCCAAGCATTTTAACAGAAAGTTTAGAGGAAGGAAAAAGTGTTGAAGAAAAAGATGCACAACCAACCGAGACCGCAGCCTTATTAGGATTGTCAAGCAAAATCGATTCAAGAATTTGGGTGAACTTCACAAGGAATGGACTGAGGCTGGGGTCAAGGCATCAAGAGCCACCACACACAGACGTGTCAAGGAATTTGGCTACAGTTGTCGTCAGAAGCATCTTACCTGGGCTAAGGAGAAGAAGAACTGGAATGTTGCAGAGTGGTCCAAAGTCCTCTTTTCAGATGAAAGCAAGTTTTGTATTTAATTTAGGAACCAAGGTCCTAGAGTCTGGAAGAAGGGTGGAAAAGCTCATAGCCCAAGCTGCTTGAAGTCCAGTGTTAAGTTTCCATAGTCTGTGATGATTTGGGGTGCAATGTCATCTGTTGGTGTTGGTCCATTTTGTTTTTGAAAACCAACGTCACTGCACCCGTTTACCAATACATTTTGGAGCACTTCATGCTTCATTCTTCTGACCAGCTTTTTAAATATGCTGATTTTATTGTCCACCAGGATTTGGCACCTGCTCACACTCCCAAAAGCACCAAAAGTTGGCTAAATGACCATGGTGTTGGTCTGCTTGACTGGCTAGCAAATGCACCAGACCTGAACCTCATAGAGAATCTATGGGGTATTGTCAAGAGGACAATTAGAAAAAAGAGACCAAAAAATGCAGATGAGCTGAAGGCCACTGTCAAAGAAATCAGCAGTGCCACAAACTGATCACCTCCATGCCACGCCGAATTGAGGCAGTAATTACAGCAAAAGGAGCCCCAATCAAGTATTGAGTACATATATACAGTAAATTAACATACTTTCCAGAAGGCCAACAAATCACTAAAAAAAAACATTTTATTGGTCTTATGAAGTATTCTAATTTGTTGAGATAGTGAATTGGTGGGTTTTTGTTAAATGTGAGCCAAAATCATCCCAATTAAAAGAACCAAAGACTTAAACTACTTCAGTCTGTGTGCATTGCATTTACTTAATACACATTTTCACAATTTGAGTTGAATTACTGAAATAAATTTCCACGACATTCTCATTTATTGAGATGTATGTGTGTGAGGAATTGGAAGCAAGCAGAATACGGGTGTTTCTAAAGCAAACTTAGCGTCATCCCACATCTGGTTAAAAACTAAGCTCAGAATCGATTCTGAAATTCTCATTGGAGAGAGAATCGCGATGCTCCGAAGGATCGTTTTTTTTCTCCCACCCCTTATAGCAACCCTAAAGAAACCTGGTGTATGACTCAATCTAACAGAATGGGCTGATCTAACTGACACAGCCTCCCACGTGAAACTGATTTAGACACTGACTTTCTATTTCACTAGTCGCATCTGGTGTAAAATGACAGCACATTCAGCCCATCATGTATCTTGAGTCCCTTCATTCCTTTGTCATCCTGCCCCAGGAGGTGTAGGAGCAAGTTCTTCATTTGTTTGCCACTTTAAGAGTAAGGAGAGGCTAGAAAGAACGTGCACGAGAGAGAGAAAAAACTCCATTGACTAGTTGAACTTCCTGGCGGCAGGGCTGTGCTGACAGATTGATATCTCTGTGATCGCTGGCTGTTTGTTTTTGGCAAGCTCTCTAGGGAGGAACAGAACTGGTACTATCTGTGGAAGAGAGGTGGGAGGGGAAAACTGATAACCTCTCGGTTTGTTTACACGTAGCTGCCGGGTCAGAAGGATAAGGGAGTAGAGAGTCTGGTACATCTTTTAAGGCATACTTATCATGCACACACTCATATTCACACTTGAATTGTACACAATTAACCCTGTGAAAGTTCAATGAACAGGAAGCAGGAAGTTATTTAATTGTTTACATCCTTCTGAAGGAGATTAACAGTGGAGTATTTAAGATATATGGGAAAGTAATTTTCTAATTAGCTTTCCACCTTTTATCAAATGTGAGTGGGTGGTAGGGTCAGGGTGGTTTATAAAGGGTCTATTTTGCGTAAATTAGAGAATTACATTGTTTTATTCATATTTTACTCCTCATTTGATTTATTATTGTGAATTCTGCAAAAGCTTTTAAGTTTGGTGCTGTGCAGAAATTTGGGAACTCTTTTAAGATCAGTCACTATATAAAATCAATCCCTGGTCTCTGTGAACACTAAAAGGGAGAGATCTAGGCATGTAGATCCCTATTAGGAGTACGCCATCAGTCCCCCACACCCACTCAGTGAACCCCATTAGATAGTATCTGTGCATCCATCCCACCCTGACCGGGGCGGCTGTCAGGCCTCACATCCTGTCTGTAGACCCTAACACGGGATAATTTGTCAAACTGTCACACTAAGTGAACCACTGGTGTGCTTTGTTGAAATTTGCATTAAGAAGAGCGGTATCCTCTGGGACAATGGAATTGCTGTGTCCCTCATAATAACAGTAACTGGAATTGGGATCGTGACCATATAAACATATCGCAAACGGACCTGTATCATTGAATGTAAATGAGTGAGAAAATTATTAACATATTGTTTTTGTGTGTGTAAACAGAGCAGAGCCTGATTGAAGCCACACAGCAAGCGACTGAAGTCAAGCACCCAGTAAAAAGAGAGCACAGTGTTTCAGAGATTTTGAAAGACGTACTGCAAAAACCCAGCAGACCCCTTTCCACCCGTCCCCGCTGCCCCAACAGCCCAAACCGACCTCTTTACCCCAGTGCTGTCTATCCGCTCCGCCCTTCCCTAAGCGAAGACTTTTTAAAGACTACCACAGTATTTGGCCTACCGAACCTCTCCCACAGACAGTGTTTAGTGACACCCAGCCCTTCAGCACGCAGCAGTCCGGAGAGCAGTCCAGGAAGCAGTCCCATACCAGCATCCCTTGAGCCAAGAGACACCCTTCTCTCCTTCTCTCCAGCACTCTACAGTCGTGGCCTGAACCACTACCCAGGCTATTCACCCGCAGGCTCTATGCCATTCTACCCTAACCCGCACTACTCACGCTACCTCATGCCCCACTACCCTGTTAGTAGTCTGAGTGGGCCACCTACTTTGGGTGGTATATTTCCACACATGTACCCCTTTTATAGCAATTTGGTTCCCCCTCATGTACCCTTCCCACCTGGCATGCTTCCGTCTGAGGGTAGTCGACAATTTCTGCTTCCACCTGACTCTCTGGCTCCCAGAAACCTCCTGCTCCCAGCGGCCACCAGTGCCTTTTCTGCAGCCACCTCTCTGAAAGATAAACCATTCCATGGGCATGGGGGCTCCTACGCTCCCGCTGGTCAGTCTCCAACAGCTGGATCTGCAGCCTCTACAGGGCGTGTTCCTACCAAGCCTACCTCAGCAATCCTGAGTACCAGCCGCTCAGAGGATAAGGCGATCAATCTCAGCAAGATGAAACAAGGTTCCACAGGCTACAAAACTTTAGATTACCCACTTAAGAAGCAGAACGGGAAGATCAAGTATGAGTGCAATGTCTGCACCAAGACTTTTGGTCAACTTTCCAATCTCAAGGTAAGAAAGAGAACTGTGTCTCATTTTGATGAATAACATATGTGTGCTACACATCTGTTAGAAGCACTCCTGATAGTACCTAGCTTACCTGTATTTATTTCCAGGTGCACCTGCGAGTCCATAGCGGTGAACGACCCTTTAAGTGTCAGACCTGCAATAAAGGTTTCACTCAGCTGGCCCACCTGCAGAAACACTATTTGGTCCACACAGGAGAGAAACCCCATGAGTGCCAGGTAAATAATACCAACAGTTTCGGTTTTAACCAGTCATTTCCTTCTCTGAGTACATTTGTAAGGTCTCTTCTCCAATAAGAATGAGATCCTAAAAACTCCTTTCACCTCACAGGTGTGTCACAAGCGTTTCAGCAGCACTAGCAACTTGAAGACCCATTTGCGACTGCATTCTGGTGAAAAGCCCTACCAGTGCAAGATCTGCCCAGCCAAGTTTACACAGTTTGTCCACCTCAAGCTGCACAAACGGCTGCACTCACGAGAACATCCGCACCAATGCCCGCATTGCCACCACAACTACATTCACCTCAGCAGCCTGCGGCTCCATCTCAAAGGCTACTGCTTAGCGGTCTCTCCTTCTCCCAGCTGCAGCCTGGATGAACTCAACCGCATGAATGAGGAAATTCAACGCTTTGACATCAGCGATAATGCAGACAGACTGGAAGAAATGGAAGGGTTTGACATTGAGAGCATGGTAGAGAAACAGATCTTTAGCCTGCTCTGGCAGGAGATGGATTTTAAGGCATCTTATCACAAAGGTAGCACCGGAGGAGACCTACACCCCCCAGCACCTGCATTATCTACATATTGTCTGAACGAGTATGGCAGTGAGGCCTCTGTCATCAAGGTTCATTGCAGCAGCCCAATCCAGCTCCTACCTGTCAAGGTAAAAAAGGAGACAGAGGAGGCCATGGAAACCTAGCCAACTAGAGGCTTGCTGACCATTTGCCTGACTAGCTCTCTAGGCCAGGTTATGGACAGCCACAAGTATACATAATTCTTCTCAAAGAATCAGGCTTCGGCCTTTATGTTCAGGGACTTGAGTACTCAGGGCTAACAGACATCGTTCCAGTCCATCAGTGGTCCAGTATGTCCTACACAAATTCAAAAGACAATCATATTCTTTTATTAATATTATTATTGTTGTTATTAATATTATTTGCTCTTCTTGGTGTTTATTTTAGTTTGTTACATAATCTATTTAATTTATTGTTCAATGCGTCATCCTTCACAACCAACAAGTGGAAATAATGTTTACAATGACTGGTTAAATCATTGTAATTTACTGTTTTATATATTTTCTTTTGCTTTATTCTTTTGTGGATAGTAAATGTAAATAGTGTCCCAGTTGACTGTGATTTCATGTGTGACTGCAAAGAGCTCACCACATTCAGGTTTATTTTTAATGTGGGCTTTGAAGTCAAATTTTTAGCTGAATGCATTTTTTTAAATATAGGAGATGTCAGAGGTTACATATCTACGTGTACGTGTTTTAAATAACATTTATTCTCTTCATGTTGAGCTCTACACAATATAATGAATACAAAAAGGGCATATTATATATTACCAACAACTGTTACCTCAAATGTTTGTGTGTGTGTGTGTGTGTGTGTGTGTGTGTGTGTGTGTGTGTGTGTGTGTGTGTGTGTGTGTGTGTGTGTGTGTGTGTGTGTGTGTGTGTGTGTGTGTTTGAATTGAGACGTCAGAGGCATATGTGATGTTTGATTTGCTACTTGAAGAGGAAATCAAATGTCAACAATGTGCAGGTCTACATGTGGTCCAAAGAATAGCAGTCTGTCTAGCTGTCGCACACAGGCTGTGAGACTGACACTGCATTTTCTTACTTATGTGTGGCACATTACTGAAACCAAAACGATAAAGAAATGAGAATGTGGAAAAGATAACCAAAGTGAACTCCTTCGTTTATTTTCAGAGATGTGTCCAAGTGCAGTGTGAGCTGCTGCAACTCTCTGCTTTGCAGGTCTGTGATGATGTTTATGGACACTCCATCACTTGGGCCTTTGTATGCACTGGTTCTTTTTTCTTTTGTCTTATGTTTGCAATTTTATATTTATTTATAATAAGATTTTGTGCAGCAATATTAGTAGGATAGTTTATCAGCAACGTGCTATGAGTTAGTAGCATCTCAAACACTTTCTGTCCTAAAGTATGACCAAAGTCTACACCTCATCTTCAGCTTTAAATTAAAGAAAAAAGACCGTCTTTGTTTACATATTGGTTTTCGTAGCTATTTAAGTACAGCTTTGACAAAATGTAAATTATAATATAAATCTTCCCTGATCTAAAGCATTTTAGAATAAAAATAGTATTTGGCAATCTATCAACCTTCAAAGAGTATTTTCTTTTCATTATGACTTCATTTTGACAAACTTCTTTCCATTCAACATTCATTTATATAATAATTAGCAAAAATACAATGTGTAAAATGTATTTGCAACTAAGAGAAATAAAAACAGCCACAAATAAATGGAATTTTGAAAATACAGAATGGTTCTGATTCTTAGGTACTAAGGTCCTTTATGGAGCATTAGAGACTCTGGGTCTGCGGGTAACTCCGGGGTAAAAGTTAGTAATACAGCAAACCAGCAATTACAAGATGCTTCATTTGCACTTCCGATGAACAGATCCATGACTAGGCAGACAAAAGAAGCAGTCAACAAATCCAAAGTGTACATTTCCACACCACAAAATCATGACAGTGTTAGGAATACCAGCAACAACAGGCCTATACATATATCACACTATACACACACACTATAGAATGAAAAGCATATTCTGATTGGCTGCTATTGTGTCATGTCTTAGAAGCTTGTTGATCATTATATAAGCAAGTACTGTACAGCAGTATACTTTTCTCAAAAGAGATCAAAATCTATCATCAGTGTAAACGACCGTGTCTAGCTGTATGACCGTCCAGGTCAAAACAAGAAGTCCATCTCAAAATGTTTTCAATTTAATGAAATTCTGTCATCCACATTTAGCCAATTGATGTAACTTTTGCTATAAAAGATCACTTCAAAAGAAATCCAGAGAGTAATACAAATGTAAAGATCTGAGTCTTGGCTGTGAAACCTAACTGTAATCATTTGATGTTTACAATGTGTTTTCCTAGTTAAGCAGATGTGGTAATACATTGCTTATGCAGTTCTAGCTCATGCGTATCCTCTTCCTAATCCAATTCTGAGAATGCTGACTATATCAAATGGAATCCCTTTCAGCTCTTCCCAAATTGTGCATTTATTGGCCCCATGTGAGCATGTGGATTAAATGATAATTGGCTTTCTTCATTTCCCGCTGTAAGATGATGTCTGAATCACTGAAGCTAAAAGAGGAAACACACAGTTACAGAAACAGAACATTGACAAAAGTTAATGGACAGAGTGGCAAGTCACAATCTACTGACGTGGTCATACTGTTTAAACCTATAAGAGTACAAAAATAAAAAGTAAATGGGCGTATTGGAAAAATAAGCCGCTACATTTAAAAAAAAAAACACTCCGAAAACATATCTATACATAAAAATAACTGCAGATTCCAGCTTAAATTGACACTAGTGGCATGGTACAGAACATATGACTTTAACATGCTAACTTTCACAATATGACCTCAAAACAATTTAACCATGCAGGATTTGAAAACTAATATATTTTGATGCCTGCATCACATAACCATGCTGCATGCCATGCGGCTTTACTGATGTAGTAAACTTGCTCAGAAGCTCACCTTGTACAGCAGCTCGGGTGCGAATCCCAACAAGCACGAGTCAAATTAAAAGAGCTCAAAGACTCGTAGAAGCAAGCGAATATGCCACGTCTTCAGTATTTGTTTTATCTCATATTTGCACTTAACAAAATGGTTCGTTAAATGGTTCATCGCTCGCCGGACATTTTATTTTCAATCTGCCGTGGAACATAATGTAATAAAATTATTTTAGCGCCACTCACTGGGCAGTTTACTTTGCTTCTAGCAGGTTTTGTGAGACACTTTCAAAGTAACGTCATTTTGTAGAAATGTCACCACAGATGTTTCCCCAATAAGCCTTTTTAAGTAAAAAAATATATATATTCTATATTCTAAGAAGTTTGATTGATGTTTTCAAACGGATTTTGTTTAATGTCAATGTGGTTTCAGTGACAATTGGAATACAAAAACATTAATAAATGGATAAAAACATGTCAGCTAAATGTTATGAAATGTCTTTTGGGTAAAACAAATTAGCATCTTTGTCGTTACATAACCAGTGTGAACAAAACCACACATCAGGCCAGCTGTAAACAGGGCCTACAAAAATAAATCAAATAAAACAGGGAAAAAATGTAGAAAACTGAACATTTTTATCAAAGGAAGAACACATGTACAAAAAAAGTAAAATAAAATAAAAATGTGGTGGTGTGGGGGGTCATCATAATTGTCCCCTCAATGATCACAGGACCCTGGGGTCCCTCAACACCTGTCCATTAGGAGCCGAGGTTAATGACAGGTTAGCTCTATGCGAGCGAGAGGGTGGAGGGGGTCTGAAGAAAATTAGAGGGCAGCTCATGTTAGAGAAGAGAGAGTTTTGTTGTTTGTTCCTCGGTGACCCCCCCAGCAGCTCAGTTCCAGGTGTATTCCGAGTACGAGAAAGCTGTTCTGATCAGACAGAGGGGAAAGTTGTCTTCTGACACCTCATATAACTTAACAGGGTCTGGCTGAGTTATGGCCATCAAGTTTTACTTTTATATCCCAATCAGCAAGCGTAGGGGAGTGGACGACACAAGAGTAATGTGGATAAAGTCTGTAAAACCGGGTGAAAAACACACACAGAGCTGAAAGAGACATGAACCCTGTCTGCTTCCTCAATAAATTAACTTCAAAGAGGGCTCACTGCCTAAAATGGTCAAGTCTTCACCTACGTCCCATGGAGGAAACCAAGAAATGAAGGAAATGAAGAAATGAGTAAAAAAAAAGCAGTACCGTTTTTACTGCTCAGAACAAATGTCTGAAGGAGAGATGACAGAGGAAGACGCAGAGGAGAGTGGCTCCTCTGATCTTTTAAGTGACGGGTTTACTGGAATCAGCGAGTGGGCCTAGGATAGCTCTTTATTTAATGAACACATGAAGAGTGCTCGGCTTCACTTTGATGTCCACTCCGCCACCACACAGGAGAGACCGCCTCCCCAGCCTTCTTCCTGTGCCTGACAAAACTTATGGCAATCAGGCCTGCTCCCAGCCGAAGATCACGACACTGAATGAGACTCTACACAATACAGATGGGAGAAACTAGATACACAGGAGAATATGAACAATACAAAAACGATAAATTCAGAGTATCCCTTTAGACCTCGAGTATTATTATCATACATTTTGGTAATCTACAGACTGTCAAATTTCTGCATCAGTATCACAAACAATCTGCAATGAAAAGAATCAAACCTCTGCACCATGTAGATTTTCTAAAAGCAAAGCATACCTACAACATTTGTCAAAATGTGAAGTATACAACAGTACAAGCATCCCCACCATACAAGGCACTCAGCCAAACTGTCCATTGTCACTGTGACTAATGAAGCGGATGTATGTGGAAACAGGATACTGTGGCCATGAATTAAGAATGTATTCCCATGATTTAATTGCAAGTTTTAGTTCCTTCACTCATTTTATTTAGATTGTGGACACAATTTAACTAAATGAAAATTAAACGGAAAAAAAACTGAATATGGCCAAAATGTAACAAAAAAAACATTGAAACAAATTAGTGACAAGTTAATAAATAGTTTGAACGAATTAGTGAACACAATTTGTGGTCACAATATATATATATATTTTTTTTTTTTTTCAGGAAATGAGAGAACGCTTTTTAACTACCACAGACCTCTCTCAGTTTTTTAGAATCTCCTTGGCTTGAAATTAAAGTTGCAATAAAACAGATCTTTTCTTCTGTATTTCTACAAGCATGCAAGTTAAACAGATAATCAAAAATAATCTGGATGGAGGCCGATCTGAATTTGGGCTTGCTGTCGATTGTAGGGGTGGGATTTAAACAGACTAAATGATTGAATGTGTCATATTACTGGAAGATTATCACATTTTGATTAAAAATTATGAGGTCAGTTAAAAAAAACAACAGCTAAATTGTTTACAATATGAATTTTACAGAATACATAGGGTGAATATTAAATTCATTCTGAAAAATGGAAGGACAACCAAACAAACAATGCATAACTATAAAATATAGTTTTAATTAAATGCATTTTGACTTGATCTAGCAAAGACAGAAAAGCAAATCACCACAATTAAAATAACGCAAGAAAATGCACATTTGAACCATGTTATTCTAATTTTTAACCGTGTTATTAGTAGTGAGGGGTTGCAGCATCTTTATTTCTGTAATTATTCAGAGTCAAACAAGGAATGATATAAACATCTGAAAGTTTGTACACAAACAGCATTGTCTCAAGAACAGTCTGCCGAGAAGTCGCCTGGTGGTGGCGTAAGCTCTGCGGTTTTCCACGCTGTCTCTCTGTCTCAGTCTGGGGTAAAACACTCACCGATTCCTCTAAACGAATAATCACTCTCAGCTGTGTGTCGTCTGCAGCACTGATCTACAGTCCCCGCAACCCCCTAAACACAGACAGCCAGTCTGCCTACAGGTTGTAAATAAATACTGTAAGGTTCATTTGCTGGAAACAGTGCGATATGATAATGTATTTGTATGGCCTCTGACTTATGTTTTATACAATACATACCCATTTCAAAGATCAAATATTTGCTTTAAATGAATAAAACCCCCCTGAAAATTAGAAGTATGTAAACCATCTTTAACAGTGTCCGGGAAAGAGAGCTTCATTTGTGCTATATCCCACTAACATTTGTCTGGGACTGTGACTAATCAGCTTGGGCATCATCACTTCCACTGAGCTGTGTGACCCCCTACACGGCTGCCAAAACCAGACACTGACACATATAATCCAGTGAATGAAGTCACCAATATTTTCCCCTCGAATCCCAAAGTCATCATTTTTTCTGCTTTAGTTTTTAATGCAAGAATTCCATCTTCATTTTAAACCTTATCTGACCTGGATGCATCCATAAAACATGTTGATAATAAAGCCCCATGGCGCTCGTGTAGTACATACAGTAGTTTAGTGGCCTCATTAAACACCAAACAAGATTCCTCCTAATAATTAACAGATCTGAGAGTCTAAGCGTACATTACTCACAAATTAGAGAGTGGGAACGGGAGTGTCAAAGAGTTAATGTGGGAGTACAATCACATCAAGCTTGTGCAAATGTATGAATGTAAGAATTTTAAAGGCAGCACGAACACGGGACCCATCTGAGGGTCGCTTCGAGAGTGTCTTCGTGTGAAGTGCACAGGATTCTGTTGTTTGATGACCATTGCTCGATAAGGCCACTGCAGGGATGAGAATGAGAAAACAGGAAGAAATGGTGTGCCATCAGAACGTCTCTGCAGATCTTTTATCCCTAATTCTCCATCCACGGACACCTGGAACCTCTGGAATCAGTCACTTGGTACTGGGATAATGCTGATGTGGAGAAAGTTGTCTGGGTGGCTCAAGTGTTCGCTCAACCACTGGATGGGTGTTTCCAGCAGTGGTTCAATGCCGTGAATCATAACCTGGAATCTCTTTGGCTCGTCTGGAATGAGTGTGAGAGAGAGAAAAGGTTACACCTGAGCAGTAAGGGAAGCACTATTTAAGTCACGTCAACAAAAAAAAAGAAAGAAAAAAGTTATGTATTATGGTACATGTTAAAGCTTGTCACACAGTGGCACTTCCTTGTAAACGGTCTAACACATAAACTTTCCCCACAAGTGCAGAAACGTTGCTGTTCCAACCATGTTGCTTTAACAACACAACTGTTCATGATGAAATGCAGGTGGTGAAGTAACTTCTCAATGAATCAGTTCGACAATCAATGTCAGATTATTGCTGTAAATAACAACATGACAACTGAGAATAACGTTTTTTATCATTTTTTTTTATTTACAGATATTTCATTCAATCGCATGATCCCTCTTTTGTCATACTCCCAGGTTCCACCACCTTTTTTTCTTGACAAACTAAAAGACACAGAATGAAATCTGCATGTACATTATATGGAATGAAAGATATACTGTAATCTAGTTTGCTTATTTTACTCAAGAGCATGATCTATTTATGTCTGCATGTCATACTAACAACATGCTTCTAACCACAGATCAAAAGCCGCAGTTCTAACCACACAACTTTGCAATGCTGTTTGCAAATATCTTTGGAACTATGGTTTCAGGAAAAATAGAATCGTTGAACTGTGTTGGTAAAGACAAAACTTACAACCATAGTTTGCTTAATGTTTTTGGAAATGCACCTTAATTACGAGAAGGTTCAAATAAGGACACATATGTGCAAAGTTCTGCAAAATTTAAATGTTTGCATTATAAAAACATAACTGTAAAATTTAAGTAAATATGTTTTTTATGTTTGTTTTTGGAATAAACATTTGTGAACATTTATACTGATCAATGGTATTCAAGAAAATATTAAAGGGATAGTTCACCCCCCCAAAAAAATACTGCCATTAATTACTCACCCTCAAGTCGTTCCAAACCCATTAGACTTTTGTTCAGAAATTAAGATGTTTGATGAAATCCGAGAGCTTTCTGACCCTGTATAGACAGCAACACACCTGACATATTCAAGACTCAGAAAGGTAGTAAGGGCATCGTTAAAATAGTCCATGTGAACGTTGTGTTGCTGTCTTTACAGGGTCAGAAAGCTCTCTGATTTCATCAAAAACATCTTAATTTGTGTTCTGAAAATGAACAAAAGTCTTACGGGTTTAGAACGACATGAGGGTGAGTAATGAAATAATTTTCATTTTTAGGTGAACTATCCCTTTAAAATGCAACCATGCCACCATAATTTGTAATAACCCCTTGAAAATGAGAATAAAACATTTTGATGGTAGACTTGGCCCAAGAATTGGTCAAAGGCACGAAACTCCCCTGGTATGTGTAACATCTAATAGCTGTTGTCATTAATTACATGATTGGATACTCCAGGAACATTGCAAAGCCATGGTAGCATAATCTATGTATATTAAAATATGTTAAGTATTCAATTTGATTACTTACACAGCAAGTGCATGATGACCTTGGTCCTACCGTAAATATATTTGTATTTTAATTTTAATACAATTTTTGATTAGTAATATGCATTGCTAAGAACTTCATTTGGACAACTTTAAAGGCAATTTTCTCAGTATTTAGATTTTCTTTTGCACCCTCATATTCCAGATTTTCAAATAGTTGTATCTCAGCCAAATATTGTCCGATCCTATCAAACCATACATCAATGGAAAGATTATGTCTAAATCTCAATTTTATTTTTTTTACCCTTATGGTTTTGTGGTTCAGGGTCACAAATATATCCAAGTATTTATTAATTTTTTTCACTTTATTCATTTAATAGTTTTTTATGTTTTTAGTTTTTTTTGTTATTCCATGAAATGTGGAAAATACATAACCAGATCTTGTGAGAGGCTCTATTGTCAGAGGAACTGCAGCATGATAATTAGTTCTATTCTCCACTACTTTATCATCTCCTGCACAGAGCAAATTGACCAAGTTCACGCTGCGCAGCTAGTTACATACGACTGGAAAATTGAAGGAAACGCTAGAGGCAGTAACATTACCCTGTTGACCCATTGAGGTTAAATGGCTAATGCAGTTGGAGGGAAGGAGTTTCAGTTTGACAGCAAGTGATGGTTCAGGCATCAGTATGTGCGCTGGATGACCTTCTCACACTACTGAACTGCATCATGACCTACCAGATCATTTGCATAAAAGCACATACAAAAACCAGTTGATGTTTGGCCTTTAAAAACGTTCAGATAAACAACACTGTATCTCCGTGAATGAATCTCCACATGAAGAGTCCTAAAGTTTCACTGCAGGACACAAAAAGCACAAGTAAGCACTCTCTCAAAAGCAATTCATCACGTCTACTCAACTTACTCCATTTATCATGGGTCTGATGAGCTGTAGCTCAGGGCTGGAGAGGTTGGGGACACAGATAACATGGGCGCAGGAAGGAACTTCTCATAATAATGCATTCTTTTGTTTATTAAATGAGTGGTCAAAAAGGCATGGCCTCAGCTTTCCCCCTGACCGCTGCCAGCTCAATTATCTTTAACTAGATCATTTGCGCTTTCATTAGGCATAGCTGTCAATAAGGTCACAAGTTTCTTTTCTATTTCTGCATGAAACAATTAAATATCTCCACCTTCACCAAAAAAATAAAAAATAAAATGTTTATATATATATATATATATATATATATATATATATATATAACCCACAATATTCATCATCATATTATATATTTCTAATAGCAAATCCAATCTGGCCACAATTGGATATCTCTATATGTACTTATTTATATATTGCATTACTGTACATATTTTTCTTCCTTATCTACTGACATTTTGTATTTTGTATGTAATGTGTTATATATTAAAATATCTTGTTCACACTTTTCAATGTAGGAAATGTTATTGATTATTATGGTGAAAAGTGACAGTTTAAATGTTAAAATATTTTAATGATAGATTTCTTTCTTATAAACAGCTTTTCACTTCACAAGACATTAATTAATGGACTGGAATCATTACTTGGGGATTATTGTAATATTTTAATGTCGTGATGTAATGTAATGATTCTTGTTCTAAATGTGCCTGACAAGACTTTTTGGTACATAAACTGCTGTTACACTGAATAACATTTGAATAGGTGTCTTCTGTAAAACATGGTAAAAATGTATGATAGTCATTCATTTTTGCAAATAATTTTTTTTAACTAGACAGCACACACTTGTTATACAAGCTGTACACTCACTACTTTACATTGTAGCAAAGTGTCATTTCTTCATTGTAGTCACATGAAAAGATATAATAAAATATTTACAAAAATGAGAGGGTTGTACTCACTTATGAGCTACTGTATATAATAATCACTATATGAATCATCACATTATATATTTCCAATAGCAAAATCGCATTGACTGCAACAATTGGACCATCTATGTTTCCCGTACTTTGTTATTAGTTTATTTTTATTTTATTTTTATTGCTGTTGCTGCAGATTTTTCATTCTAAAATTACCAATATATATTTTATTTGGCTTTTGTATGTATTTTTGATTTTATGTATTTTTGGTATTTGTATACATATGTTGATGTTGTTTGTTAAAGATAAGTGGTGGTCATTAATAATAATAATAATAATAATGATGATGATTTATTGTTGTTTTCTTGTTCTTATTATTCTTATTATAAGACAAAGTTTCCATGAACCATATAGTGAATAATAGCCAATTTAATAAAATCAACAAATTGAGAGACAAATTAACGTTTTTGGCAGGTGTTCATTGTACGTGTTCTTCATAACTGGTGACAGTTCTAGATTTTCATTCGTTTTTTGGGTAATTCAACATGATCTTTTGCTCAACTGGAAACAAAAAGTTGAAATCCGTACCTCCCACAAATACCAAGAACATGGAAGCAACAAGCACGGTAAGCTAATGACTAAACACGATGACCATTTCAAACACAAGCACACAAACTTCCCTGAACAAAACATCCACGTAATAACGGAACTGACTTGAAGCCAGTCTAAGCTGCAGGGCTATTGAAATATATATATATATATATATATATATATATATATATATATATATATATAAATCCTTTGCATAATCGAGTTTGATGATATCTAAAATCCTGAACACAGCTCTGACGTTGACTTTTTTCATTGTTAACGGTCAACCTGGACAGAAACCAAGTCAAAGAGAAGACTAAACGATCAACTGACCCTGATTTTTAAGTCACACAGTAATAGTGTGATGAGCAGAAGTAACTCATTCCTTGAAGTCCTGTGTGTGTGTGTGTGTGTGCCT
The DNA here is from genome assembly GCA_027474115.1 of Schizopygopsis malacanthus. NCBI lineage: Eukaryota > Metazoa > Chordata > Actinopteri > Cypriniformes > Cyprinidae > Schizopygopsis > Schizopygopsis malacanthus. Next base: position 34,092,456 of record CM049872.1, read on the forward strand.
GCCCCCGTGGAGTTTGTAAGGGTGTAAGGTTGGTGCGTCCCCAGTGTAACTCTCAGAATGATGCAAGGGGAATTCAAACAACACAAACTCATATAGTAATCAAACACACTTGCTTTTTTTCTGGCAGTTATGACAAACGCCCACAGAAAACCCTAGCATGGTTCGGCTCTGGACCTCTGCCGCCTTGGAGTATGTCACTCAACCGAGACCAACTTTTTTCAAAGCTGGGAATGAAAACCCAAAAACTTATATTTAATCAATTCTCATATTATCTTCTGTGCTACATTATTGTAAATATCTGATGATATTCATATCTGTTGTTTTGACCTTGCCATTGCTAGCGCTATATTCTACTCTTTGAGCTAAATCAGAGTTCCTCAACCACCGGGTTGTGACCCAGGCCATGAAAGAGTTGCTAACAGGTCGCAAGAATGTTCTGGGAAAATGTGAATAGATACGACACTAATGGCGCTTTTCCACTGCATGGTACGGTACGGCTCGGCACGGCTCGGTACGGTACGGTACGGCTCAGTTCGGGTTGGTTGCATTTCCACCGCAGTTTAGTACCGCTATAGAGTGGGCGGGATTATTCATGCGTCGTTATAATTGCGCCGCCTCTACTGCCGTGACATCATCGTAAACGCGCCACAAACAAACTCACAACAAAGAAAGGAGACGGAATAGTGTTCTTCACTCTGGGCATGTGGATGTTTTTAACAGCAATGGAGAGGTCTATGAGAACGCTTGTGATTTACCCCCAGCAGCAGAGACTGTGGTGACAGTGACACGGGTTGTAGAGGAGGAGAGCAGGGATGTTCGTGCAGGTGTGCTGCGTTACTTGATTAGTTAACTATTCATGCAGCGTGTTCTGTAAAGTGAATTATCAATAAACTTTTGAATATTTCAAAATGTACAATGTATCCCTTGTTTTTTTTTATTTATGTGATGGTTTTTATAATCGCGGCATTAATCATTTGTCTTTTTCAAGAGGTTCATTACGTGCTCATACAATGATACATATTTAATATAGTCTGGAGGTACACTTATTCGATCAGATTGTTTTTAATTGAAGCAAAACACAGATACAGAGGTAAAAATATAAACAGAAAACATACTCTGAAAATATAGCAAGTTCAAAAGTAACGTTATATACATAAGGCGTTTTCCTTCGGCGTCGCGCCATCAAGCTCTCACTGGATCCGTTCCTCGGCTATCAACGAGAGGAACGTCTGAACTTCCTCAACAGACAACGACACTGCTATTTTGTGGTTGATGCAAAAATGTGCGTTTGTTTAAACAGAAGTTGCGTCCGATCCGTCGCTGGCTGTGCTGATTTAAATCTAGCGGGTATGACTGTAGAGGAGGGTCTCGTGTCGCAAGTTCAGTGACGCAGTAATGACGATTTACTCCAGCCAATCAGTGATCAGCAGAGTTTACACGTCACGTTTTGGTAACGGTACGGTTCGCTTGGAACCTCGACCGAAGTGGTACTAAAAAAGTATCAGGTACCAGGTACAGTACCCAGTGGAAAACCCCCCAAAAGTGAACCGTACCGTGCCGTACCATGCAGTGGAAAAGCGCCATTATTTATTGCATGCTAATGATTGTTCTAATTATTCTGAATTTTCATTTGTTGTATGCAATTTCATGTAAATGACATGTTTAATTAGAAAATGTTCTGACTCACAGTGACGTCTTTCAGACAGCACAAGAATACAGAGTTGATTTCTATTTTCTATTTTAATGTCTCCCTGCATTTGAGATACATGCACATTAAATAAAAAAATATATATATATAAAACGTATCTGCATTGTCATTCTCTGTGTTTAAATACTTTTTGTCTTGCTTATCCAAAAAAATCAACTGATCCATGAAATCTCAAAAACCACAACATGATCCATTGTGTAAATTTGTCAAAATTGAGATTTATACATCTTCTGAAAGCTGAATAAATAAGCTTTCAGCTATCCTTTTAGGATAGGACAATAATTGTCCGAAATACAACTATTTTAAAATCTGGAATCTGAGGTTGCGAAAAAAAAATATATATTGAGAAAATCAATTTAAAGTTGTCCAAATGAATTTCTTAGAAATGCTTATTACTAATCTAATTAATCTAAAAATTAAGTTTGAATATATTTACGGTAGGACATTTACAAAATATCCTCATGGAACATGATCTTTACTTAATATCCTAATGATTTTGGGCATAAAAGAAAAATGGATAATGTTGACCCATACAATGTATTTTGGGCGATTACTATAAATATAACTCAGTGACTTAAAGGGATACTCCACCCCAAAATGATCATTTTGTCATTATTCACTAACCCGCATGCCGTTCCAACTACATAAAAGCTTTGTTCGTCTTCAGAACACAATTTAAGATATTTTAGATAAAAACCGGAAGGCTTGTGACTGTCCATTTGACTGCCATGTAAATAGCACTGTTGAGGTCCAGAAAAGAATGAAAGGCATCGCCAGTGAAATCCATCTGCCATCGGTGGTTCAATCTGAATTTTATGAAGCGACGAGAATACTTTTTGTATGCAAAGAAAATAAAAATAAAGACTTTTTTTCAACAATTCATATCCTCTCGGTCACCTTAGCGCTATTTTGGACATTATCCATCGAACGCAAGCAGCGTACGCTCTTCTGCATCCGCTTCAATGCAAGAATGAGCCATTTTCATTTAAATTAAAGCATAAATGCATGTAGAATACAGGTGCATCTCAATAAATTAGAATGACTTGGAAAAACTTGTGTATTAAATAAATTCAATGCACACAGACTGAAGTAGTTTAAGTCTTTGGTTCTTTTAATTGTGATGATTTTGGCTCACATTTTACAAAAACCCACATATTCCCTATTTCAACAAATTAGAATACTTCATAAGACCAATAAAAAAAAAAAAATATTGTGAATTGTTGGCCTTCTGGAAACTATGTTAATTTACCTGTATATGTAATCAATACTTGGTAGGGGCTCCTTCTGCTTTAATTACTGCCTCAATTCGGAGTGGCATGGAGGTGATCAGTTTGTGGCACTGCTGAGGTGGTATGGAAGCTAGAGGTGTAAATCGGATGGTTTGTCAACGATTCGATACGATACCGATTCTCATACCCAGCGATACGATATTTGCCGATACCACAAAAAATTATACTATACGATTACGATTCGATTTGATACAGGAGTATATCGATCGATATTATGATATTATATACCAATTTTAAACCACCATCTACATTTTTATTAACTCACAAATGCAACCAAAAATATATTTCACGATTTCACACTTACATCTACTAGCACGATAAACGTAATGCGTATTTGGCGTGATGTCCTGGGGGAGGGCTCCTAGCCGGGAATGGTCCGAACCCAGTGAACCGTGTGATTAGAATTCTAGTGATATTGGTGGAGAAGGGGTGGTGGAGGGATGCTGCTTAACCGTCAACTAGATGGAGGTAAGACAGCTGTATTTATGTCCAAGGGTTGATTACCTAGATTGTGTACCACACCTGTGCTAATTAGCCTGAGTATCTGAGGTGCTCCTCCCGTACTTAGTTTATAAACTTCGTTTCTAAACTTCATTTCACGATTTCACACTTACATCTACTAGCACGATAAACGTAATGCGTATTTGGCGTGTATGGTAATACGTTGTAGGGGTGCTGTCCTGGGAGAGGGCTCCTAGCCGGGAATGGCCCGAACCCAGTGAACCCCCAAAAAGCAATATAATGTAGGACAGCCGCCAGACTAAGATTCCCCCCCAAATACGCGTTTGCGATCTGGTGGGAGCTAGTTCCGAGGAGTAACTTGTGTGGCAGGCCGGGGGGGTCTACGTGCTCTGAGGGAGCGGTTTGGCATGCATGAGTGGGCCCCACCGACCGCCGGAGTGAACTTCGTGGTTTTGGGGCGACCGGTCGGGGAGGGCTCAACCGAGGCCCAGCGATGGCTCACCGCATTGGGATGGGTGAGCCCTGCCAGCCAATGGAGGAGCAGCGCGGTTGGAGCCCTGGCCAGGAGGACCCGAGTTGCCTGCAGTGGGATAGTTCACAGAGTCGGCGTACCGGCCCTACTGGCCATCAGCCCCTGCTAATCAGAGGACAGAGGGCGGTATCTGGCCGAGAGGACCCATGAAGCTTCTGATAGGGCACAATACCCCTCCGACGGACGGGTGGGTCCTATCGGCTAGGCAGATAAAAAGAGTTTGGGACGCCGACAAGGAGGCTCTCACAACATCCGACGGGAGATCGAGACTCATGGCATCGAATGGATGAGCGTCGCATGCGGACGGCAAGCATAGGAGCCCACCGGGAGACCGCGTCAATGTCTTGACATGAGACCAAGGCTACGCTGCCAGACGGATAGTCTCGCTGACGAGTAGGGAGAAGAGAAACCCGGAACTGGGGAAGGCTCTCGCAGCATCCGATGGGAGATTGTAAGACTTAGGACATCGGACGGGTAAGCCTCGCCAGGCGGGGGGGAAATGTTTGAGGATAGCAGAGACAGTTGAGTGGTGTTCGGCGGGCGGACGAGGACCGCAGCGACGGCTAGGCCTCGTTGCCCATCGGACGGAAAAAATAGGTGGGTGACTGAGACTGACGCCGACGCTCTACGGGAGGCCAATACTCACTGAGTCTAACGGGTTAGTCTCGTCTGCCAAGGGAGAAGCGGTAAGACATCTCGCTGCGAGGCTCACGTCGACGCCCAACGGGGGCACAATACCCGCTGTGTTGGACGGGTAAGCGTCGCCAGCGTGGGACTAGAAAAGGTAAGGTTGTCTGGCCGGAAGCACCTCGCCGGCGTCCAATGGGAGATCAAGACTCGCTTGATCTCCCATCTGCGTCGGACAGGTGAAGACGGAAAGGTAAAGTTTGGTCGGGATGCTTAGCCGACACCCAACTGGTGGGCGTGCCCGCCTGTTTGATGGGTTAGCTTCACTGACGAAGGAGGAAAAGGTGAGGTTGTCCAGCCGGGAGGCTCTTGCGGCATCTGACGTGAGATTGATACTCGTGAGCCGGGTGGTCGAAACTCGCCGGTGGTGGACTGAAAGCTAAGATTGCCAAAACGGCCAGGTATGTCGCGTTCGACGGGGTTCGATATTTTTGGTGCGAGCAGACGGAAGAGCGTTTGTCTGGCCGGGAGCACCTCGCCGGCGTCCAACGAGAGATTAAGACTCGCTGTGTTGGCCAGGTAAAAGACAGAAAAGGTACGATTGTCTGGTCGGGAGCACCTCGCCGGCGTCCATCGAGATATCAGGACTTGCTGTGTTGGACCGGTAAAGACAGAGAAAATAAGATTGTCTGGCCGGGAGCACCTCGCCGGCGTCCAACGGGAGATCAAGACTCGCCGTGTTGGACAGGTAAAGACAGAAGAAAGTAAGATTGTCTGGCCGGGAGCACCTCGCTGGCGTCCAACGGGAGATCAAGACTCGCTGCGTTGGACAGGTAAAGACGGAAAGGTAAAGTTGGGTGGCCGGGAGGCACTCGCCGTGACCTGACTGGAGATGGCAGCTCGCAGCCTGGATGGGTGAGACTCTTCGGCCGCAGAATGGAAAAGGCAAGTTTTTTGCTGGGAGGCTCTGGTCGTAAGTGATGGTTCGTGGTGTCAGCAGGGGGAGCCTCGCCAAGCGTGTGATTTGAAGGAAGTAAAAGCCAGGAAAGCTCGCACCGATTTTAAGGCGTTTGTTAGATGTATTCACTCAACCGGGAAGGCTCACACTGCATCTGACGGGGGTTCCGCCCTTGCAGCATTGTACATGTAAGTTCATCGGTAGTCGGACAGAGCTCGAGGTTGCTCGACCAGGAAGCTCTCGTGCATGTGATTGAGTTCGTTACCCGCAGCGTCAGATGGTGAGCCTCGCCGATAGTCGACAGGGAAACGTTTGCTGCGCCGGCAGCATCTGACAGAGTTCAAAACTCCGAATGATAGGTGTCTAATAGGGTAGATGCTATGAGGTTTGCTTGCGTGCTTGTAAAATGAATTTAGTGGCGGTTCCTGATCAGTCTTGAAATCTTGGGCTGAATAGAATTCCCTGTGCTGGCGTATCCCAAATAAGTGCCGTGAATTTGGATGGATGGCATGGCTTGGAATCTGAGGTGGTGTCGACTTTGCCAGCCGGGTGCAAAGGCCCATGATTTCATGGATTGCATGGTCAATGTTCTAATATTGGGAGAGAACAGTCGAAGGAATCAAGGTGTTTATGCTTGAACGGGGAGTTATGCGGAGCTGACAATAGATTAGAAAGGGTCTCTTACCTCACGACGTCCTAGTAGCCACTCTGATGGCTAGTGCTGAAATGGCGGTCAACGAAAGATCTGGTCATGAACCCTCGTTTAATTTGCGCTGCCTATAGGGGAAAGCTGAACAGGTTATTTAAGGATGAATACGGCTGAACTCGATGGAGAATTTGGCAAATGGCAACTTTGATGTCCATATTCAATGATTACGATTGTTGCAGCGCTTCTGTCATGGAGAAATGACCACGTCTCTCTCAAACGATTCTGAGAATTTCAGAATCAATTCTGGGCTTAGATTTTAACCAGATGAGCGATGACGCAGAGTTGCTTTAGAAACACCCATATGCTGCTTGCTTCCAATTCCTCACGTGCATGCGCCACTTGAACCTTCTGTAAAATAATCTTTCATAAGGTTTGGAAAGGTTGGAGCAAGTTACAAGGAGATTCGCTGGCTTCATTGCGCAGGAGCGCTGAGAGAGACACGCGTTTGTTTGATGTACACTTGAAGTGTGTGGTCTTGCCAGTCTGTGTTTTTCTTACAAATGCTCTGCGGAGTCATTATGCCTGTGGTTTGGAATGCGGTGGATTTGTAAATGTAAGATGTGAACGTCACTACGGAAGGCTGCTCTTATTTTAAACACTGATGCGCGCTTGATTGTGTAGACTGCTTGCGCATGCGGCTGTGCACGACTCCGTGTAAGGGGTTTAATGTTCTTGTGTCTCAAAATGGTTTTATGACGCAAAATTAATGTAAACACGGGCAGTTACGTCTTAAATACGGACGTGATAAACCACGTAACTTCCATTTCAACAGAGATCCGTGCATAAATGCGGCTTAATAGATCTCCCACTGTCTATGGTGTCATGGTAAAAATGGGGAAAAATCACTCACGATTCTTGGATGGAAAGCGTTCGGATAATCTTAAATACCGAAAGCACTCTTGTTTATTACGTTTCCCTCTTTTATATTTTAAACGATTATAATGGCCTGCAATACATTCGTTACCCAATTAGTCCTTGGTGACGGCCTTGGATGAGGGGTAGGAATCTATGTCTGCACCTGCCGGATAGGTGCTCGGATGTTGTATGCCCCTAGCGGTAGCACCGAGGCAACAGCATTTGGTGGGACGAGCAGTGATGTTGCTGTAAAAGAGAATATGGTGATGTTAAATAAAGTAGAGAGTGGAGGCAGTATCACGCTGAATGACGGCCTCTGGATCTTGAAGTGGGAAATTGAAAGAAGCGCAAGAGAGAAAGCAGTATGAGAAAAGAGATGTGTGGGTCTGTGTTGTGAGCGAAGGCAGCATCGCGCTTGCTTTGACTGCCGTAGCTGTAGGCCACAGGAAGGGGTCCTGAAGAGCTATCGTAGCCTGCTCTGCTAATGGAGGTAGCCTCACGCTAGTGTCTGCTACGGGAGCTGGAGGCCACTGTAAAGGAAAAAGAGGGTTATTCATAGCGGAAGGAAAAAGACTGAGATGTGTGGGGCTGTGTTGCAAGCGGAGGCAACTTTGAGCTTGCGCCTGCGGCTGTAGCTGTAGGCCATGGAAAAATGGTTGTGACGTTTAGCAGGACCGGTGGTGGTCAGTAACGAAGTAGCTTTAGTTCGCTACCGTACTTAAGTAAATTTTTCGAATATCTGTACTTTCTGGAGTCGTTTATTTAGTAACTTTACTTTACTGCGTTCCAAAATTGTACTTTTTACTTCGCTACGTATCGTGAAACATACCGTTACTCCTTATAATGTATATAATGTGCTCTGGGACGCGGTGTCTGATTCATGAACAAGCTGATTATTTTTTAATGAACTTGTAAAATTGGTTCGCAAATTGCTTCAACTCTTCCTTCGCAAGTTGGAATGATCCGATAGCAGCTGTTCTCTAGTCGACAATTCACTGATTCAAAATGATCTGTTTAGAGTGATGTTTCCGGTGAAATTAAATGCACAAGAGAGAACCGGGAGATCTTGGGGATACGTGCGCAACTGATGCTGCAAGATAATTTATTACTGTCGAAATTTGGATTAATGTAACTGAAATTCATATTTGGGTCAAAACTGACAGTTGTTTGGGAACTAAATCTGTTGTGAAGGGGCTCTATTTAGCCCTCTGAAATGCATATGCAAATCAAGGTCAGTGTCTCTATGATTTAGGTAAAAACAAAACATTAATATAACACAGGTTGAATGAGAATACCTCGTGCACGTTCATTTTACTGTTGGTCCGCGGTGATCAAGAGTGTATTCGCAAAACGCATTTTATCTCCTCCAGCTTATCTGTCTAAGGAATGCTATGCCAATTAATGCTGGCAAAAAATACGGAGGTTTAAGTACGTCTGGTGTATATTCTGGGCATGGTGTCATGATTACATAGTGGCGTTAACATCCAATGTCTTCGCGAGGTCTTTTAATGATTTTTAATCAACAAATACCTGCCTTTGGAGATTTCCCCTGAGAATTATTGGCAACATTGGTGATTGCGTGCTAACGGAGGCCGCCTCGCGTTAGCATCTGAAACTAGAAGCTAGAGGCCCGGCTGCATACTTGCGCTGCAGCTGGGAGAGCCGCGGTGAAGGCTGAGGAGCCGAAGCGGGAAGCGAGTGAGACTTTGCTGCGGTGAAAACTGGGGCGTGGCCCAGGCTCGTTGAAGGCCTGCTGCTGCGACCTCCGGCCGGTGGAGGAGAGCGTGTGGCTGGTTGAGCAGAGAGCAGCGGTCGTGACGAAGCCCGGAGCTCGGCGGCCGTGTCTGGTGAAAAAATCAATAAAAAAAAAATTTGACGCTCCTGGGGCCGGCAGATTGACCGGAGGTTACGAAAAAAAAAACATCATGGGTCTCGTTGTTTGGACGGAAATGTTGAGTCTGTGATGTAATGGTAAATGGTGCCAACGAATGCTGCTTAACCGTCAACTAGATGGAGGTAAGACAGCTGTATTTATGTCCAAGGGTTGATTACCTAGATTGTGTACCATCTGTGCTAATTAGCCTGAGTATCTGACGTGCTCCTCCCGAACTTAGTTTATAAACTTCGTTTCTAAACTTCATAACATGAACATAAATCTAAAAATGCTACTATGGGCTCAGTGCTATAAATCTTTTCTGCAGATAACCAAATTAAAAGTAATAGCAGAAAATAAATACAATAGAAGACACAAGTTCAATAAACAGTGCTTTTCAGGTTTTTCAGCTTAGTTTAAAATACATGTACAGGTACGCTACAGAAATGTAATAATCAAATGTAAAATAACTGCATAGTCTTCATTGTATAAATTAAATATCCTATAAATTAATAGTTTTTGATTTTACAAAGGTTATTTAGTCAGGAGCAGTGAGCACTTGTATTTTTATTTGACAGCATTAGATTTATTATTAGTTTGCTTTCGATTTAAGAATGAAAGCAGATTTAATATACTGATGATACACATGCCTTTTCTTTCTCCACTCTTTACGTTAAGACACATGCTATGCTTAACCGACTGTTTACAAGGATATTAGCTAATATATGCATTTCGCTGTAGTTTTGTCTATTTATTCATCCATGCACAAAAAAAGCAGAGGAGAGGAGAGCTCAATTCAGTATTCACGCAGAGTTGACGCGGATGTCTGTGTGCGTGCGCTTCAGATGTGTGCGCGGGAATCTTCTCACACAGCGCGCGACTGTTACTCCAACAATCCCGAATGTCTTTTATGCTCGCCTTGTGCCTTCGGGCAGTCCTTATATCGAGTCTCCCGGCACGTGAGAATGAACGAGAATGCAAGCATTGGCGATAATGCAGACAGACATTATGTGAAAATGTGGACAGTGCCAAAATCAAGGTGCCTTTTTATACTTCAGAAATTGATATTTTACTCGTGGCATCGATGCATCGTATCGTCATACATTGTATCGATCCAGATCGATGAATCGTTACACCCCTAATGGAAGCCCAGGTTTCTTTGACAGTGGCCTTCAGCTCATCTGCATTTTTTGGTCTCTTGTTTCTCATTTTCCTCTTGACAATACCCCATAGATTCTCTATGCGGTTCAGGTCTGGTGAGTTTGCTGGCCAGTCAAGGACACCAACACCATGGTCATTTAACCAACTTTTAGTGCTTTTGGCAGTGTGGGCAGGTGCCAAATCCTGCTGGAAAATGAAATCAGCATCTTTAAAAAGCTGGTCAGCAGAAGGAAGCATGAAGTGCTCCAAAATGTATTGGTAAACGGGTGCAGTGACGTTGGTTTTCAAAAAACACAATGGACCAACATCAGCAGATGACATTGCTCCCCAAATCATCACAGATTCTGGAAACTTAACAATGGACTTCAAGCAACTTGGGTTATGAGCTTCTCCACCCTTCCTCCAGACTCTAGGACCTTGGGTTTCCAAACGAAATACAAAACTCATCTGAAAAGAGGACTTTGGACCACTCTGCAACATTCCAGTTCTTCTTCTCCTTAGCCCAGGTAAGATGCTTCTGACGACAACTGTAGCCAAATTCCTTGACACGTCTGTGTGTGGTGGCTCTTGATGCCTTGACCCCAGCCTCAGTCCATTCCTTGTGAAGTTCACCCAAATTCTTGAATCAATTTTGCTTGACAATCCTCATAAGGCTGCGGTTCTCTCGGTTGGTTGAGATTTATTGAGATGCACCTGTACATAGAATTGTGGTCTAGGGTCACATATATCTCTTGAAACCCTCCAGCCGGTCCATAAGAAGATTTTCAAAATATAACCGGTCTGTGGTGTAAAAATGGTTGGATATTCCTGAGCTAGAGGGTTGCACTTGGTGCCTATGCCAAATTATGCATGGTGCAACTGGGCTACAGATAACAGTCAGAGGAAGGTGGAAGATAACATTTTAGTACAGGGAGCTGCTTGGAAAAAGTTCCCCCAGCACTAATACACCATTCATTTAAAATTTGTGGCCATAATCCTTTAAAACTGCCGATGAAAACTTTTTAAGGGATAGTTCATTTAAGAAAAGGAAGATATTTTGTTCATTGTTGTTTTGAGTCCAACATTCTGTGAAATACCTTTTATGTGTTCGACAGAAGTATGAAATGCATGCAGGTTTGGAACGACATGAGGATTTGTAAATGAAAGAATTTAAAATAGCCCTTTAATAAAACTACCACATGACTTTGGTTTCTGTAACAACATCGTATGCAGTTTTTTCCCCCTAATTATCATAAAGGAACAGAATATGTAACTTGACGTCACATGAAAACAAAGGGCTGTCAAATCGATTAATCGTGATTAATCGCAACCTAAAAAAATGTTGTTTACATAATGTGTGCACTGTGTATATTTATATTAATGCTGTCGATCCTTTAAAAAAATTAGCTAATTAACATACTGCACGCACATTTTTAAGGCAGCTTTAATTGCCTTTTTTGTAACTTAACTGCCTTAACTGACCACGACATTGCATGCACGTAGTTTATTTCGTGCTTTGATAATAATTGATAGAGAAGTGAAGATAAATGTATATGGTATAAAAATAAAACACTGATGGTAATAAAACAAAAAAAACACCAAAAACAAAGAGAGAAAAATCACTCGCTACTCTTGACTGAAAAACTTTAATACAGTTGCTTTAAAGGTGCCATAAACTGCATTGATACAGTATTTTAAATTGTTCTCTGATATCTACATAGAAGGTATGTGGCTTAGGTAAGGGAAAAAAATCTCCAGAAACAATTTTACATGTCCATTTACAACCCTAGGATTTCTCCCTAGAATGAAACGGACTGTTATGGCGCTTTTCCACTGCATGGTACGGTACAGTTCGGCACGGTACGGTACGGTACGGCTTAGTTCGGGTCGGTTTGCGTTTCCACTGCAGTTTAGTACCGCTATAGAGTGGGCGGGATTATTCACGCGTCGTTATAATTGCGCCGCCTCTACTGCCGTGACATCATCGTAAACGCGCCACAAACAAACTCACAACAAAGAAAGGAGACGGAATAGTGTTCTTCATTCTCGGCATGTGGATGTTTTTAACAACAATGGAGAGGTCTATGAAAATGCTTGGGATTTACCCCCAGCAGCAGAGACTGTGGTGGCAGTGCCTCAGGCTGTAGAGGAGGAGGACAGGGATGTTTGTGGAGGTTTGCGGCGTTACTTGATTAGTTAACTATTCATGCAGCGTCTTCTGTAAAGTGAATTATCAATAAACTTTTGAATATTTCAAAATTTACAATGTATCCCTTGTTTTTTTTATTTATGTGATGGTTTTTATAATCGTGGCATTAATCATTTGTCTTTTTCAAGAGGTTCATTACGTGCTCATACAATAATACATATTTAATATAGTCTGGAGGTACACTTATTCGATCAGATTGTTTTTAATTGAAGCAAAACACAGATACAAAGGTAAAAATTAGTGGTGGGCCGTTATCGGCGTTAACGTGCTGCGTTAACGCGAGACTCTTATCGGCGATAAAAAAAATATCGCCGTTAATCTATTCTCAAAGTTGGGTTGGGAGCTGGGTCTATACTACGCACTATGATGACTTTCACCCTGATATTTTAGCGCGGATGTATACCTAGCCGAATTGCACTGTAGGAGGCGAGAACGAGTCTTCGAACTAGAGGCTCGCAGTCCGTGATGGACAGATTGTTAACGGCTGGTCTATGTGGTAATACAATCGGACAGGACATCCAAACGCTCACCTATCATTCATCAACCTCAAATATGGCTTTTCATCTGAAAGATGTATGTAGTAGCAACTTTACATGGCCGCTCAATATGATGTTAACCTAGAGAAATGTGCGCTATTGAAGTGTTTGTGTGGAAGCGCGTTTGCGCAGGACAGGCTCCGGTGCGCTCACTTGCTCTTAAAATCTCCGTAATTTTTGGTCATACAGATAAAAGTAGCCTAATACATCTTTCGAATCTGTAAAGACTCTACGTTTATTTGTGTGCACTCAGAATAACAACGAAACGTTGCGCTTTTAAGCAAACAGGATGCGCTTTAGGTCTCATGTGAACTTGAGAATTCACTCCTGTGTCACCCTCTGCTTCGAACCTGTGTGTATGCCTAACGTTACTGTGAAATTACCACATCAGACGTGACGTGCTAACATGGATGCAGCTATGAAGCCGCCGGGTTTGCTTCAGGGAAAATTTATTTTTAAGAAGCTTCCCAATGGAAACTGTAAACAGTTCATCACGACCTCTTATGTAGGCCTACCGTTCAAAATTCATGTTTAACTGAATAAACAGTTAGTAAACACAAGTACATCTTATTGAACATAGTTTATTTTCATCACCAATTATCATAGTAGAACAGCTTTCTCAAGCAGTTTGTGATGCATTTTGGAAACAGGAGATGAGCCCCTGGTCTAATGCGCCACCTGGCTTGAGAAACCCGTTCTCAAAGACTTACTTTTAGCCATTATTTGGGTAGCACACATATTCTGAATGCCTTCGGCAGAATTCAAATGAGCCATTTTAATCTAGATTAATCTAGATTAATTCCAAAATTAATCTAGATTAATCTAGATTAAAAAAATTAATCTATGCCCACCCCTAGTAAAAATATAAACAGAAAACATACTCTGAAAATATAGCAAGTTCAAAAGTATATACATAAGGCTTTTTCCTTCGGCGTCGCGCCATCAAGCTCTCACTGGATCCGCTCCTCAGCTATCAACGAGAGGAACGTCTGAACTTCCTCGACAGACAATGAAACAGATAATTTGTGGTTGATGCAAAAAGGTGCGTTTGTTGAAACAAAAGCTGCGTCCGCTCCTTCGCTGGCTGTACTGATTTAAATCTAGCGGGTCTATGGGTCTCATGTCGCAAGTTCAATGACGCAGTAAGAACGATTCTCTCCGGCCAATCAGTGATCAGCAGAGTTTACACGCCACGTTTTGGTAACGGTACGGATCGCTTGGAACCTCGGCTGAGGTGGTACTAAAAAAGTACCAGGTACCAGGTACAGTACCCAGTGGAAAACCCCCCAAAAGTGAACCGTGCCATGCAGTGGAAAAGCGCCATTATTGGCTTATTTGGCAGGGTCATGATTAATAATGAGCTCTGCTTTGATTGGCTGTTTCACAGTACTGCTTATTGTTGAGCTCTGCTCTGATTGGCTGTTTAACAAATTATAAATAAATAAACTAGTTTACAACAGCGCTGATAAACATTGTGAAAATTATACAGTCAGAAGGCTTTTCAATCTACAAATCACCATCATTTACCATGGACATGCTGTATTAACACTAACTGCACCATGGTATTGTGTCAGAAATGTGAGATATTCATAGCAAAGTTTATTATATTACTAATGTAAACATATATATAAATATAATATAATATATAAAGGAGTAGGGTAAATGTACATATTAAGCTCATGTACCCATTAAGCACACTTCTAATTTTGAGATCAGATTATAAAAAGAAAAAAAATATGTATAATCCTATTTGATCTCTTAACCAATTAATGTGTTTGTTACTTTATACTTCCTATAATTTCAAGTCAATCAGACCTTTGCTCACTGAGACATGAATCTCCATGTGTTCACACTGTCTAGCGGCCATTTTGAAAGCTGACTAAATACTTTCACCAAAAGCGCGTTTAAATGTTCGTTTTTTAGATGTTTAAGCCTTTATTTTGGGTAAGTTTATTGAAAAATTAAGAGATTAATGTTCAGACTTTTGCATAGAATAACCTGGAACGTGGTAAATAATTACATTAAATCCAAAAGATAGTTTTAGCAACATAGCACAGATGCTACAGAACACAGTTAGCTGACTAGCTGTATAAGATTGTGTGCTACGCTAACATATTACTTCACAGGCATTACTGGCTTGTACTTTTACATACATAATATGATAAATGTACAGTTTATTGCTGGTCTGTCATTTTACAGTACTGTAATTTTTTAAGATTTCATATTATTTTAAGGTGAGCTTAAAGGGTAGCAGTGTACGACAAGTATTTGAAAATCTCACAGCTTCAGTGTGACATCAGTAAGAAAAAGTATAATTTCATAGATATTGTTAATAATAGTTGTTCATATTAAAATATGTATAAACTTAATACATGACCTAGACTATTTATTTAGCAAAAATCCTGTCATTTTAATAAATATTAAATTAAATTTAGGAATAATTGTTGCTGCTCCCATTAAGCTCAATGTGCTTTCTTTAAGCACTTTCAGATTGAACGTATGTAAATACTTCATAAACAGACTTCACATATGAACTGATGGTTGTTACTTAATTTAATAGATTTTCTATGGATTCTGTCAACTCAAATCTACAGACTGGTTCTGATCTTTGGCAATGAGCATCAACTTCTCCAGACTGTAAATCTGTGGAAAATCGGGGCAAAAATCGTGTAGTGTATTCCAGCCTTAAGAGACTATAGATACGTTTACATCCATTTAATAAGAGGCTTCATAATGACGCTAGTTTCTGTGTTCATCCCCATGAATGAAATGTTTTATTGGTTTGTTTTATTAGATTTTTGAATATGTGTTACTTAGCTGAACGTGGACTAGTATAGATGTTGCAATGTTTTTAAATGACACTTCATTATGAATATATAACTAATCGACTTGAATGCCTTGTTGCTTGATTTCAGTGTTGTTATTTTTGTGATTGACTTTGTACCTTGAAAAAATATATATTTTTACAATTATTAGTTAAAAAATTTACTTAAAATAAGCTAGATTTTTTTCTAAAATATGATGTGAGCTTAATGGAACAGGGGTGTGCTTAAAAGGTACAAAAATGTACCCATTAAGCACAGTCAGACTATTTTAATTTAATGATGTATATCTTAATTGATATGCTTTTGTCATTTAAAATAAAACATTTTTGTGTGAGATTAATATTTTTGTACTGAAACCAATTTATTTTACGTTTACCCTATATATAGTTTATCGCTTACACTATATATAGTTTCTAAAACTTTCTTCAACATGGGTGCAAAAGTCTTCAAAGAAGAAAAAAATACTTTTCTGGTAAAAGTCCCTGAGTGAGCATACTTCATAAAAAAAGGTTTTCTACTTGCATTCATGTGGTAAACAGAAACTCAAAAATGCTTGCTTGATCCACGAGAAGTAATCAAATTTGTTCTCGTGCCACACAAGTTCAATTGAGCTTCCGTTTACCAAATCGAATGTGCTCCATCATTGTGCATTGATCAATGTTTATATGTAATTTACATCTGTTCAGATTCAGAATTTAAATCAATCATGTCTCCTCAGAGGATTACTTTTACATTGTCTTTATGAATGCAAAGTTTTGGATGAATGGACTTTTCTATAAATAAACAGAAATCTCTCAGGTTTGATTAAAATCTCAATTTGTGTTTCAAAGATGAACAAATGTTTTATTGGTTTGGAATGACATAAGTAAATTATGACTTTTTATTTTTGGGTGCACTATCCCTAAAAAGGCAAGAATAAAGTTAAAAAAATATTGCTAAACCTGACCTAATTTATATGCATTTCCTTAATCATTCATATGTCGTTTTTTTCCCCCTAATTATCATAAAGGAACAGAATATGTAACTTGACGTCACATGAAAACAAAGGGCTGTCAAATCGATTAATCGTGATTAATCGCAACCTAAAAAAAATGTTGTTTAAATAATGTGTGCACTGTGTATATTTATATTAATGCTGTCGATCCTTTAAAAAAATTAACTAATTAACATACTGCACGCACATTTTTAAGGCAGCTTTAATTGCCTTTTTTGTAACTTAACTGCCTTAACTGACCACGACATTGCATGCACGTAGTTTATTTCGTGCTTTGATAATAATTGATACAGAAGTGAAGATAAATGTATATGGTATAAAAATAAAACACTGATGGTAATAAAACAAAAAAAAACACCAAAAACAAAGAGAGAAAAATCACTCGCTACTCTTGACTGAAAAACTTTAATACAGTTGCTTTAAAGGTGCCATAAAATGCATTGATACAGTATTTTAAATTGTTCTCTGATATCTACATAGAAGGTATGTGGCTTAGGTAAGGGAAAAAAATCTCCAGAAACAATTTTACATGTCCATTTACAACCCTAGGATTTCTCCCTAGAATGAAACGGACTGTTATGGCGCTTTTCCACTGCATGGTACGGTACAGTTCGGCACGGTACGGTACGGCTTAGTTCGGGTCGGTTTGCGTTTCCACTGCAGTTTAGTACCGCTATAGAGTGGGCGGGATTATTCACGCGTCGTTATAATTGCGCCGCCTCTACTGCCGTGACATCATCGTAAACGCGCCACAAACAAACTCACAACAAAGAAAGGAGACGGAATAGTGTTCTTCATTCTCGGCATGTGGATGTTTTTAACAACAATGGAGAGGTCTATGAAAATGCTTGGGATTTACCCCCAGCAGCAGAGACTGTGGTGGCAGTGCCTCAGGCTGTAGAGGAGGAGGACAGGGATGTTTGTGGAGGTTTGCGGCGTTACTTGATTAGTTAACTATTCATGCAGCGTCTTCTGTAAAGTGAATTATCAATAAACTTTTGAATATTTCAAAATTTACAATGTACTAAAAAATGTACTTAAAATAAGCAAGATTTTTTTCTAAAATATGATGTGAGCTTAATGGGAGCAGGGGTGTGCTTAAAAGGTACAAAAATGTACCCATTAAGCACAGTCAGACTATTTTAATTTAATGATGTATATCTTAATTGATATGCTTTTGTCATTTAAAATAAAACATTTTTGTGTGAGATTAATATTTTTGTACTGAAACCAATTTATTTTACGTTTACCCTATATATAGTTTATCGCTTACACTATATATAGTTTCTAAAACTTTCTTCAACATGGGTGCAAAAGTCTTCAAAGAAGAAAAAAATACTTTTCTGGTAAAAGTCCCTGAGTGAGCATACTTCATAAAAAAAGGTTTTCTACTTGCATTCATGTGGTAAACAGAAACTCAAAAATGCTTGCTTGATCCACGAGAAGTAATCAAATTTGTTCTCGTGCCACACAAGTTCAATTGAGCTTCCGTTTACCAAATCGAATGTGCTCCATCATTGTGCATTGATCAATGTTTATATGTAATTTACATCTGTTCAGATTCAGAATTTAAATCAATCATGTCTCCTCAGAGGATTACTTTTACATTGTCTTTATGAATGCAAAGTTTTGGATGAATGGACTTTTCTATAAATAAACAGAAATCTCTCAGGTTTGATTAAAATCTCAATTTGTGTTTCAAAGATGAACAAATGTTTTATTGGTTTGGAATGACATAAATAAATTATGACTTTTTATTTTTGGGTGCACTATCCCTAAAAAGGCAAGAATAAAGTTTAAAAAATATTGCTAAACCTGACCTAATTTATATGCATTTCCTTAATCATTCATATGTAGTTTATTTAAAAATAATAATTATTATTATTATTATATGAACACATTGTGCAAACTACCCAGAAACACAAAACCCTGTATTTCCAACATATGAAACACAGTTTATATAATTTGTCTAAACTATGTAAGTCTCTGAAAAGCTCTCTGATTTCTTCAAAATGAATCATTCTACAGAGTTCATAATTTTTGAGTCACTAAACCTTTTTTACTACATTGAGACAGCCACTGAAAGTGCTATTTCAGTGCCTGTCATAGTTTGAGTGGTGATGGAGGTGGGAGGGCCAGCTGGAGGTTTCCCCACTAGCAGCGTGGGTTGACATGAAGGGCTGCTAGGCGGGGGTTTTCTGCGCAATTCATTTATTTGAAATAATACCACCACACACCCTCTTATTCACTATAAAACCTCTCACTATTCTGACCGACTTCTTAAGCAGAACATGGGGAAATTTTGTAGAGTACCATGTATTGCGTTTCGATATATAAAATCTTTATCTTATTGTGAAAAGCGTAGGAGAGGCCGCATCGTTTGAGCATGTCTCCGTGTTTACCCCAATGAGGTGAATATCTAGCAATAGATTCCATTCCGCTGGGAGTTTGAGACATACAGATGGCTATAATATGGCACAGACATTACGTCACTCTTTTTTATTTGCGGGAATCCCCAATACATTGCAACTATAACAGTACTGTAAATCATCAGTGGCATTAAGACACCATCAAAGCCTTTCATAAAACAGAAAACCTCATCTGCCGATAAAATAACTCGTTTAAAGTCACAAAATGCAGATTTTCACTCATGTGTAATTGATATGAATCAAGCCGACACTGTGATAAACAAAAATGATGAGACCATCCTGAGACAGAAAAGGTATTTCCCAGGTTGAGTAAGTACACGTATTTCCCTGTAATCTCAACACTTTGCTCTGCGCTGTTATAAAAGCAAATCCCACATACCTGGAAGAGGCAGAACGATAACAAAAAGAGAAGCACAAAGTGCCACTTTCTCTTCAACCAAACCACCAGACAAAGCAAGCAGGCTTTTGTTTAGACAAAGCAAGCATGTCTTGAATTGGACTGGAAGCAGCACAGATGTGCTCCATCATGCAGGCATCTCTGCCAGCAGGTGCTCTGTTTGTCACAGCTTGTGTCTGCTTATCTAGGCTACTTCCTCTCAGGAGAAACCAAGGCCGCCCCTGTTTTGTCTGTGGATTTCATTCATGCAACCCTGATTTGTCCTTTTCTTTCTTTTCCTATTTCTCATCTCTTCTGTGAATCTCTAGATGTTAAAGATTTGTTTTCCTCTCATGTCTTTGCCTCTCATCTTTGATTCCAACCTCTTGTGAGAGAAGTCTAAACTGCAAACACGTTTTAATCAAATAATGTGTGTGTGAATTATTTTCAGCTCACCTTCTGCACATACGGCAGCAGGAAACAGCTCCTTCAGAAGGTCTCCCAACGTAAGCACGTGGCCTTCAGGAGTCACTGGTCGGAAGAGCTTTTGGAGGAACGGTCTGTCACTCATCGTCTAAAATGAGACAAATATGAAACCCTGATTATGATCACAGTGTAAAATTCTCAAAAAATGCAGAATCTGATTTGGGTCACCGAAGAATGCCTATTCACAACTATTAATCACTTATTTTGTGGACAGTTTTAGTTTGGTGGACAGTTTTCACGGCATGTGTCTGTATTAGTGATGCGTGGATCGGGGTTGTACGGACAATCCACAGGTGGGCGTAATAGTCATAAAAGTATAAAACAAATAAAAATAACATCCTGATAAATGGCAGGTGGGTCATGGGTAGATGAGACAAAATGTTAATAAAGAAAATATTAAATACATCCTCCAAAATTAAAAAAATTAAGAAATTTCACATCACCATTTCACTTGTTTTTGACCTAACAGCTTACTTCTCACCGAACAGGGCCTGTAGGTGGTCTATATTTAACCAACTCTGATAGTTTCATCAGTCAACAGTAAACGGTATATCAGTATGAAGTATGCAAATAATTGTAAATTAAACATGACTTTCAATTAATGCGACTATTTTAGCCATTTTAGTTTGTTAAATAAAAACAGAAAACAGACAGTGTCTATAGTTTTCAACTAATTTATGAAAAAGATTAGGAAACTACCACTCCATTGTCACTGTCAATGAAACTTGAGCTTGTCTGAGCAAGACGCACACAACTCACAGCAGAGCGTAATGGCAACAACATCTCAGATTGACAGATAAATTCAAATAAACTCAAATTTTCAGACTTCCGAGCCATTTGTTACTGTTTTGTACACACTGTCATATTAATTATAATTGGAGGGTGGATGATTTATTTTTAACACCAGAGTGAGGTTACAGCTGATATGCACATCTCTAGTTTGCATATAGTCTATTTGATTTGTGACGGTGTATCTATGCTCCATAAGATGAAATTCTGAAAATGTTGATTATATAAAAAAAAAAAAAAAAAAAAAAAAAAAAATGTTTTTATGATTATGATTGATAGGTCAGTTTACAAAAAGTGTGTTTCTGGCAAAAAACAGAAAGTGAAATGCCCTGATCCCATTTTTATATTTTTAATTCACCACTTTCTTAAAATCAACTACAAACTAACATTCGAGTCTGTCTACAAACAATAAAAAATGATTACCTAAAAGTCTTCAATCTACCTGTTTTGTTATCTTCTTCAATAATCTGTTTCACTCGGATATACATTTCAAATTGCAATATGCAAGAAAAGATTGCTACTTAAATTCAGATTTTTTTTTGCTTTTGCTAAATTGTGTTATCTACATTGGCACAAAATCTAATTTAAAATACAATTATTTAAACTAAAACAGTTTTAGTTTTTTTGTTAGTACAACGGAAAGTGAGAATGAGGTTTCTTTTAAGAACAGGAGCCAGTTGCATAAACGTAGCCTCTTTGTAAGACAGTGACTTAAGAACTAGTTTGACCAACTAGCAGTTAACCAAGGGGTAATCAGTCTTATATTTTGGATTCAGCTTAGACTAATCTATGTTTTTATGTGACCACATTTTTTCAATTTTGACCATTCTTAAAGAACAATATTAGAAGACTAACTTTTAAGACTAGTCTAAACCTCTTATGCAACATGCCCCAGCAAAGTCCAGTGATGCAGATATAGCACACCCTAACACAATGACTATACACCGCGACCACCTACACTCAAATGAGTACACTTTTCCTTTGAGCTTTCTCAATTTCATTTTCTTTTATCTCATCTATAGCCAGTCAGCTACATGACTACAGTTGGGAGAAATGCCATCTGTGTCATTTCAGGGTACCCGCTTTCACACCCATTATGGAGCGCTAAAAACAAATAATTAATTTGTTAATATCATGTCAGTTAGCAGCTGTTTTAACCCACACTAGTTGGGTATAATGTTGGGAATTGCTGAATAAGATATTGAGCAGATTAACAGCCGGCAGTCACGGCTAGTCTATCCTTTGGCCTTGAGCGAGCAACCGAGGTGTCGAATGCTGGTTAGGATCCAGTTTTCACACACAACTTGCATGTGGTCAGTGACCGAGGGTATCATTCTGTAAGATCTGGACCTGTGGTGACAAACAGAGGCCTGACAAACAATAGGAGTCAATCTTGGTGCTGTGAAAAGGAAACTGGTGACACAACGGCTCAGGTAGTCCAGCTGACACCGACACCCCCAGGTCTGAGGAAGAGAAGGTGTCTCAGGATGCTACAGCCTCGATCAGGTTACCAGAAAAACTGACTCACTGCTCACTAGCACCAAGATCATCTCCAGAGTCAGAGAAGAGAGAGTGTGAGAAGTGACAGCTACTTCGTTGCATTTTTAAACGCCAGCATTAATTATTGACCCCAGCATTATCCAAAAGGCTCCTGATACCGATGAGAAGTGTGATACTCTGGGTGCCGACACTTTCTTTTCAACTCCCCTGACACCCTAGCTGGCAAACCAGCACATGAACCACACAACAGACATCATTAGCCTTTCTCCAAAAGCAGAAGGCCAGAGAAAAGAGATGCTCTCAGGTCTCAGAGCTCATGATCAGATTCTTTAGAGTATACAGACAATTATAGGTTCTTTAAGCAACATTCGGAGTGTAAAACACAAAGTCACTCACTCAGGGAAGCAGGTACCGCTGAGCCTTGCTTTAATGAGATGAGCGGTAATAGTAAATTAAAACGACCATGTCATTTGAATATTCAAACTGTCAATTCAAAGTCCAAACAATATTAATATATATATATATATAAAAAATATATATTCAAACGTGAACATTTTACTTAAACTTAAATATTCAAACTGTCAATTCAGTCAATAAAATCAATAATTTAATAAATAAATGAAAAAAATATATATTCAAATATTCAATTAAATATCCAAATATCCCCCCCCAAAAAAGAAGAAAAAAAAGACACCGTCAACCAAAATACCCAAACTGTCTTTCAAATATTCAAATTGTGAATTCAAATAATCAAATAAACATTCAAATTTCCCCTAAGAGTATGGTTTTGAGGGGGGTTGGTCTGTTTTTTTTTGTCCGGCATAAAAACATTCATTTAATTTACCTTTTAATGAATGATGAGGATAGTTTTACTCAAATGAAACGGTCAAATGCTCATGACGTGACTCTCAGAGCAGTTCTGGAGATGTTCTTATATTAATATCCTGATTTAGTGAGAAGGCAGAGGTTAATTTTCACAGGAAGCCTCACACGCGCTTCTGTATGAGTAGTAAACAAACCTGCGCATCTGCGCCATACATTAACAGAGACACGCAGAATTAATATTTAAATAGCCGTTTTGCGGCTTAATATTTACAAATACTAGTGGGAGTGGGCTCACTTGTGTGTGCGTGTACATTTGTGTGTGTGTGTGTGTGTGTGTGTGTGTGTGTGCGCGCATGTGCGAACCGGGGCGGAACTCCGCTGTGCGCGATACAGAGAGCGTGACCATGTAATGTAGCGACAGAAATGACACGCCGTCATGTAAATAAGATAAATAACATAAGGCTATATAGTTTGTTTAATAAAATAACAAGGTATAGAGTAGACATGTTCTATAGGAAAGGTAACATTAAATGACTTCTTGTGTGATCTGGCGCTATAGAGAAAATAAAATTAACTTGAAAAAAGGGGACAAATATTACAAATATTGAAATTGCCAACTGGACATTCAAACGGTCAAAACCAACTTTAAAACAGCTGACTGCAGAATTAAAACAAGGAATAGCTGAAAGTAGCATTCTGGGGCAATTAATTTAACTACAATATAAATAATTATTTAAAAACAATTGAAGAGCTCTTTTCCAAAACGCGATAAACGCCAAATTTAAAAAAAAATGAGTTCGTCATGCCATTTTGCTGTGTACTGAACCTATTCACTGCTCCATCAATGTTTCATGCCAAATCGCTATATTTCCTTGTTTAAAATGTACTGCAAGATGCAGTTCTTTTCCAAACCGCTATAAGCGCCGAACCTGTTTTTAGCCTAAATGCGATATATCCTCTCGACCAATCAGAATTCGTTTGATGCAATCCAACATGACGACGCTTTGAAGCGTTTGTTTGTGCTCAGTCTTCAAAATGAGTGCTTTAAACTCTAATAACACTTTTGATGGCCTGGATGAGCCAGTGAGACCTACACCTGGGGTAGAAAACGCAGACTGGACAAAGAAAATCACAAAAAAAAAGAAGGTTCTCAGGTGGCGCGTTAATACCCACTGTGGGATGTCAATGTAACAGATGTGTATACCAGTAAAGGTGGTGTTTAACCGATTGAAACTAGAGGCTGTAGCCTTTGGCGTTCCTTGTTAGAGCGCCCGCCTGCCGCACCGGAAACCCGGGTTCGAGACCCGTTCGAGATGTCTTTTTTTATGACAAACCAACATAAAAAAAAAAAAGGATGGATTTGTAGCGTTTTGAGAAAAAAAAAAAAAAAACTTTGCATTTGTAATCGACAATATTGTTGTTTCATTTAACAATCATTGTTTAACATGTTCAGACTGAGCCAACAGACCATTTTAACATGATAAATTGAATATTAACAAAATGTATGGGTCTTGGTAAAAAAATGTCATTTTCATGAAAACTATTCAAATGGATTTATAGCGTTTTGGAAAAGAGCTCTTCAATTGCTTTTTAACATTTTACCAACAGGTGGTATTGTCGCGGAATAGATATGGCATTATGGACATCAGTCATTATATATATATATATATATATTTATTTATTTTATTTTATTTAGTATAATGGAAATTTAAAATGGTATAATACAGACAGACTTCACCCTGAAAAACATACATAATTTATGAATTTCGTACAAATAATAATGTTGTTTATATTTAATTATTTTACATCTTGCCATCATATTTATCGATGCATTACACTAGATCACTGTTTCTCAATGGGGGCGGTACCGCCCCCCCAGGGGGCGTTTGAAGAGCATTGGGGAGCTCTGGGCGCAAGATTTTTAAAAGGGGGGCGTTCAGGTGGTCAAGGTTTGGTTTACACCAAAGTGTAAACTCACAAAAAAGTTAAGGACGTTGAATAATGGTTAGGGGGCGCTGGCCCAAAAAAGGTTGAGAACCACTGCACTGGATGATCAAAAGCAATACTCAAAAGCATCGGAAAACATTTTGATCATTAGGTGGTGCTGCACCCAAGTCAGGTGCTTTCAAAGCATCAAAGTTTCAATATCATGATTTTAGGCCAAAATATTCAGACATATTTCTTGATCAGTAGGTGATGATTTGCCAGTTATCAGCTCAGGTACCAAGGAATAGTCACAATGAGTTTCATTTCAACAGGCCAAACTGTTATGAAGACAGATACTCACTTTATATTCAACACATTTGCTGATAAGCATGTTTTTTATGGTTTACATTAAGACTTTTCTATCCACATACTGCTATTTATTATCCTTGTAATTTCCTGTTGGTTGCAGCCAAGATTCAGATCATTTAAAAAAATCAAGCCTTTTAGAATCTAAATATAATTTTTCTTTATAAATAATAAACACAATTAAAAATGTATCACACTCCTAAATGTTTCTGAATGTTTTCGCTAAAACAAACATGTAAAACAAAAACCCTGTCATAAAATATCATATAAAGTCATAAACAAAAATAGTTCTGCTATTCGCTAAGTCAAATCAGTCAAATCAGTTACCGTACTGTACAGTACATAACTGTAGAAGGTACATAAATGAGGAAAATACCTGATATATTCTAAAGGGAATATAGCGGAAGCCTCCCTCTTCGGTAGGATACTCCATGAGTTTACGATTCATGGCCCAGAACTGGTCGAATTTATCTGAGAAAAGAAAGAAATCGTTTTAATTTAATGACAATAACTCATGTTACTTTTCGATTCTCTCTCTGAAATTACACAGCACAGTATTGTATGAACAATTTAAATGTCTTTCATCCATGGTCACCATTTACTTTCACTGTATGGAACAAAAAGAGTGACTAAAGTAGTCAGTCCCTAACATCTGTTTAGCATCTCTTTTTGTGCTGCACAGAAGAAAGAAAACCATTTAGGTCTGGAACCAAATTATTCCAAATAAAGGTCCATTCACACCAAGAACAATAAATACAACTATAATAGCCTCCACAGTAACGGACAATACCATTCTGATTATTATAAGCGCATGATGCTGTTTTGTTGTCTGCCGCTTTAAATGAGCACTTTAATGTCAAACAGATTCTGCCTGGCTGCCATTTATATGGCAAATGTATTTATTGTCATTCAGCTAAAAAAATTATTATGAAAGGAATTCCAATGATACAATACCTCTGTGTCATTATCATTACAGCTGTGAAATATAGTTGTGGATTTCCTTATCTAATAGAATTATAATGATTATTAAAATTGTAGTTAGTTACAGCTGATAACTTTGGAATAAACAGGCATGAGTTCTGAGCTAAGCCGTGTGTGTTCCGTCATGCTAGCTGCGTTCTCACATGTGCAGGTGAAAATCAACATCCGCTTAGAAACTGTTACTTTCTCTCCTCACACACTCTTATTAGAGAACAAGACAGCTGTGACAGTGTTTTATCAAAACATCTATGCTTCTGAAACTTACACCTCTCTCAGTTTATCTGCAGAGCTTCACATTTTCACCTTTAAATTAACTACTGAAACCATCACACACACTAATTCTCAGATGAAAGTATGGGTTTGAAGCTACCGAGGACATTACGTGTAAACCTTAAAGCTGGAATGCACCACGCAACATTTAAACCATTCTAAGTATTTCACACATAAAATGAAAAATTGCTGAAAATGTACTCAGGACATACATGATGTAAAAGAGTTTGTTCCTTCATTTGAACAGATTTGTAGAACATTTGTATTACATCATTTGTTCACTACAGAGGATTTACTATTTTTCTTTTCTTCTTCAAGACTAGTGGAAAGAAAGCACCCAAAATGCACATTTCAGTGTTTCTTTTATTACACTTTATTGATCAGTCCACAGAACTAGGGCTGTGACGGTGAAGACATTTTCCCACCGGTTAATCGGCGTGTTATCACACCGGTTATACCGTAATCACCGTGGTGGGGGAGTCGTTTGAGTTTCCCTCTATTTCTCGTTTTCCTTTGGTTTTAAATACCCTGTAAGCGCCGTGTGCGTTTTACTTTGACTTTCATGTCAGCGGCAATCAGTTTTCCCTCTTTCCCTAACTTTCCTTTGCTTAAATAGTTTATAAAAGCACCATGTGCAATTTACGTTAACTTTGAAGAAATTAAATTCAAGCAACAAAATACAACGTAGAACATAGACATTT
Source organism: Schizopygopsis malacanthus (assembly GCA_027474115.1). NCBI lineage: Eukaryota > Metazoa > Chordata > Actinopteri > Cypriniformes > Cyprinidae > Schizopygopsis > Schizopygopsis malacanthus. The sequence goes on from CM049872.1 coordinate 34,119,822, forward strand.
TATTAACAAAACGAATAAAAGTACACCATTCTATATGCCTAATATACAATTTACAAATAACGTACACGAAGTTTAAATATACAAAACTAAAAATCAGTTAAGAATGAGGAACAAACAATTATGAAACGAAGAATGTTTATTAGTAAAAATGAATAAGAAAGTTTGCAGCGACGGCATACATCTTGATGTAAAAAATAATGGAAAAAAAAAAAAAAAAAATCACACTGTTTAAATAATCAGCAAATACAGTGGAACCAAATAAATGAGAAACAATTATTATTTTTTTTAAACATTATCACTTAGATCAGGGATGCCCAATAGATCGATCGTAAAGGCAATGCTGGAAGATCGCGCTTTAGGTCAGTGTTTCTCAAGCAGGGGGGCGAGAGATAAAACTACAATATAATATATTCACTAATATTATTACTCGCATGTTAAGTAATGTAAAAAATATATAGCCTATAAATAAATAACAGCACCACCTCTCTACATATTCTGTGTTTCGGAGAAGCAAAACGTTTCTCATCGTGTGTAATACAGACTGAAAGGAGGCTCAAAACCGCTGTATGAGCACATGATATGCAAACTACAGCTCTCGGCTGGATAAAAGAAGCCAGTGTCACACTAGTAGCCTAAAGTTTTGCTGGACGACTATTCAATCAAGGTAAAGCTGATTACAGTGACATACAGGATCGTGCTTTATGCGTGCGTTATGTCCAATATAAATGATGCGCAAACGAACCATGTATGTGCGCTCTCATTAACATCATATTTCTGCTTGAATACAGCTCAGTATATTCACGTAGTTGAATACAGCGAGTGTTTATAATGGATGCTCGCGAGTGTTGGAGAAGTTTGTGAGGATCAGTGGTGTTTATGTGCATACAGGCATCAAACACTCCAAACAGCTTGTTCTTACAGAGGAACTACTGACAAGCCTTTTTAATTATTTATTTAATATGTATTTTATCATTTATTTACTTTTCACTTGGTAGATCTCGGTGAGTTTCTCATTTGAAAAGTAGATCCGCACACAAAAAAGAGTTGGCACCCTTGACTTAGATTAATGTCAGACTCAGAAGTCAACAGGCTTAAAACGGGTGCTTTTACATTTCGTTTCGAAACTTAGTTGCTTTCATTAATATAAAAAAGTCAATTCAATATTTTTTTAAATCATTTAAATAGCAATTATGCTGGTAAGGGTAAGGTTATTGGACACTATGGAAGGTGTCCCTCACTATGATTTTTCTCTTTCAGCAGAACTTTTAATTTGTAAAACGAAGGCATAATTATGTAAAAAAGTAATTTGCTCAATGTTAAACAATGTTTTTGTCACAAGTATGCATTTTTCTATAAAATATAAATAATTGTATTGGTGTCCTCTGATTTAATGTCATCCCTGTTACCTTCATCAAAAAACCCTTGTAAAGTATTGTACATTCAAGTGACATCACTTCTAGGAGTATTCATACACTTCAAACACAAGCATGTTTCTCCCTCACTCCTCTACAATGTTCTATGTTTGATGATTTATGAGGCTTGACTGGGGGGGGGCATCGTGCAATGTCAATCATGTTACCATTTTTAAAATGTAAATTTAAACAATTATTTCTTACATTTATTATAATCAATATCTACAAGTAAAATCCTTTCAAAGTGTACAATATGTGCTTTTGTGAACTTGACTATTAGCTAGCAATTAGCAAATTTGTTTGAAATCGTCAAACCTGTTACTACCAACTCGTTACTTTTCAGGGTAACAGGTTTTGATGTGGGTAACAGAGATGACATAGATTACGTGTCAGCCTGTTTTTAAAGATTGTCTATGTAAAATGCAAACATGTTTAAAGGTCACCATGGCTATATTACTGAGCTAATGCCTATATCATTCAGTGGCATATGAGCATAAGTTACATTTTAGTCAGTATTATTGGTATTGTTACTATTACTGTTGTTGTTAATGACTGGATAGGATGATCAGTCTCAATAAAACTAATTTTTCCATAACACATTGTCTATAATGCATCATATAATATCTGATCATCATCCTTGCCTAATAATTGAACCAGATCAGTATATTTGAAGCTCTGTGAGGAGACACAGACAAACAGATGGGCACATTATCTAATTACAGTACCTCTAAAATATTATATCTCCTAGAAATATAATGTGCTAAATCAACAAGGAACTGACTTAAACTGATTTTTTTTTTACTATTGTCATACAACTATACCAAGTCAGTACAAAACAATATAATGCAATTTAAAATGGTAAAACTGTACCGTATTGTGTAAACAAATATGTGCAGTGTACTGAAGAATGTGTCCTGGCATCCCTGTTACTCTGGTTAGTCCTGTGACTATGACGTTAATACGGTTACTGTCATTCAATTCATAAATATATATATATTTGATACAGCCTTCCAAGAGTTTCCATTGTAACTTTAACTATATTGTATTTTGGACTAAGCCCTTTTTTAAATATCTCTCTAGTAAAAAATATATACTTTTCTTAATTGGCATAAGATTACCCTCCAAAATTAGGATGTTCTTGGTCATCTGAATGACAAATATACATTTATTTGTTTTAAATCCAAAATTTGAAACAATCCCTGTGAAAACAGGGGCTAAACTGCTGCTCACATATGTGAAAACTATCACATAGTTGTAATTAAACTATATCTCGTAACGCTTGTATCGGTTGCCAAAACATGTCAAAAATAGTCATAAAACAGTAAACTGCATAGCCTGAGATGGCACAATACAATTATCTTGATTTCATTGTACAAGGTGTCTTGATTTCATGAATAAAAAAAAAAAAAAAAGTTTTTAATTAAACATTTTATTTTTGTATTTTTCCAAGTGGAAAAGGCACTGATTTCGTTTGAGGAGTGACCCTATGTATTTAGATCTGTAGGTTTCTATTATAATAAATATTTTGAATGGCAGTTTCCTCAAAAATATCATTTTCTCCTGCACTAAGCCAGAAATCTCTACTTCATTAGCACTAACATATACCAAACTTTACAGCTTTATCTATATCATGAAGATTTCTATTCCTAACAAGGTAAAAGTAAAACGTTTTTTTTTTTTCCTAGCTGTTGACAGTATTTTCTGATTTATGGAGCAATAAAAGAGATATCCAAAATCGAATATTAAATTAAACAATGTCATTTTTTTATTTATTTAAACATAACATTTCAGAACACTTTTAATAAAAATTTATTGTTTTAATATACAGTGATTATCCAAACTGGAGAAAGTATGGAGGTATATTTTAGTTCAAATATTCCCACCTGTATTGTCTTGCCTTCACACGGCGTATGCATGTGAAGATTGCAACTAAGCAAAACAGGAGATGTGTTTTGTCCTACATGCCTTTTGTCTGACGGTTTTTGTCTTTCTCAAGTAAAAGGCCCTTTAGTACCACCTACAGGTTGTAGTACAGGTGTCTTTTTGCTGTGAAATCTTTACTGATCTTTATCAAATATGTCAGCAGTTCTTACCGTTCTGCAGACCCATCCACAGTTGTTTATGGTCTTTTTTCTGCATGTCGTTGATGACTTGGCCTTTGTGTTTGAGTGCATCTGCCTCTTTAATGCATGACATGAAATGCGCTTCTATCACAGAGTTCGATGTGCAGTGAAGCAAGTCATGTTCTGGGAAGTTCTACAAAATAAAGAAAATTACAACTGCGGAATATTAATACCTGAATAAATGAAAAATAAATGAATGCGTCTACACACCTTAAAGCGCACTGTGACATTCCAGGGCAGAGCTGTGTTTGAAGCGAGGAGATCAAACAAAACGCCAATGGGATAGTGCCTTAAAACGATAAAAATGACACATTTATAGTCCGTAAAGTAAACACAGGGCATTAGCAAAATCAATCACTGAGCTGCTCAAAATAGGGCACAAAATCTAACAACTCTCATTCCTCAAGCAAACAGAGATCTCATCCATAAGCCTTGTTTTGTCCTGCCACCTAGTGGTGTGGTACAAGACAAAAGTACACCTATATCTCAGACCATTAACAGATACAAAGCTGCCAGGATTTGAGAGTATAAATATCTATAAAATGGAATAAATCAGATCTAATTGCAAGTGCTGGACGTGAGTAACTACATATATGCACCAGCTAAGAAACTGCCATTGAGAAAGTAATGTAAACAGCCTCTAAACTATTCAACATAATGAAAACTTTATGAAAAAAACTTATTCTACACAATCTACTACCAGCCTTCTGTCATCTATTTGACAGTTTATGTCTTTAGCAAGTAAAACATTGTTTAGTAACACCTACAGGTTGTAGCACAGGTGTCTTTTTACTATGAAATCTTTACTGATCTTTATAAAGTAAACGTAAGAATAGATTTAATATTGTTAGTAATATTTTCAAGACGAACTTAATCAACTTATGTTTACTAAATTAACCATTCATGACTTTCAGCAGGTTTTTTTTTTACATTTGCCTGATTATCCATACATCATTTTAGTAGGGTAACTTATCCATACATATTTTTGTTTTGTTTAATATTTAAGATTAAAAAAGTGAGCATCAAATATGATCAATTTTTTGAGGAACAAATATTTGCACATCTCTCAATCATCAATGTATTGTGGTGCATTATTTGTTTTGAAACTACAGAACTCTGATCATAAAACGAATAATTTAATATCATCTTACTAAGTCACATTACTGGGAGAAATAGAGTGACAAATGATATGCATTTTGTATAAGTGGCCTGCATTCAGCCTTAATTGCTTCTGTACCTCAATTAGTTGAATAGCTGTGAGAGTGACTTTGTATAAAAGCATCTGCAAAATTTGTGAATGTAAAAATGAAAGTCATGTGCAAAAGTTAGTTTAGATTAAACAAGAGATTTAACAACACATTGTCAACTCAACATACCACTTGAGAGGCGTTCCCTCATATTCAAACCACATCTCCTCCACGTCTTCTGCCTTCATGGCTTTGAGAAAATGTTTCTTGACTTTATCAGTGACTAACGTCAGGTAACTGACTCGTGGGAGGAGCAGCTGACAGATTGACAGAGAAAAACAGCACAGGTCAGGTGACATGAAACTACAGCAGAAAGAAAGTCTGTCATCTTAACTTACATAGTAGGGTTCTGCCTCTCTCTCTGTGGTTTCCTCTGGAGACAGTGTGAAACAGGCCGGTATCCTTCCGAACCAAACATCTCGGAGCACATCCTTGTCATCTGCCATTATCCTCTTCCTCCAGGTGACACATATAATGACTTCAGTTACTGAGCTGTTCAGAACACAGAACTTCAATATTTCATAACACCCAGATATCAAGCGGTGCTGACAGTAACTTTAGTGATTTTAAGTAAGTGTTTGAATATGATAAAATGCATTTTTATCTATCTAAACAACTGCAGAAACAACTAAATATAAGTCACATGTAAGTAAGAATCACAAAAACCCCAACACAGGCTCAACTAGTGACCTGAGTTCGGGGAGGGGCTATTTGTTCGTCTGATTAATAGCAGATAGCTGGAACACTAATTATTTTAGCACTTCAGAAAGTAAACAATTCACATTACAAATAAACAGACAGTATCAAGAAGTAACCTAAGAAACCCAATCATCATCTGAAAATGTATATTCATATGGCCACAAATGTGTGTGCTTGATAGTTAACCACTTTAATTGTCACCAATTTACTACTTTTTTACTATTGATGGAACATTCGTGTTGCTAATATGGTTTTATAAAACGAGTTTTATTGACAACCCAAGTTTTTAAATATGCTAAACAATTTTCTCAGAATGAAAGCAACATATTAAACAACATCTTCCTGAGACAGAAAATGATAAACACAAATACGTATAAAAACCTATTTTGGTATCTCATCAAGTGCTCTAAAGAATACAGAAAACACCTTCTAGTCTAAATTACCCCAGAAATAATAATTAATTGACGAAATCATATGTAATCATAAGTAAAATGTTAACGTTAGCTCTGCTAACACTGAGCTAACGTTAGTGTTAGCATTTAACATTGTTTATGGCATACAGAAGACCCATGACAATCTTTACATCGACAAACTTTAAAATCAAGTAACGTTAACAACGTTATTAGTGATATTTACTCGCGTTTCTGAGGCTGTGACTATAATAATGTTTGTAAATACAGCTAGCACTGACTGAACAACATTACAACGAGACACCTTTTGGAGCTATTAACGATACCAAAATGTCCTCGAACCCGAAAACTACTGTTACAAACATTAATAAGAGACAGAAACAGAACAATACATTACATTCATTTAGATGTCTACAGGAAGCATAGGAGTTGAGCTCATCTTTAACACCAAGCGATGTCTTGCATCCCTAAGATGGCACGTACCTTCAAATTAAAAGTCTCATACGTTCATTATTTTTCACAATAAAAGTCGCAGTTAGTCTATGCGTTCATTCCACAGTTCTAAATACAGTACTTATTTATTTATTCTTCAGTGGCTCTATTTAATGGTTACTTGATTCATTTCCGATTTGGACGGGACTACCATCTTACAGAAGGTCATGTGCTTTTGATTACGTCAATCTTTTAAAGTTAGGGATGTCACACATGATTACATAACCTAATTTTTACAAAACACATTACAAAATTTGATAGAATTACATTTTCATTCATCGTATAAGGTTAGGGGAATATTGGAGGAATTTAAGTTTTCATACATGTGAGTCATAAATGTTATAAACATTACTAGTATGTAAAACACATCCCTTCAGTCCGATAGATGGCGCTTAAATAAAGGGGGATGCGCATGCGATGCGAAATATTGCGCATGCGTTGTACTTTCTAACGACACTGCGCGTGCGCTTTGTGCACACGGAGGCAGGCGAGTGAGTTGGAATAATTTTTGATGGTATTTTAGGCAAACGCATAAACCGTTTGGATTTGGTTTTCTCACAACAAGTAAAACATATGTTATTTTGCATTTATTATTCAGAGTATTATACTGGTGCTTTGATGTTAATATCTTACTGTCTCTGCAGGTCTTTTGCTGTGTATGCTTATCTACGGTTCGTTTAAATTTCTGGTTTAACCCGGTTTAATTTTCCACTGGAAGTTGACTGTTGAATGTGCTAAAAGACTTTCAGTGTTCAGAAGAGTTACAGAGTGATGGAGGCTCCGCCGGTCACTGTGATGCCCGTAACGGGTGGAACCATACATATGATGGAGTATCTTCTGCAAGGTAAACACCATCAGTTCATAAATAGAATCTTATTACTATTATCATATCCCTCAGTCATTATACTAATCTGGACAATATTTAAAACGATGTTATATTAGCATGTCTCGTGTAATGCATCAGTCATTGTAGCTATTTCTCATTTGTAAATATTTTGGTTTAAAAGCGTCTGCTAAATAAATAAATTTACATTTAATTCATTACAATGTTTATATGCACCTAATAAGACGTTTTAACCGTTATTTATCTTATTATCCTCCATACATTTAAGCTCTTTATATTGAGATTCTATAATACAAAAAAGGTATACAGGTGCTGGTCATATAATTTGAATATTATCAAAAAGTTGATTTATTTCACTAATTCCATTCAAAAAGTGAAACTTGTATAATGTATACATTCATTCCACACAGACTGATATATTTCAAGTGTTTATTTCTTTTAATTTTGATGATTATAACTGACAACTAATGAAAACCCCAAATTCAGTATCTCAGAAAATTAGAATATTGTGAAAAGTTTCAATATTGAAGACACCTGGTGCCACACTCTAATCAGCGAATTAACTCAATACACCCGCAAAGGCCTTTAAATGGTCTCTCAGTCTAGTTCTGTAGGCTACACAATCATGGGGAAGACTGCTGACTTGACAGCAGTGGTGGTCAGTAACGAAGTAAAACTTCTTCGTTACTGTACTTAAGTACATTTTTCAAGTATCTGTACTTTACTGGAGTAGTTTTACTTTGAGTAACTTTTACTTTTACTTCACTACATTCCAAAGCATAAGATCGTACTTTTTACTTCACTACATTTCATAAAACATATCATTACTCCTTATAAATACATCACGTGCTCCGAGACGCAGAAGCGGTGTCTGATTCATGAACAAACTGATTCTTTTCAATGAACCTGTTAAATCGGTTCGCAAATCGCAACAAACGATTCATTCACGAATTGCAATGATCCGATTGCAGCTGTTCTCGAGTCGAAAACTCACTGATTCAAATGATCCGTTTAGAGCCAGTCTTCTTCAGTGAACTGAACTCACAAGTAAAGAACCGGGAGATCTTGTGAGCGCGCGCTACTGATGCTGTGAAAAGTAAGTTACTAATGTCGAATTTTAGGATTAATTATTGTAACTGAAAATAATATTTATGTCAAAACTGTCAGTTGTTTGTGAACTAAATCTGCTGTAAAGGTTGATCTATTTAAGCCCACTGAAATGCTTGAATGCAGACAGATCAACATCAGTGTCTCTAACGTTATGTTTTAGGTCAAAAAACTAAACATTAAAATAACACAGATTAAATAAAATAACTCATGCACGTTCATATTCCCCGCTGCTGTAACGTTAGCAGTTTTATTAAAATGCTACGCATTTAGACCTATGTGACGTCTGTTTTTATATTGTTTTATCAACAGTATACATTTTTATATTGTTTAGATCAACTAGCCGAGTAGACAGATATGAATGTTTATTCATAACCATACTGAAAATAAGTAAATATTGTTAGCTGATGCTAACTGTCTAGCTAACAAGCTTGCTGGTGCTAAGTTGAGGAAATGTTTAGATATAAAGTCCAAATATCTTTATTCAGCCACCTAGATGGATTCCATCTGAGGGAAAAAGAAAGGATGTGATGTTCAGAACATAGTAACTACAGTAATTATCAGAGTGGGAAGTGATGCCCTTTGGGGGTATTTGGCCAGGGGTGTTTTTACACCACAGACAAAGTTTGAGAAGAAAAAAAAATAATTATGAAAATATAATTATATTTTCCTTAAAATGTTCTTTCTAATTTCAGGCTTAATTCTAATGTCATATATAACTGACGTTCTGCAAAACAACAAGTTCTAAAACACTTTTTTCTTACTGGTGAAAATGAGATGGTGAAATCTGTTTTCTCTCAGGTATATGGCAGTGTAAGCTTCACAGTGAACATTACTACATCACTCTCATCAACGTAGTCCATATCAACAAAATATATATCTTGACTCTATGTGGTTATTTTGGGAAAAAAACTGGTATTTTGGGCAGTAGGATTATAAAAATATGTGCTAATATAAAATTAAATAAAGTAGTCTATATAAAATTGCAAAATAAATCTGCCTATCAGTACTTTTTTACTTAAGTACATAAAAAATTGAGCACTTTTGTACTTTCACTCGAGTAAAATTGAAAAAGCAGTACTTTTACTGGAGTAATATTTTATTATACGTATCTGTACTTTTACTCAAGTATTTGATCTGTGTACTTTGTCCACCACTGCTTGACAGTTGTCCAAAAGATGACCATTGACACCTTGCACAAGGAGGGCAAGACACAAAAGGTCATTGCAAAAGAGGCTGGCTGTTCAGAGAGCTCTGTGTCCAAGCACATTAATAGAGAGGCGAAGGGAAGGAAAAGATGTGGTAGAAAAAAGTGTACAAGCAATAGGGATAACCGCACCCTGGAGAGGATTGTGAAACAAAACCCATTCAAAAATGTGGGGGAGACTCCCCCACACAAAGAGTGGACTGCAGCTGGAGTCAGTGCTTCAAGAACCACTACGCACAGACGTATGCAAGACATGGGTTTCAGCTGTCGCATTCCTTGTGTCAAGCCACTCTTGAACAACAGACAGCGTCAGAAGCATCTCGCCTGGGCTAAAGACAAAAAGGACTGGACTGCTGCTGAGTGGTCCAAAGTTATGTTCTCTGATTAAAGTAAATTTTGCATTTCCTTTGGAAATCAGGGTCCCAGAGTCTGGAGGAAGAGAGGAGAGGCACAGAATCCACGTTGCTTGAGGTCCAGTGTAAAGTTTCCACAGTCAGTGATGGTTTGGGGTGCCATGTCATCTGCTGGTGTTGGTCCACTGTGTTTTCTGAGGTCCAAGGTCAACACAGCCGTATACCAGGAAGTTTTAGAGCACTTCATGCTTCCTGCTGCTGACCAACTTTATGGAGATGCAGATTTCATTTTCCAACAGGACTTGGCACCTGCACACAGTGCCAAAGCTACCAGTACCTGGTTTAAGGACCATGGTATCCCTGTTCTTAATTGGCCAGCAAACTCGCCTGACCTTAACCCCATTGAAAATCTATGGGGTATTGTGAAGAGGAAGATGCGATATGCCAGACCCAACAATGCAGAAGAGCTGAAGGCCACTATCAGAGCAACCTGGGCTCTCATAACACCTGAGCAGTGCCACAGACTGATCGACTCCATGCCACGCCGCACTGCTGCAGTAATTCAGGCAAAAGGAGCCCCAACTAAGTATTGAGTGCTGTATATGCTCATACTTTTCATGTTCATACTTTTCAGTTGGCCAAGATTTCTAAAAATTCTTTCTTTGTATTGGTCTTAAGTAATATTCTAATTTTCTGAGATACTGAATTTTGGGTTTTCATTAGTTGTCAGTTATAATCATCAAAAATAAAAGAAATAAACACTTGAAATATATCAGTCTGTGTGGAATGAATTTATACATTATACAAGTTTCACTTTTTGAATGGAATTAGTGAAATAAATCAACTTTTTGATGATATTCTAATTATATGACCAGCACCTGTATGATGTCTTTCATGCTTGTGCCATTGTGCAACCATGGTATTCTTTGAAGTACTTTTGAATGCCATGTAAATACCACGGAGCATAAATAAGCTAATCATTTAGAATTGTGTATCGCATTGTAATGAAAATTTTTACATGGAAATTATAAACTCGGTGATGGGTAAACTTAGCCCTTCCAGGCCACTTTCCTGCAGAGATCTGATCCAACCCTGATAAAACTCACCTGCCTGTAGCCTTCTAGCAATCTTGAAGACATTGATTAACTGGTTCAGGTGTGTTTGATTAAACCCACCCCTGGTCTAACTAGTGCTCAATTCTAAAATACTGGATATAAATTACTGTTTGAGTTTTTAAAATCCTGTTCTACTAATTGTTAACAACTGGAAATGTATTGGTCAGTAGAGGTACAGTAGGATCCCTGCAATATTCTTTTTCTAAGTGACACCAACACTGCACCGTGGGTGTGAAATTACCACAAAAACATTCTGTGAGGTCATTTTTTTTGCTTTAACTCATGCACATATTTCAGGAATTACTGGTAAGCATTCTATTGATTTGAAATTGATAAAGAAACTTTGATTTGAACAGAAACAGGTATGGAAGCATGTTTACACCATGGAAAAAAATAAGTTCATTTTTTTCCTTAATGCACACACAGCACCCCATATTGTTGAAATTTTTGCAGATTTATTAAAAAAGAAAAACTGAAATATCACATGGTCCTAAGTATTCAGACCCTTTGCTCAGTATTTAGTAGAAGTACCCTTTTGATTTAACCCTCTGGTTGTGTTCGGACTCCTGTCACACTTGTGGTGTTCCCGGTCAAAAATGACCGGACTCCAAACAACTGCTTATAAATTTGTCATTATGCTATATTATCACTAAATATTGGATTCAATCTTTTTGTCAACTTGTTTTCTTTCATTTAGGACTGGTTTTGTGTTTCTATTTGCATCGGATTAATCGTAAGCCTCATTTATCCGAAAGTAGGCACCTCATTTTTTGAGTGAAAAAAGCATTTTTTATGAATAATTTTCACAATATGAGATAAAAAATTATGAAAATTTGCACTGTTTCTCACACTAGTGTACTTTAGTGTTTAATCTGGAGGTTTGGTTTTAAATGCTTTTATTTTGTACAAAATTGCAAAAAGTCACACTTGTGGTGTTCCCGGTCAAAAATGACCGGACTCCAAACAACTGCTTATAAATTTGTCATTATGCTATATTTTCACCAAATATTGGATTCAATCTTTTTGTCAACTTGTTTTCTTTCATTTAGGACTGGTTTTGTGTTTCTATTTGCATCGGATTAATCGTAAGCCTCATTTATCCGAAAGTAGGCACCTCATTTTTTGAGTGAAAAAAGCTTTTTTTATGAATAATTTTCACAATATGAGATAACAAATTATGAAACTTGGCACTGTTTCTCACACTAGTGTACTTTAATGTTTAATCTGGAGTTTTGCTTTTAAATGCTTTTATTTTGTACAAAATTGCAAAAAGTCACACTTGTGGTGTTCCCGGTCAAAAATGACCGGACTCCGATCAATTGCCTATAAATCTGTCATTATGCTATATTATCACCAAATATTGGATTCAATCTTTTTGTCAACTTGTTTTCTTTCATTTAGGACTGGTTTTGTGTTTCTATTTGCATCTGATTAATCGTAGGCCTCATTTATCTGAGAGTAGGTACCTCGTTTTTTGAGTGAAAAAAGCATTTTTTTATTAATAATATTCACAATATGAGTTAAAAAATTATGAAAATTTGCACTGTTTATCACACTAGTGTGCCTTAATGTTTAATCAGGAAGTTTTCTTTTAAATGCTTTAATTTTGTACAAAATTGCACAAAGTCACACTTGTGGTGTTCCCGGTCAAAAATGACCGGACTCCGATCAATTGCCTATAAATTTGTCATTATGCTATATTATCACCAAATATTGGATTCAATCTTTTTGTCAACTTGTTTTCTTTCATTTAGGACTGGTTTTGTGTTTCTATTTGAATCTGATTAATCGTAGGCCTCATTTATCTGAGAGTAGGTACCTCGTTTTTTGAGTGAAAAAAGCATTTTTTTATTAATAATATTCACAATATGAGTTAAAAAATTATGAAAATGTGCACTGTTTATCACACTAGTGTGCCTTAATGTTTAATCAGGAAGTTTTCTTTTAAATGAAATCGTAATGTGTTCTTTCTTGTTTGTCACGATGGTCAGATTTAACGGGGAACGGCATAAGTGTTACTTTGTGCCCCTTTTCAGAAAATAAAAGCATTTCAAAATAAAGGTCCTTTTTGTGATCTTCCCCATTCACTTTCAATGGCCAGCCATTTTTGACAAGTGTGACTTTGTGCAATTTTGTACAAAATAAGAACATTTGAAAGCAAACTTCCTGATTAAATATTAAAGCACACTAGTGTGATAAACAGTGCACATTTTCATATTTTTTTTAACTCATATTGTGAATATTATTTATAAAAAATGCTTTTTCCACTCAAAAAACGAGGCACCTACTCTCAGATAAATGAGGCCTACGATTAATCAGATGCAAATAGAAACACAAAACCAGTCCTAAATGAAAGAAAACAAGTTGACAAAAAGATTGAATCCAATATTTGGTGATAATATAGCATAATGATAGATTTATAAGCAATTGATCGGAGTCCGGTCATTTTTGACCGGGAACACCACAAGTGTTACTAGGTGAAATAAAACCCACAAAAAATTAGGAAAATTTTTAAAAAATTTATGAGAAGTACTTATACCCTATGTGAACAAAGTCAGTAAGTTTGAGTCCAATGCGATAATGTTAACTAGTATTTTCGGGAAAAAGAAAATCTTTTTCGGGTCAATTTGACCCGAACACAACCAGAGGGTTAATACAGCCATGAGTCTTTTGGGGAAAGATGCAACAAGTTTTTCACACCTGGATTTGGGGATCCTCTGCCATTCCTCCTTGCAGATCCTCTCCAGTTCTGTCAGGTTGGATGGTAAACGTTGGTGGACAGCCATTTTTAGGTCTCTCCAGATATGCTCAATTGGGTTTAATTCAGGGCTCTGGCTGGGCCATTCAAGAACAGTCACGGAGTTGTTGTGAAGCCACTCCTTCGTTATTTTAGCTGTGTGCTTAGGGTCATTGTCTTGTTGGAAGGTAAACCTTCGGCCCAGTCTGAGGTCCTGAGCACTCTGAAGAAGGTTTTCGTCCAGGATATCCCTGTACTTGGCCGCATTCATCTTTCCCTCGATTGCAACCAGTCGTCCTGTCCCTGCAGCTGAAAAACACCCCCACAGCATGATGCTGCCACCACCATGCTTCACTGTTGGGACTGTATTGGACAGGTGATGAGCAGTGCCTGGTTTTCTCCACACATACCGCTTAGAATTAAGGCCAAAAAGTTCTATATTGGTCTCATCAGACCAGAGAATCTTATTTGAACCCATCTTGGAGTCCTTCAGGTGTTTTTTAGCAAACTCCATGTGGGCTTTCATGTGTCTTGCACTGAGGAGAGGCTTCCGTCGGGCCACTCAGTCGGGGGCCATAAAGCCCCGACTGGTGGAGGGCTGCAGTGATGGTTGACTTTCTACAACTTTCTCCCATCTCCCGAATGCATCTCTGGAGCTCAGCCACAGTGATCTTTGGGTTCTTCTTTACCTCTCTCACCGAGGCTCTTCTCCCCCGATAGCTCAGTTTGGCCGGACGGCCAGCTCTAGGAAGGGTTCTGTTTGTCCCAAACGTCTTCCATTTAAGGATTATGGAGGCCACTGTGCTCTTAGGAACCTTAAGTGCAGCAGAAATCGTTTTGTAACCTTGGCCAGATTTGTGCCTTGCCACAATTCTGTCTCTGAGCTCTTCAGGCAGTTCTTTTGACCTCATGATTCTCATTTGCTCTGACATGCACTGTGAGCTGTAAGGTCTTATATAGACAGGTGTGTGGCTTTCCTAATCAAGTCCAATCAGTATAATCAAACACAGCTGGACTCAAATGAAGGTGTAGAACCATCTCAAGGATGATCAGAAGAAATAGACAGCACCTGAGTTAAATATAAGAGTGTCACAGCAAAGGGTCTGAATACTTAGGACCATGTGATTATTTCAGTTTTTCTTTTTTAATAAATCTGCAAAAATGTCAATTCTGTGTTTTTCTGTCAATATGGGGTGCTGTGTGTACATTGAGGAAAAAAAATGAACTTAAATGTTTTTAGCAAATGGCTTCAATATAACAAAGAGTGAACAATTTAAGGGGGTCTGAATACTTTCCGTACCCACTATATAAACTGCAATTATCTTTTTCTTTTATTCCACGACAGTAACAGGCTCCCATGAATGTGTCACTGGTTTTTAAGTTGAAGTAATCTTTGTAAAGTTATATCTTCTAACTTTACCGTTTTGTTGATTTTTTTTTTTTCGGCACAGGCAGTGTACTGGATCAGTCTCTGGAGAGTCTCCTACACCGACTCCGAGGTCTGTGTGATAACATGGAGCCTGAGAGCTTTGCTGATCATGAGCTGGTGTATCTCCTGAAGGGTCAACAGGGCAACCCGTTCATGCTGCGTGCACGCCGCTCGCTTCTTCACCCCACTGCCCCTTGGCATCTGCGCTATCTAGGTCAGCCGGAGGTGGGCGACAAAAGCCGTCATGCCCTGGCGCGTAACTGTGTAGATGTGGCTGCCTCGCACAGCTTACCGGAGTTTCTCAACGAGATGGGTTTCCGCATGGACCATGAGTTTATGGCCAAGGGTCAAGTGTTCCGGAAGGGTGTGATGAAGGTGGTAGTGAGCAAACTGTTACGTGTCCTGGCGACAGGAAACACGGAGAACACAGAGCCGCTGTCTCTGTCGTATCTTGTTGAGCTGAGCGTACTGGCTCCTGCGGGACAGGACACTGTGTCTGAGGACATGAGAAGCTTCGCAGAACAGCTGAAACCTCTGGTGCATCTGGAGAAAATTGACCCTAAAAGACTTATGTAGTGTGACTTCATTTCATTGGAGACTTTTGCTTGTATTATTTTGATGATGGGTATGTTATGCTAATTGATTGATAAACATTCAAAACATGTATTTTTAGTTACTAAATAAAAGTCTGAAAAAAACTGAATGGTAAAAAAATGCTACCACTTGATGAATTCAGTTCGTAAACTATTATTTAAAAAACAATGCTTCATGAGACAGACAGAAAGTTAGTCTCTGTAAATTCATTCTTGCATGAATTGTTGCTTTTGACTTCAAACAGCTAGTATGACAAACGGTCTGTTTAAACAGCATCCAAGCCTACAATTTCCCTAATAATTTCATTTTCAGTATTATTACTCCAGTCCTCAGTGTCACATGATCCTTCAGAAATCATTCTGATACGCTGATTTGGTGCTCAAAAAACTGCTTTTTGCTCCTTTAGTATTGCTTTTATTTTGTAAATAGCGATATACAACCATAAAACATTTATTAATTCGTTTTTAAGCATTTTTAGGATAATAACAGTAGGATAACAGCAGCTCTGTGTTTAACTCTGTTAAAACTTGAGTTTAATGTAGGCTAAAGAGTCCTTCTCATTATTTTAAGTATTAGGATGCTATAGCAACAAAGTTGTAACACTATATATCTTCACACAGAAAAGGCCATTTTTTTCACACAAAAATTGTCAACGTCAATTTAAACAACAACAAACAACATCACCTTCTCTATAATAATTAAGCCATTTTGGGAAATGAGCATGATCAAACATATTGTGGAATGAAAGCTTGGTAGAGGCAGAATATAGATTCTTACAGACATGACCCACATTTACTGCTGTGGTAGCTTAAACAGTGCCATGTAGATGTAGAGAGTCATGCACAACATGAGACAGAGAAGACTGGTATAATAAATTGTTTAGGGAAAAAATGCTTTGGATAAAAGCATCTGATACATACTGACATGTAAATATATTGCATCTACACAATCTATCTGTCTATAAACAACATGCACAATGTTAAACTCGCCAATATTTAATTGAGTCACGCACAACAAGCAACAGAGAAGGTAAATAGAGAGTTTTAAGAATTTTTTTTTTTTAATATTATTTCAACATAAGTTAAATTGTATTTATTTCTGTAGAGATTTGCCTTAATGGGAAGACATATACGATATGTTGTTCGACGAAGTCGCAAACTACAGTTTACAGCATCTGTTTTATAGTATGACTTTATAATAGTAGAATGTTCAAGTACTGATCAATTAACATACCAGCAGTATGTCTATGACGCCGCCATTAATTAAATAAATAAAAGCAGCAACAACAACAAGGTAATAATAAAGTAAATTGGAAGATTTTTCCACTGTCCTCTTTTTGAAAAACTGAAATATGGTGAGCCTGTTTTACATAAAGGCTGAAAGTTTGGATCCAAACGGAAGAGGGCAGCAGAGCGCCTCTTAATGCACTCATCACTGCGAAATAAAAGACCTCTGACCTCCAAAAGCTCCAAAACTCAATTTTGTTTTAAATTAATTTTAAATACTGCTAATAACAGTACCAGACGTGCAAATAACAAAAAATAAATAAATACATGTATACAAGCAATAAAAAGCCTATCACAGCATCTGCAGTCATCAGTTTCCAGGCAGTAATATAGATTCAGATATACAGCTGCCATGTATCTTTTCAAATATTATGTTTATTTGCCACTTTAAATAAATATTATACTATGTATTATTTTAAAAGGAATAAATTATATTGTCTCATTATTTAGACAGCAATATATTCTGTCAACTGACAAATTTATATTCAACATCATTAGGATACATAACAATTAAGGTAACAATCAACGATTTTGGAGATGACAGATTTCTGTGCTAAGTAATTATGTAAAACTGAGGAGATACTAGTAAGTACCACGCTTCTACATATACATTTCAAAGCATTCTTCTTTCTTTCATTTCTTCTTTCATTCATTCATTGTTTCTTTCTTTCTTAATTTCTATTAGCCTACATGCAGAGTACCGGTTTTGCTCTGATACCAAACTGTAGGGCTTTTCGCACTTTAAATAGTTAACCCTAGTTCATTCTAACCCCGAGTAAACAGAATCCTGGGTTATCCTCCTTCACGTTTCACACTGCTCACAATTTACCTGAGGTTAACAATTATGTGTATTCATAGGCTGACGTTTCACACTACATTCCTAAACTCGTAGAGTAAAAAAAAAAAATAGCATATTTGCAGTGTCGGTGATTGAACATGATAATGGCTCTATAGCCGTGCACAGACATCCCACCCATCAAGAAAATGTCAGGGAGGCAGTACCAACTAAAAACACAAAAGACTCACCGGACTTGCCCTTCTGAACATTCATTCACACATGAAAATTGACAGTGAAGAAGTGGGGTGCTGTTGGCTTCAAGTAAATGCACAAAATCCATTATTTGGGTAACACTTTGCAATAATTCACTAACACTTTCATACACTTTAATAAATTAACTAATATTAACTAATGGAACCTTGTTGTAAAATGTTACAATTATTAGTTATTAAAGCATATAAGTAAACTTAAATTAAACTGAAAAGCAAGCAGGTGCATGATTTGACCAGGCTCAGTTGCAGAATCACATCACTCTGTACTTCTGAAATTATTATCTTGATCTAGTGTAGTTAGCTATCTCTGTGTCATGCGTGGCCGCTTGTCAAGCATGAAAAACAAAATTTGTATTTATATTCTGAATATATTATCGTATATGCTACAGCATGCAAAGAGCGCTCTGTTTAAATTGATAAAAAAAACTGTAACTCTTTCATCACGATCTTACAAAGTTCAAAATGTCTTTGATGGGCTACTTTGCTACCCTCTGCAAAAATACATTGTATAATCATTTGACACTTTCCAAAGCAGAAGACAAACTGGATTGTTTGCCAAATTTATTTAGTTATGCTACTATTAAGAAGAAAACCGATCCTAGACAAGGTGTTATGGGCAGCTTTTCCATCTAAAAACAATCAGTTAGACTATACACGCTAAACTAAAGTCCGACCATCTCCCTCGGTCCGGAGGGGGGCACAGGGATGTCCTTTTCAACCCTTTCCAACAATGACTGTATGATTTTGAGATCTATCTTTGCACACCGAGGACAATTGAGGGACTCATTTGCAACTATTACAGAAGATTAAAATGCTCACTGATGCTCCAGAAGGAAGAGCCTTGAATGTGAAGATCAGGGTAAATTTAACTTAATTTGTCTTCGGGAAAACATGTAACTATCTTCTGTGGCTTCTGAAGGGCAGTACTAAATGAAACAAGATGATATTTAGGCTAAACAAGAAAAATATACACATATCTTCATTCTGTTCAAAAGTGTTCACGCCCTGGCTCTTAATCCATCACAGCAAATCGTAAATCGAAAATTTAACAACAATAGAGTTAAATTTAACACTTTGTTAGTGTATATATAGATACCACCACATAAGTGTTAATGTAACACTTTCAAAAGTGTTGATATTACCAACACTAATATGGTGTTAAAATGTAACACTATTACAGTTCGAAAACAACACTGCAATAAGTTGTTGATATTACCAAAACTAAAAAGGGTGTTAAAATGTAACACTATTAGAGTTCAATAACAACACTGCAATAAGTGTTTTAAACTCCAAACTGTTGTAAAATGTTAAATATTGAGGATAAAAAAAAAGGCTAAACAAAACCCTTCAAAGTCACATTTCAACTGTTTATTTAACAACATAGCACATGCAGTTTCAGTGCTCTACAAAATGCAACAATCTGTAACAACATACAAGAACGAATCGGAGTCATATGACATCTGAAGGTCAAAGGGTTTGGGGTGCTGCAGTTCATGTTGCTTCACAATGCAAAAATGATCAAGATCTTCAACCTGAAATGCATGCAGATGCTCAATAAATACAGCCTCCATGTGCATCAAGAGAAAATGTATTTCTTCCTTTCTTAGGATAATTGCAACTACTTTACAAAACAATGGCATTTCATCCACCGCATCAATACAATTCAGCCTTTCTTAGACAGTGGATCTTTCAGGGCTGGGAACAAGCTGATGATACCATGGGCATATTTTTCCTTGGTCAGTCATTGTGGAATCCTCCTAATTTAAAATGTATCACAGAAACAATACAATGGTATTACACACTAAAAAAATTAAAGAAAGTAAAAATGCAATGTAACATTAAGGAATAATATACCCTTCAGTTTCTGTCATGTGTGGCGCTAACATGTTCACCATTTGTCATCTGGAACTATCACATATGCTCCCAGTTTCCTCATACTCCTTTAGGATTGCTACACCACCAGGTTTCTCAAGTAGAATCCTTTTAATAAGCTGAAAAGAAACATACATACATTTACACACATATATACATTTACATATACACACATATGATAAAAGCATATATAATAGTTCAGAGCTGTACATGTAGACTCAACTGTACACATTCTCTCCAAAGAGAACTAACTCCTATTGAGCCACAAGTGTTTAAATCAAGGGTGCCCAACCCTGTTCCTGGACAGAGATGCAAACAGGTAAGGGGGAAAAAAGGTGAGAACAATGCGCGGATTGGGGGCATGCTCCACACGGAATTTCTTTTAAAGATATTTATTTACATGCTGTTTTGTGGTTACTTTAAGATTATTTTTATTACCTTTACCCCCGGTTTCACAGACAAGGCTTAAGCTAGTCCCAGACTATCTTATGCATGTTTGAGCTGTCTCAACTGAAAATATCTTGCTCTGACATATCTTAAAATATGTCAGTGTCATTGTTCTGTGTCAAGATGCACACCTTAATGTTTTCTTCGAAGGCATTTTTGCAAAAGTTGCTTAAATTTAACTAAGGCCAAGTCCTGGCTTAAGCTAAGCCCCGTTTGTGAAACCGGTCCAAAATGTCCAAAACTGTTATTTTTCACCAAAAAAAAAAATCATTGAAAGGTGAGGAGTTTGCATCTATGCTGGAGATCTACCTTCCTGCAGAGTTCAGCTCCAACCCTGATCAAACAGAACCAACTAATTAGGATCTGAAGGAGCACTTGATAATTACAGACAGGTGTGTTTGATCAGGGTTGGAACTGAACTCTGCAGGAAGGTAGATCTCCAGGACCAGGGTTGGGCACCGCTGGTTTAAATGGATAGATTTACCCAAAAATGAAAAACAGTATGGAATAATTGGAGGGCGAGTAAATTGCAGAAATTTTGGGTGAACTACCCCTTTAATTAAGTCCTTATATTGTCCTCCATACATCAAAAACTAGAATGGGAATGATCATAGATGTAACTTTTACTTAAGCTGTTAACTCTTTCTACATAAACAAACCTCTCCTTCCTCACATCTCTGGCTGAAGCACCCTGTAACACCTCGTTCTCCATACACGCTATTTTAGACAAGGTATGCTCATCACTCTCACTATCCTCTCTACTCAACATGGACAATGTGTCCATGTGGCTTGATGAAGTTTTGGCAGACGATTCTATTGAAAGAGAAAAAGGAAAGATCCTCATAAATACTGAAAAACAAAAGCACAACACTGCATTCTTTCTGTACAGATTAGCTATATGAATGAGTGATTCAAAATCTTAACATCTGGCAACCTCTAACATGAAATTGTGTTTGTTTGTTTTCTTTTGCCATTCCAGCATCTATGCAGACAATTTTGCTTAAGAGAATCTGAAATCATGATCAGTAATGAAATACAATTGATCATGTAGCCCTTGTCCTATGAGATACGATGAGATAACTTATGTCAGCATCATTTGTTTAGTCAATTAAAATAAACTTTTAAGACTTTTATGCTGAAACACTGTAATAGAGACATGCAATAACATAAAACATTCCCATAACTGTTTTTAATATTGGAGCTAATTCTTATTCTGCCACATGAATTTCCTTTATGATAACCTACAACTTTGTCAATCTTATCTTATTCTTGCACAAGACATACCTTCATTAGAATCACCATGAAGGACCAAGCACACATCCTTGGTCACCAACTCTGGAAACACATCAGCGTCAATCTCTATTCCTCCATCGTCCGTCACTGTCAGGGTCTTGTCTTGTTGTATGGAGAACTTTTCTCTGGCTATTGAAAAAAATATATATTATAAAAAAACAAATAATAAAACATTTATTAAAATGTAGTTAACATTTATAACCTTTTAATTTTTGAGGAAAAAACCTACCTTCAGTGATGAACATCTCAAAGCATGCCTTCCCAATCTTAACATACTTCTTTTGGCTCAGGTATTGAACCTTGCAAATCATTCTTCCCCACTTTACAAATGAAACCTGTAAATCATATTCTGAAGATGATTAACAGTTGCAACAAAACAACAAGCAAATTTAAAAAGTATTTAACGTTAGATCAGGGATCTCCATTTCTGCTCCTGGAGAGCTACCGTCCTGCAGATTATGCATAAACACGCTTATGTAAATTAAAATACTTTATTAATTTACTCACCAGATATATTTCAGCAAATCTCTTAAACGAGGGAAAATGGCGTCTGGAAGAATTGCACGAGCGAGACTGAGCTTTCCGTCACTCGTTTGGGCGCTAAAATACGAATTAAAGGAAACGTTGATTTTTTTTTTTTTTTTTACAGACTGGTGGCTGTAACAGCGCACAAAATAGCCTTTACTGAGACAGAAATACCGTGTAACTTACATGTAACGTTACATGTTATGCTTTTAGGCACCATGCGGGAGAGAAAAAAAATTATTGTCCATGTCCATGGGCATAACTTACAACTACGTAAATGTCTGTGAAAGTGCAAAACGCGGCCATTAAAACACTCACGTACATTAAATTACTTAAAATAACATTCCAATAGCTGTCAGTACTGAATAGAAGTCAAGAAATTACCGCTTAGATCGGCGAACTAACTACAAAACCACGATTGAACCGCCAAAATGTCCTACTGTCGCTTTATCTATAATAATTCTACTAATACACGAAAAACTATTTCTAGACAAAGTCTAAAATAAGCACAGATAAGCAGATTTACTCACCAGATATATTTCAGCAACTCTCTTAAGCGAGGGAAAATGGCGTCTGGAAGAATTGCACGAGCGAGACTGAGCTTCCCCTCACTCCTTTGGGCGCTAAAATACGAATTAAAGGAAACGTTGATTTATTTATTTTTTTACAGACTGGTGGCTGTAACCGCGCACAAAATAGCCTTTACTGAGACAGAAATACCGTGTACATGTTATGCTTTTAAGCACCATGCGGGAGAAAAAATACTTCTTGTCCATGTAACTTACAAAGTAAGTTAACATTAATGTTAAGGTAACGTTAACGTTACATGTCCATGGGCATACAACTAACGTTACTTAATGTCTGTGAAAGTGCAAAACGCGGCCATTAAAACACTCACGTACATTAAATTATAGGGATGAGCGAGTACAGCATTATCTGTATCTGTATCTGTATCTGTATCTGTTAACCATATGAATTATCTGTATCTGTATCTGTACTCGGACTGGGCGGGATTTAACCTGGAAGTGGGTCGGGTTGTCTTGAAATGGGCGGGGCTTTAACCGGTATGTTATTTTAAGCATGCAATTGATATGGGTTGATCAGAAATTGTTATATTTATTGATGATTAGACAACTATTTACATGACAGCATCAGCATTAAGCTTCAGATCAATGGTTTTGATCACGATAACAAACGAACTATAAGTTTAGCCACAATGAATACAACACATGCGGTTGCAATTATGAAGTAAAATGTAATGAACAAGAGTTTTCATCTCAACATAACTTTCTTTTTTTAACTTTGAATTTTTTGATGATCAGTGTGAATTTTATTTTTTTGGTTCTTTTTTTTTTTTTTTACCAGGTATGTGTGTGTGTGTGTGTGTAGCTAATTAATTTGTAATATAGTTTTATACCACTACTTCCTTTTTTTTATTTATGAAATACAGCAAGAAAGTGTCAGACACTCTCTTGGTTTAAAAGGTTTAAAAAAGAAAAAAAAATCTCCGACAGGCAGAGACGCAAGTCGCATTCTACCAAGCACCACGTCTGAACAAACCCCACGTTTACCAAAACTCTACTGGTTAATAAGTAAGTACTACAAACCAAAGTTGAAGCTGAAGAAACCCTAAACGTTAACGGAAAAAAAACGCGAACCTGAGTGACTGAGGGAGAGACAGAGAGAGAGCGCGCTGTTCTCTTCTCTTCTCAGTGTTCTGTGTGTGAGTGAGCAGAGCGGGATACAGCAACACAATAAGGGGCCGCTCACATATCGCGCCTAAAAACGCATGGAAAACGCTAGGCGCGCTGCTTTCTCCTTTTTTTCCAAAGCGCTCGGGCGGTTGCGCTCCAGCTGCGCTCTCCGTTACAAGAAGGTGCGGGGCGCTTGCGGCATTCTGAAAAGTTGAGATGTTTTTATCTCGATGCGGCGCGGACGCGCCTGGAAAAAACGAGCGCGTCGCACCGCGACCGCGTCGCTTCCATTATGAGCGCGCATACCGCGCGTCTACATTTGAAATAACGAACTTGAGCGCGCAAAAGACGCGATATGTGAGCGGCCCCTAAACCTGTATGTGTGTAGGAGAGGGGCGCTGTGACTAGCCTATCACAGAACGCAGACACAGTCAGCTACCCAATGAGAATTTTTATTCAATCCGAGCACAGATATTGACTCGTATTACTCGTATGATACTCGTACTCGGCAAAAGTGCTTTATCCGTACCGGATACTCGTTTCAGCCGAGTATCCGGCTCAACTCTATTAAATTACTTAAAATAACATTCAATTCAAAAATAGAAGTATAGAATATAGAAGTATAACACAGACTACATAACGTACAGAAGTCAAGAAAGTACCGCTTAGTTCGACAAACTCCACAAACAACCACAATTGATCCACCCAAATTTAAAATTCTTCCCTCTGTCTTAAGTCATTTAACTAACAGTACATTCATAACTGTATTTCCATACAGAAAGTCTATAAAATACAAACACTGAGGTAGCTTGACTTACCAGTTGCTATTCTGAAACTGAGGGAAATGGCGCTTGGAAGATTCTTCAGTGACAGCACTGCATAAATACCAGGATGTTGGAAATAACACCGGCAAGTGTTGGTTACCTGTAACACTGTGGTTTTACACCGAATCAAATCAGCTTCTAACTCTGATAGTGTTAATTTCTGAAAATCTAACTCTATAACCTCAACACTTTACTCTGAAATGCTTTAACACTGGGAATTTAACACTGACGAATTTGCTGTGATGGTATTTCCTTCTGGAGCTTCAGTGATTGAAATCGTGCATCAGTTGTTTTTATAGGGTTCGTACGGTCATTAAAAACCGGAGAAAGCAATGAAATTTTAAAACGACAATTTCCAGGCCTAACATATTTAGAATTTATTATTATATGTTATTAAGAATTAATTTCACAAATCTCTGTATAATAGGAGTTATATTTAATCAGGCCCTGAATTTGTCTATATAGGCTATCACATAGTCTTACTAATTGCCGCAGCTTTCGAGTTTATAATGAAGGGCATTCCTGCAAACATTTATTGAATATAGCATGTAGGTTAGATGAGTAAATAAATCCACACAAAATATCAGAAACGTTGTGCTTTTGCACAATAAAGGAAACAAAATCTCTCTATCTTCTCTGTCTCCGCGAATAACCATCTGAAACGTGTCATTAAAATGAACTGAAACTCAGCGAATACTTGACACACAGACATGAGTGATATATCTATATAAAGCTTAAAACATTCTACTTTTAAATTAAGTAAGTCATGTTGAAATCAAATATTCTGTGATAAAGTAATCCGTATGAAACCAACACGATGTTCATTCTTTCCTGTCTAAACTCATTATCTCTTATGTGATCACGTCCAAGAGCAGCTTGCTGTCACGGAGTCACATATGAGGGGTGATTCGTGCCTTGGATTACCTACCAAAGGTAACAGTCGTTTACTTTTTACGTGTGAGAAGGGGTACGTCGCAACAGTCGCGTGACACCAACACCGAAGGAGGAGTATGTTGCCCAGGGGCGCGGGAAGGTGTTTTATGTAGGGGGTGCTGTGGGGTGGGGGGATGGTAGTCAATTTCTGCATATAAATATTACACCAAATAGAAACAGAAAATCGTGCTATAGCCTACGTACTTTCATGAGATCGTGTTAGACAACAATTTGCTATTTTACAAATGGGAATAGGCTACAATGAATTCATAACAATGTTTTACATTCAAGCTACATTCAAGCACAAAAACCCTTAAAATGTATAGTGAAAAGTTATTTTAAAAGCATCTGGAATGCAATAAAGTAATTTTAAAGCTGTTTTTAAAACATTTGCTGCATGGATTAAAAAGATATAAATGCGAATAAATAATTCACCTATCTGTCAGACAAAATTGCATTGCAGCAAATCCTTTAAATTTCAAGGACAAAGATTTACATACTTTTTTTTTTATTATTGAATACAATTATAAAATAAAACGCAAATTATAATCGGGCCTGTTTTATGCTTTCCCTTATTTTTATATTTTAGATGGTGAGGTGACAGGGAAAAATTACTCGCCATCTCCTCATTGGACGCGCAGAGAGAAATATATGCATCTTAACGGATTACATAGGCTAATGAAGAGTTTTTGCTTTGCTTTGAATTATTTTGTTTTAAAGTAGTATTTTAAAGCTTTCTATAGATATATTTATCATATCTCTGAGCCAGTTTCGAGTTGCCGAGTTTCGGTTCATCATTGAAACGCTCTTGTTCAAAACCGGCAGAAAGAGCATTATCTATTTTCCTATTTTATAAAAGCATAATGTTGATATTGTGAATGCACACAAATAAAAGTAGACCCTTTACAGTTCCAAATGATATATTACTCTTACCTTTATGAGAAAAAAATCACACTGCGTATTTTAATTAGTTTTTACTGTAAGAAAAAAATCCAAGTGACCACGCTGGAGCCTCCATGTCCTGTAAAGCTCGCTTCAGCTTCCACTCTCCACACAAACTGTTGGATATTGCACATTTATATAGGTTAAACATTTAAACTAACACTGTGTTATGCTTGAACTGTTTATAGGCCTATCTATCGATTTTATTTTAGTCAAGTCGTGATGATTTGATAAGGCTAAATTAATCAAACATAGGCGATCAACTCTGATGCTGGCCACTTGGTCGTTGCTTAAAAGAAAAAAAAAAATTTAACGAACAAAAAATGCTCCCAAGGTTTTTCTAAATTAACTTTATGAAAAAAAAAACGAAACATAGTCTAATCACTTTTCCATTACATACAAAACTGAACTATTTTAATAGGTAGCTATAAGCAGTTTTGGGAGAAGGGAAAGACTCATATTGCTGAGAACAAAAAAAAAAAAAGCGTTTTTTTTCTTCCAGTACATCCATGATATTTCCATGTTCCGCTTTTAAGCCACAACCTACAGATCCCACAACACAAACATAACATTCACAAACATAAAAGCAAGCATTGGCAGTGCTGCGTCAAAATCAAATCAAATCAAATATCCCTACATCAGTTTAATAACTTTGATAACTTTAATTCTTACAACTGTTAAATTAATGGGCAAATGGTAAATATGTCGAAGATTACATAGAAATAGATAGCAAAATAGCCAATGTAAACTAAATGTTATAAACATCGGAGCAACCATAGAAATGTTTAAATGAATCTTTATTATAACAAATTTAGCCTTTTTTGTTTTTATTCACAACAGTTTACAGTTGCCCACAGAAAAAAACAGGGGGTGCTGCAGCACCCTCAGCACCCCCTGTTCCCGCGCCCCTGATGTTGCCACCACAGTAAATTAATATCTTACCCTCATGTGTTTTTTTCCCCAAAGTGTTCTTATTTTCTTTATCAATCATTTAAATTTTTGCTTTTACTTTCCTGTGTTGTGATGACATTGAATATATCCTTGATACGAATTGTGTATTGCATACAAAGTTGTATGTCATTTATGTCATCTCTACTTTTTACAAACATAAAAAAAAAAAAAAATGAATTCATTTGCTTTCTCTTGGAGATTAATGACACATTATACACCATCAAAGTCAAAATTTTATGTTATGTTCACAACTATTTACAACAACTTCAAATATAAACACAATTAATAATTATAATATATAAACATAATATTGATAATACTGAGCTTTAACTTTTGATGGTGTTAAGAATTGTAATTAAAGCAGCTGACTATACAATGTGTGAATACATTAGCTCACAATATCAGACTAAAAGTAATATTGTTTTCAGGAGATGAAGTCATTTTAATAGCCTATTATTTTCAAGAAATCAACAATGACAAAATATATGACAGGAAAATACTATTTTAATCACAAATTTCAAAACAATGCAGGTTCATTTTCAAATGTTTTAACTAGGGCTGTCAGTAATTATTATTTTGTTAATCATTTGCTAAAGATTGTAATTATTTATATATTTTTGTTAATTAAGATAAGTGAACAATAGCTTTTAGTACGAATTAAATACATGTAATAATGAGGCAATAATAATTGGTTGAAATAAAGTATCAAAAGTAAGTAGTCATATTGTTTTACTGATCAACACTCTTAAAATCCATTAAGAAATGTATAAACAATAAGCTTACGTATTTTATGTATTATAAGAAATGCCAACGATTGTTGTTCAATTTTACATCACGAGCAAACCATTGTTTATCTAATATTTAATTGCATTTAATCTGTAATGTTTGGCCACATATTCATGATAGAAATGCTACAGCCAATAGTTTAAAGTTTTATTTTGAAACTTTAAACATTTATTTGCATATTTATAAATATATTGATGCATTCTCATGTGTTGCTGGTGTATGTTTTTAAGTTGCTACAAATAATTTCAACAGCACAAGTTTTGTCCACATTCCCAAATGCAAGTTATTGTGGAAAAAAAGTACCAAGCATATATAAAATAATACAAGGACCGTAAATGGTTTTGCCACAAACTCAACTCTGTTGAACAGAACAGTACCGGAGGGTTAAAGGAGAGGATTATTCCTACTTTGTTTTAGTGAAAATTATAATTTAGTTAAGAAATAATTTGTGGTATAGTGGATCAAGTTGAGTTTGATAGTCTTTTATGAATAGTATTAATAAAAGGTAATTCATCAATTATACTTATTTTGAATTTGGTAATTTCAGAGCTAACTGTTTTTCACAGATAAGAGAAGAAATTGATCACACTCAAGCAAAGGAAAAAAACTTTATTTGATGACACTGAACACAAAATATAAACCAAACACAATAGAAATGTGGCAAAATGAAACTCACCAAAACCGCTGTTCCTCATTCATGTAATTTTCCTATAGGTCCACAAACAGGTAAATATAATCTTTCGTATCTTATAGGGTCTTAAAATCAACTAATTAATTACTTATTTTAGTCCGTAATCTCTTTAATCTTTCCACTTGTTCCTTACATTATGACACTGTTTATGGTTTGACGTGCGCTAGTTATCCTTACAGGCATATTTTTATTTTTATCACATTTCCCATAGTCACCTAATCAATTGAATGTATTTATTTGTAAACTGTAAAGAATTATTTTTATTCTGTTATATTATCATTTACTATTATTTATTCTATTTACAATACGTTACAAACGTTTACTATTTAGACATCAAATAAAAATACAAAATAGATATTCAATGTTGTTAAATATTATTGAATATTTCAACATTAACAAAAATACAAAATCAAGAATGAAAAAAAGAAAAAGAATCACATGAATGATACTAGGCTAGTCCAAAATGTGGGGACTGAACAATGCCTAAAATCATGCTTTCATATGAGGCATGCAGTGGAAGCCTCAGAACTAAACCGCATGTGTTAGCCTCTGGATACATTCGTTGTTATCCATTTACTGGAATGTGTAGAAATTGTAGTGTAGGTTCTGGATCAAATCCCAGAGCTGGAATCCGGTCTGTGCCAGTGGCAAACATTAAAAGTTTGTCAAATGTAACGGTGATGTCCGTGTCTTCCACTGTCAGCACAGCATCTCCGCCTGAAATGTAAGAGGGAGGGGGCATTGAGAAATGTAAAAATATAAAGTCTGCATAAATTAAAGCTATGCAGGCCTTTTCTTCTCTTTTGTAATGTGTATCTGAGTGAAATGGTTGGTGTGTCCCAGTTCGAATACTTATACCCAGCCCAGAGCATACTTTTAAGCGTGTACAAAAACGGTAGAATGGCTTTCATTCTGTAATTTAATTAAAATTGTTTATTTTATGGAAGCTATGTCGCTTAGTTATGAGCATCTTGATGTTCATATACTGGCCTGTCAATCATCTTTCCAGTTAATGTCCTCCAGATTTAATACAATTGAACATATAATTTAATATAAAATAACGCCTCGTAGACAATCCATCATCACAAATTCAGGTTGCACTTGAGTGGTCAGTACACACAGAATTCCATTATTTAAAAAATCCTATCTTGTTGAGTATTAACGCAAACATATTTGGTTATGTATTGTGCAAACATTTGAGGAAAAACATTTGACGTGTAACATTACATAAGATCTGTGTATATGGTCATAACAAGCTGCTGTCTATTAATAATGTTCATCAAGTAACATAAAAGTGACAATTTTTTAGCTGCAATAATGAGTGTTTTTGGAATAAAACACTAAAGAGCAAGTAGTAATTGTCTTACATGTATTCAATTTGTTTTTGTTACTTGAATGCTTCTGTCTAGATCTGAATTTTTAAACTAATTGTTAAACGAACAGAATTGTAAAAAGCACTGTCAATTTCATTTGTTTCTTATAATTGTACTGTTTATTATTTTTACTAAAAACTAGTGGTGGGCATAGATAATTTTTTTTAATCTAGATTAATCTAGATTAATCTTGGAATTAATCTAGATTAATCTAGATTAAAATGGCTCATTTGAATTCTGCCGAAGGCATTCAGAATATGTGTGCTACCCAAATAATGACTAAAAGTAAGTCTTTGAGAACGGATCACAAGCCAGGTGGCGCATTAGACCAGGGGCTCATCTCCTGTTTCCAAAATGCATCATAAACTTTAATCTCTTCCCGTCCCAATCCCACGAAAAAACTGGGGGAAAATCCCGTTCCACTCCCGGAAGAATGACTCCCATTCCCTCCCACTCCCGTGTTGTTGTTGTTTTTTTTTGCCGATAACTGTCAATTACAGTAAAAATATAGTACAGATCACAGCGTGCCCACTTTATTAGTTGAATAAAAACCCAAAATGTCGTTTTTTGTTATTATATTGAACTGAAAGCCATTTTATGCACAGTGTTGCACAGATTAAATTTCATGTAAATCATCCATGCTAACACACACGTCTTCTATTTTTTAGACATTTCACTCTCTATAGATATATTTCTCAAAGACGGAGTTTCGAAGTTTCTCACTCAAGTTCACATGAGACCTAAAGCGCATCCTGTTTGCTTAAAAGCGCAACGTTTCATTGTTATTCTGAGTGCACACAAATAAACGTAGAGTCTTTACAGATTCGAAAGATGTATTAGGCTACTTTTATCTGTATGACCAAGAATGACGGAGATGTAAGAGCAAGTGAGCGCACCGGAGCCTGTCCTGCAGCAAACGCGCTTCCACACAAACACTTCAATAGCGCACATTTCTCTAGGTTAACATCATATTGAGCGGCCATGTAAAGTTGCTACTACATACATCTTTCAGATGAAAAGCCATATTTGAGGTTGATGAATGATAGGTGAGCGTTTGGATGTCCTGCCCGATTGTATTACCACATAGACCAGCCGTTAACAATCTATCCATCACGGACTGCGAGCCTCTAGTTCGAAGACTCGTTCTCGCCCCCTACAGTGCAATTCGGCTAGGTATACATCCGCGCTAAAATATCAGGGTGAAAGTCATCATAGCTTGCGTAGTATAGACCCAGCTCCCAACCCAACTTTGAGAATAGATTAACGGCGATATTTTTTTTATCGCCCGATAAGAGTCTCACGTTAACGCAGCACGTTAACGCCGATAACAGCCCACCACTAATAAAAACACAACAAAAAGCTATATTGTGATTATCAATATAAAGCAATTATTTTTTTCACAAAATAATTGGTTGAAAATATGCATTGTGATGCATCAATAATTGTTTTGTAATCAATTTGTTACCCTCTGAATTGTAGTTGAATATAATCATAAGGCAATACAATATTTACACCTCTAACACAAAGTATAATTTTTTTCTTTATGTTGTTAACTGCAAAAGGAAGCCAACAGAATAATCTAGTGTGAGAAAAGGCCCACAACAGACCAGGATGTGGCAAATTATAATGAATTTGTGAGAACTCTTATGTTGTTTAATATGTACACCCAGTGTCAATGTTGATGTAAGTACTTGCAGATGGTGTGTTCATTTGTAAGTGGTTCACTAGACCACTTAACATTACTATGTAACACATTGTTTGTGTTTGACATTTTTCAATTGTACTTAAACATGTAAGGACTGTGTAGAGCACAAAACAAGACTATCGTAATTTCTAAATAAATTATTTAAGCCGAAAATACTTACATTTATGGACTCTCTGGATGATCTGTGTGCTCGCAGTGTGTTCTGGGTACCCCTTGGTTTCAAGTAAGCTCGCGAAAATGCTTGGTTTTAAGGGGTATCTACCCCTTTCCCTTAGCCCTACCCCTCGATCAAAACGAGAATTGGGACAGCCCTTACTCTCACGTGAACGCACAAAACTAAGGGGGAGGGGTAAGACAGAGAATTGGGATTCACCCTTAGTCTAAAACGATTCCCTATTTTATAGCTCTATATAGTGGACAAGGTTAATATCAAATCCTTCAGGTTGCAGATGATTTAGACTTCAGAGTAGTGGTTATAATACCAAAAATAAAATTATAATAGTTCAGGAGGAGAACAGCAAATTCTAAACCAGGAGTACTCAACTGATTAGGGTTGGAGGTAATATCTGCAGGAAAGTTGACCTTGAGGACCATATGCCCCTGGTTTAGAATTAGCTGTTATCCTCCTGAGTATCAGAAATTCATACATCTATTATAACTGCTCCTCTTGTAGGTCTGAAGTTACCATGTTAGGCTATTCCTTTGATGTAACACATTTAATAATATTTAGCCACGGTTTTCACCCGAATACAACCAAAAATCATTGAAAAAGACGCAAGCCAACTTCAAATGACATTATATAAAAACAATGAGGCAATAACGATTGGCTAATTCATAATTGTATGGTTTCATTGAATAACACTGTTGAAGTACATAATGAAATACTAAATAAACAATTTACAGGGCTCTAGAGTGCGACCTAATTTATCAAGGGTACGACAAAAAAAAATCTGAGGTCGCACCGACCAGCAGTTCGAGAAAAGAAAAAAAAAGTCTCCAGGACTACCTGTGTTTCAACAACAGACACACATTAGGCCCATATCGTGGTCTAAACCAATCAGAGATAGTGAAGGGCGGACCCCCCTCTGATTGGCCGTGGTCCAGATATTCGATATAAGTGTACGTCTGAAAATGCGTGTGCTGCTGCAGTCAGAGAGAGAGAGAGGTGAATAATAGAGACGCCCGCAGTGTTGCCAATTTAGCAACTTTTCAGACCCCCTAGCGACTCTTTTTTTTCCAAAAAAGCGACTAGTGACAAATCTAACAACTTCTTGGACAAACTTTAGTGAGTCTCTGTGATTCAGTGAGCGTCGGAGAGGAGCAGCCCGTTCAGTTAAAACAGATATTATTGCTTCTCTAATTATACATGCATATATAGCCGAAAACACAGCACAGGAATGGTCTTGTCTTATCTTCTGTTTATTATTTGATTTCATCAGACAACGGCTCAATAAAATTATTAATTATGATTTTTGTGCAGACTAGCTTCTTGGAAGGGAGAGCTGGTTATGTATTTTTAAAGTGCTGTGTTTCAGTCACTATTTCATATTCATCACGTTGACTGACAAAAGAAACAGTCAAATATATAACGTAAAACACTTTGATTAAGAATTTGGCTGCATTAAAATTTGGGATGGGTACCGAAATCCGGTATTTAATCGGTCTCGGGGCTAAATTATAAAAGACCGGAGCATCGATAAACTCAGATGTTAACGGTTCTGCTATCACTACTGGAGAAATTAAGAAAACACACATAGATTTATTATTGCTATATCTACACATTATCTTTGCAAATTCTATCTCACCAGAGTCACCAGCTGTTTTTATGTGCAATAATATTCAAACTTTTGTCTATGATGCATTTTTTCTATTCCCAAT
The DNA here is from genome assembly GCA_027474115.1 of Schizopygopsis malacanthus. Taxonomy (NCBI): domain Eukaryota; kingdom Metazoa; phylum Chordata; class Actinopteri; order Cypriniformes; family Cyprinidae; genus Schizopygopsis; species Schizopygopsis malacanthus. The sequence continues at coordinate 34,153,841 of CM049872.1, forward strand.
TCAGATCGCGCTCACGTGAATGAGTTTCAGCACGCGCAACATGAAAGCCCTGTTTATGATAGAAGAGAGAACTAACCATTAAAACATGCTTACACTTTATGTAAGTGTTATATTAAAGTAAGTTTATTTAATGTTTTTTTTGGCTTCTAATGATTTTACCAGCGTTTTTTCTAGCACAACTTCCTTCCCTTCACAGCGGTGCGCATTCGTTCCTCCCTGACCAAAACTCAACATCAGAATCAGATCAATCGTCTGTCGATTGTTGTAAAATGCAGTCTTTACAGTTGCTAAATTGCTGGACATATTTGATAATAAAAGGTTGAAAGTACAATCCACACGAGAGATGCTGTTCCCCGTGTATTTGTGTGTGTGTGTGCGTGTGCGTGCGCGGCGCGCTCTAAAACTGACAAGCAAAGGACACTTTTGAGTTTTGGTGCGTCCAAACGATCAAATACACATAAAACATGTAAAAAAAAACAGCCGGCTTGAAGAGTATTCACTTAAATACAGTTTATATCTTAAAGTGAACGAGAACAGTTGGGAGAAAATTGTGTGTGTCAATATTTTGTCTTAAAGTGACAGACTGCTTCATCAATGTTAATCAAAGAGAAAATCACCCACAGCTCTTATTCTGAATAATGTTATAGCTTTAATAAGCATTAATCTATCAATATATATAGTCAAATCAAATCAAATCACTTTTATTGTCACATCACCACAGCACAAGTGCCTTGGTGAGTGAAATTCTTATGAGCATGCTCCAGACAGTGCAGAAAAACAACAGACAATTTACATATGGACAGACAGTGCAAAAAACTGCACTGGAGCATTTACAGTGCTCCAGACAGTGCAAAAAAAACAACAACAGCAATTTACATATGGACAGACAGTGCAAAAAAGCAACAGCAATTTACATATGGACAGTACATATTTACAGACTGTACAGAAGACAATGTGCAAAATACACATACATATACTCAGTACACATAGTGTACTATAAAGACATACTCAATTATTAACGACACATTATACACCGTATGGGCACATCTGCATTATGTACAGTATCTATACATAATGTAGTCTATGCATAGTAATAATGTGAGGTGCAACAGATTATAAATTAACAGCAGATTGGTTGGTTGAGCAGCAGATAGATGTGCAAAGGTGCAACAGATTATGCATATGCAGTGTCGTGGATGTGCATTATATGGTGTCCAGTGATAGCAGATAGGTTGTGATTAGTGCAGTGTGTGCGTGTAGTCCAGTTGAACGGTGTTAAAGTGCAGTGCATGGCATGTTGTGTGAGTGGGAGTGTGATGTAGGTGAGTTATTTGTGACTGTTCATTAGCCTAATAGCCTGAGGGAAAAAGCTGTCCCTCAGTCGGCTAGTGCGGGATCGGATGCTGCGGAAACGTCGCCCTGAGGGCAGCAGAGAGAGCAGTCTGTGGGACGGGTGGCTGGAGTCTTTGATAATCCTCCGGGCTTTCCTTGTACACCACCTGGTGTAGATATCCTGGAGGGAGGGAAGCTCACCTCCAACAATGTGGCGGGCAGTTCGCACGACCCTTTGCAGAGCCCTGCGGTTGCCAGCGGTGCTGTTTCCAAACCAGGCGGTGATACAGCCGGTCAGGATGCTGTCCACAGTGCAGGTGTAGAAGGACCTGAGGATTTTGGGGCTCGTTCCAAACTTCCTCAGCCGTCTCAGGAAGAAGAGACGCTGATGTGCCTTCTTCAGCACTGCATCTGTGTGAGCAGACCATGTGAGATCCTCAGTGATGTGAACGCCGAGGAACTTAAAGCTGCTCACCCGCTCCACAGGTGTCTTGTCGATGGTGATGGGTGTGTGTTCTCTGCTCTGTCTCCTGTAATCCACCACCAGCTCCTTGGTCTTGTCGATGTTGAGTGAGAGGTGGTTCTCCTGACACCATTTAGTCAGGGTACTCACCTCCTCTCTGTAGGCCATCTCATCGTTGTCGGTGATCAGGCCTATCACCGTTGCGTCATCAGCAAATTTGACGATGACATTGGAGCTGTGTGTAGCTGTACAGTCGTGTGTGTACAGGGAGTACAGGAGTGGGCTGAGGACGCAACCCTGCGGTGCACCAGTGTTGAGGATCAGGGGGGATGATGTGTTGTTGCCCATTCTGACCACCTGACTTCTGCCTGTCAGGAAGTCCAGGATCCAGCTGCACAGAGATCTGTTCAGTCCTAGAGTCTGGAGCTTCGCAACCAGTGTGGCAGGCACTATAGTGTTAAATGCCGAACTGTAGTCCACGAACAGCATCCTCACATAGGTGTTTTTATTTTCCAGGTGGGAGAGAGCAGTGTGCAGGGTGAAGGCAATAGCATCGTCTGTGGAACGGTTACTGCGGTATGCAAATTGTAGTGGGTCCAGTGATGCAGGCAGCACAGAGCAGATGTAGTCTCTGACCAGCTTCTCAAAACACTTGCTGAAGATGGGGGTCAGAACAACGGGCCTCCAGTCATTCAAGCATGTGATTTTGTTTTTCTTTGGTATGGGCACAATGATGGATTTTTGAAGCATGAGGGAACCACAGACAGAGAGAGGGACAGATTGAAAATATCTGTAAAAACCCCGGCTAGCTGGAAAGCGCATGCTTTGAGCACACGGCCTGGTATCCCATCTGGGCCTACGGCTTTACGGATGTTCACCCGTTTGAAGGATCGGGTTACATCCGCGACAGAAAGGGTGAGTGGACTGACCTCTTCTGCGGCAGCCGCGGCAGCGCTCTCTGTGTGTGCGGTGTTATCAGCCTCGAACCGAGCATAAAAGGTGTTGAGCTCGTCCGGTAGAGAGGCGGCAATGTTCACAGTAGCCGGTTTATTCCCTTTAAAGCCTGTGATGTTGTTGATGCCCTGCCACATGCTTCTTGGGTTATTGTTGTTGAAGTGTTCTTCAACTTTGTTTTTATAAGTTCGTTTGGCTGCTTTGATGGATCTCCTGAGATCGTAACTGGCTTGTTTCCGATCGTCAGAGTTTCCGGATTTAAAGGCAGATGTCCGCGCTGACAAAGCTGATCGAACATCGCTGTTAATCCACGGTTTTTGGTTGGGGTAGATCCGGATTGTTTTGGTCGGAACTACATCGTCTATACACTTCCTGATGAAACACGTGACCATAGTGAAAACTATGTAGTGTTCATTTACATTTTATCTCTTTTAGCTTTCCTTTGTAGCTATTACTTAACTGAACATTAATGTTAGTAGACATTCATGGAAAAATGAAAGCACTGTTTTTTTTTCATTTAATGTGTACATTTGTTTTATGGTATGACAAATGGTATATTTGTCAGTTTGTTTAACTTTGTTTCTTTGTTCATGTTCTTACTCTATCTTGTCTTATGTAAATAAAACACTAAAAATGCCTGCACACTGGTGCATTTACAAATTGATGTTTTATATTTATTTAATGAAATATTTATTTAACATTTCAGAATATAAAGCAATGTTAATTCAGCTGCTAATCTATCATATAAATATATATTTCATACATATATGTGTATGTATGTATGTATGAATGAATAACAAAAAGTACCGATAAGAATACCGTTAAAGTACCGGATCGATAAGCAGTATCGATAAGAGTAGTAATACCGTTAAAACCTTAACGATACCCATTCCTAATTAAAATACAGCATGAGCACAGACAGAACAGGTGTTTTTTCCCTCTTTAAATAACAGTGGAAGATCTGATAAGAATCAGTGTAGAGGGGTCAAGTCTGGAAGATGTTGATGCTAGAGAGAGTGTGGCCAGCTGGTTTAGCCAAGGCCAAAGATCAAGAAGGCCAAACTACAGGAGTTGGCCATCCGGGGGGCATGCGACTGCAATGGAGGATAGTCCATAAAACATTGAGCCATGAGATGTTCAGTTTGACGCCATTAAAACACTTAATTTAGATTGTATTTATCTTGAGATGTTTTAAGTTTAAATCTCAGCTCAGTGAAGCACTTTAAGCACCAACACTTTTTCAGTAAGTTACCTTTCTTGTAGAATTGTGCTTCAAATAAAGAACGTTATGTTGAGCAGATTGTTAGTTAATTGTTTACTAGTCAATATTGCCTATATGAAAGTTTGGGTGCACCTAACTTTTGTGCTGGTGCACCTAAGAAAAAAAGGCTTTTTTCTTAGGCGCACCAGTGCAACCAGTGCAAAAAGTTAGTCTAGAGCCCTGAATGCATGTACATGTTATTACAAATGCCTGCAAAGGGAGCCAAAGGCCTGGTCATTGCTGCTGGTACACTTAGCCTATATAGGCTATTGACCAAACATTTAATTCAAATCTCCACTTTAATCGTAACATTTTGATCACCTATATATATATATATATATATATATATATATTAGTTGTGGGCATAGATTATTTTTTTTAATCTAGATTAATCTTGGAATTAATCTAGATTAAAATGGCTCATTTGAATTCTGCCGAAGGCATTCAGAATATGTGTGCTACCCAAATAATGACTAAAAGTAAGTCTTTGAGAACGGGTTTCTCAAGCCAGGTGGCGCATTAGACCAGGGGCTCATCTCCTGTTTCCAAAATGCATCACAAACTTTAATCTCTTCCCGTCCCAATCCCACAAAAAAACTGGGGGAAAATCCCGTTCCACTCCCGGAAGAATGACTCCCATTCCCTCCCACTCCCGTGTTGTTTTTTTTTTTCTTTCTTTTTTTCTGATAACTGTCAATTACAGTAAAAATATAGTACAGATCACAGCGTGCCCACCTTATTAGTTGAGTAAAAACCCAAAATGTCGTTTTTTGTTATTATATTGAACTGAAAGCCATCTTATGCACAGTGTTGCACAGATTCAATTTCATGTAAATCATCCATGCTAACACACACGTCTTCTATTTTAATTTTTTTGACATTTCACTCTCTATAGATGTATTTTTCAAAGACGTCGAAGTTTCTCGCTCAAGTTCACATGAGACCTAAAGCGCATCCTGTTTGCTTAAAAGCGCAACGTTTCGTTGTTATTCTGAGTGCACACAAATAAACGTAGAGTCTTTACAGATTCGAAAGATGTATTAGGCTACTTTTATCTGTATGACCAAGAATGACGGAGATGTAAGAGCAAGTGAGCGCACCGGAGCCTGTCCTGCAGCAAACGCGCTTCCACACAAACACTTCAATAGCGCACATTTCTCTAGGTTAACATCATATTGAGCGGTCATGTAAAGTTGCTACTACATACATCTTTCAGATGAAAAGCCATATTTGAGGTTGATGAATGATAGGTGAGCGTTTGGATGTCCTGCCCGATTGTATTACCACATAGACCAGCCGTTAACAATCTGTCCATCACGGACTGCGAGCCTCTAGTTCGAAGACTCGTTCTCGCCCCCTACAGTGCAATTCGGCTAGGTATACATCCGCGCTAAAATATCAGGGTGAGAGTCATCATAGCTTGCGTAGTATAGACCCAGCTCCCAACCCAACTTTGAGAATAGATTAACGGCGATATTTTTTTTTATCGCCCGATAAGAGTCTCACGTTAACGCAGCACGTTAACGCCGATAACGGCCCACCACTAATTTAAAGATATCTTGAATTGGAATTACGACTAGTCAAAACTCATTTGAAGATATCTACAAATATTTTTCAATGGAAGTCAATGGAAGATTATGACTAGTCGTAATTGCTTTGTAGATATCTGGAATGTGTATTATGACTAGTCGTAATTGAATTGTATATATCTTCAATGAGTTTTATGACTAGTCATAAACACATTTTGTAGATATCTTGATTCCAATTACAACTAGTCATAATTGTAATATAGATATCTGGAATTACAATTATGACTAGCCGAAATTATATTTATGGATAGTCAAAAAAAGGTTTAAATGTTAAAAGGGCTTGCCATACATTCACTTTCCCCGGAGTTTTGATTCACGTCACCTGCACCTCATCATCAGCACTCACTAAAAAGAGTCACCTCTCCTACAATCCCTTGTCTGGTCTTGTCCTTACGAACTCTACTGACTCCTTACCTGATACCATCCAATGCCGGCCCGTCTTCAGTCATCTAGAATCCGTCTTCTACCCTTCATCTTCTTTTGATCAAGTCTTCTGCAAGAGTTATATTTCCAACTAAGTCTGCATCCATTCTGCTCAGCCTGGTGGTCTCATATTTATACGTACGTAGGTATTAATACATAACATTTACAAGCACAAAACGTAATTTTTTGTGTTTTTATTGATGCTAAAACGTACAATTTAGACGTTTAAAACGTACAAATCGGTACGTATTTTTTAGCTAAAATAAACGTACAAATATTTACGTATATTCTATATAAAGATATTCGTATAAATGCATTTTATCAATAAGCCATTTAGATGTTAGACCCCTTAACCTAACTTACCCCCAAACCTAAACATACCAATTTTGTCAAAAATATAAATTTTATCAGCGAATATAAAACGCAATTGACCGAAATGTGCAGGAAAATAACATTTTAATTTTACAAATGTTTTTATAGGCTTCACTAATCCCACTCCTAACGTTACATCTAAACATAGCTATTTCTGTACAGTATAAGATTAACATGACTGACAGAAATGCAATAACAATCATTTAATGTTATGTATTGCAAAAATGTCAAAAGCAGTACCAAAAGTAATCCAAATGACAATGCGTCGCAGTCCTCTCATGCTGAATACAGTAGGTTTGTGTGAGGCGCAGAGCGGAATTTGTTGCTAATCGCTGAAAACCTGATCTACTCGCTCTCAGTGAACTCGTGAAGGCGTGCGCGTGCTCGTATCATTCAAATACACACCGACCTCACCAGAAAGACGGCATGTCGCAATCTGTGACGAATGCAGGCAAGAGCCAATGAGCGTTCGATTATCCTGTCGTTTGAAGCGGCAACATTTGAATTCGTAAAGAGCTTCAGTCAGTCAGTGCGGGCTTGGCTGTTTACGGTTGCTGGACTCGCTGCTCGGGATGGAGATGAAGATCGCCGAATGAAGGCTTGGATTTGTGTATGTTCCTCGCTGTCCTATGGATTCTGAAGATCTGGATTATAGCGCACGAATAAAATTGTCTAATATCGTAATTATGTTTTGGTGTATTTTATAGTTATATTGTCAGTCACAGCATGTCGGAGAAAAATCTTTTTGTGGCCCATGGCAAACATGGCAAGTAAAGGTTAAACGATTTCAAATGTTATGTATTTTAAGGTTTAAAGTGAAGTCTTGTTTAACATTATGTAAATTAGGCCTTTTATTGGAAACCAGCTGGCAGCAAAAATCTAAATGTTATCATTTCATTAATAAGTAGCCTAAACAATTGAATAATGTAATTGAAATGACAACTAATAATAAAATTAATGCCACGATTTCTATATTCATAAGGATTCATTTTTAGATGTTGTCGATACGTCAGTTTTGTACATTTAAATGCTGAAAATACGTAAGCATTTGTATGTTTAGATGCTGAAAATATGTCAGTATTGTACGTTTTAGTGCCTGTGAAAACGTAAGTAAATGTACGTTAACGTTATATAGAACCACATGTTACGTAAAATATATACAAATTATCATGAGATCACGTTGTTCTGCTCAAACTCGGTGTGATATCACCTGTCTGCTATGGAAAGCCAAATGGGTCAGAATTCGCCTGGTTTTCACCGCCGTGTGATTATTAAAACGCCGTTTTCATAACGCCGCAAGGCGTTAAATAAGCGCCGTTAGGCGATAAGTTAACGGCAGACGCCACCACGCGTTAAAATAACGCCAGGCGCCGACCGACGTTAAGTTAACGCCACACGCCACTTAAGATGCAGATTTATTCGCTTATCTACATGGACACACCTCTCATGGCTACGAGGAATCTACGGCAAGTCTGAGCATCCAGTTTGCTACAGCGCGAAGATGGCAAGGAGAGCTTTTGTTTTGCAGTGTAAACACACTTATAACTTCGTTTAATTGATTTACATTGCATGCATTTTCAGTATTGCATTCATTTAAAGTTCTAAAATTGTTTAAAGACATATGTCCCAATTCAAAAATCAGCTGTGTGCTATAACAGGGATATTTTTCTGAACATTGAACTATTAGTTTATTATTATAATGTCATGGTTTAAATTGTGTAATTAACTTGATTTATAGGGCTAATTGCTATATTTTCTTTAAAGTATTTACATATAGATAAATAGACAGACAGATATATGAGGACCCAATAAAAAAAAAACCAGAAAAAAACAGAATTATGGCTCACAGACTGGCATAAAGTTGGCTTGACGTTGGACGTTCGATATTCGCAAATTTAGGGACCGTCTCTAAAGTTACTGAAAACAAATTATTTACATTTTATTTTAATAAATATAAAAAATATAAAAGGTGCGCATTATATTTGATACCTAGATGTACATTTTACAGTTGTTTTTATGAATGTAAGTCATTCTGCTCATATGGTATTGAAGTTAGAAATATGTATACCAATATCGCATGTAACATTAGAGATGGTCCCTAAATATGCGAATATTGAACGTCCAACGTCAAACCAACTTTATGCCAGTCTGTGAGCCATAATTCTCTGAACATTTCACTATTAGTTTATTAGTTTAAAGACCGTATAAAGTGCTAATTTTAAAAACAGAGCCTGGTGCTATAAAAGGGATTTTTTTCTGAGCACTTTACTATTAGTTTATTATCATATGTCATGGGTTAATAAATATATTTTCTTTCAATTACATTTTGTGCTGTGCAAAAGGTATTTGTTAAGATACACCTTTTTTTATTTATTTTTATTTTATTGAACAAAATTCATGTGCATTTACACTTCACAGTATACAGTGTTTAAAACAATTTTTGCCATCTTCGCGCTGTAGCAAACTGGATGCTCAGACTTGCCGTAGATTCCTCGTAGCCATGAGAGGTGTGTCCATGTAGATAAGCGAATAAATCTGCATCTTAAGTGGCGTGTGGCGTTAACTTAACGTCGGTCGGCGCCTGGCGTTATTTTAACGCGTGGTGGCGTCTGCCGTTAACTTATCGCCTAACGGCGCTTATTTAACGCCTTGCGGCGTTATGAAAACGGCGTTTTAATAATCACACGGCGGTGAAAACCAGGCGAATTCTGACCCATTTGGCTTTCCATACTTTCCATAGTCTGCCTCCTTCTGTTGTGTGACACTTGCACCTTTCATATGTAAATATCCATTTGAGACGCGCAGTTAAATGCATCACCTCCGTAAACAAAGCATGAGGATAGTCAAGTTCATCTCTGCTAATGTTCGTTTCTGGAAGAAGAGGTGTTGTGAGGAATAACTCAGAATTTACCTCAGAAAAAGGAACCAGATGCGACGCGCAGCTTGATCCACTGGATGAGATCATTCTGATGAGTAGCCTACGTAATGTTTCTTATTAGCATTAGTTAATGTGTTATTGTGACGAACGTGAACACATTTAGGTGTTGGGTTTTTCCCAAACTATAATTCCTGACTAAAATGTTTGAAATCAAGTGAAACCTTTTGACTATAATGGGCAATTTATTGTATCTAAAAAAAAATTATGATGCTACGATGTTTTCATGCTCTCTCAAATCTAAGAATTTTTAGACCATGTTTATTTTTAGTATTTATTTTATTTTTCATGTTCGCAAATCGATGTTAATAACGTGCTAAACAATAAGTAGTTTTCTCAAATATAAAATAATTTTTTTTACGATAGTACAAAGCATGCTTGAGCCTATTCGGTACGCATGTGTATGGAACTAGAGGGCTGCGTTGGATTTGGGCCACCTCGGCACCCAACACAAATCTCGCGGGAGTGGGCGGTCAGAAAATTTTGCGGGAGACCCACGGGGAATGGTGGGATTTGGCGTATAATAGAAATGGGGTCAACCCATTAAGTTGAGAAGAAAATTAAAGCTGCTGTTTACTTGACCAAAGCAAGGCAAGTCAGACATCTGGAAACAATTCTCAATTGTCACAGAAAAAAAAATGGGAAAAAGTTCAACTTCGTAAATTGCGATTAAATGTGCAAAAGTGTTCGTTTACAACGGACCTAAATCTGGCACTTCGACATACCTATTTTCTAAGTTCTATGTGTTTATTTATTTAATAAGTTAAAGTTATTATATATTGTGCTTTGGCTTATTTACTTAAACCTGTTCCTTAACATTTAAACTTTTTTTGTTTACTTAATCGTTTTGTGCAGTATCATGCAGTATTTAAAAAATGAGGTGCCGCTAGTTGTGGTTTTGTTTTAATGGTTAATGTTTTATAATGCTAATAAAAAAAACTATGTTTTTGTCACGCATTGTGCTTTGGTTTAGCATTACTTCTTATTTAAACGCAATCATGTTTAAAACCTGCTATTCTGGAAGTTAATTTTAACTAATATTTAGTATTTGTGTACATTTTTCATAAGCTCTGAGAGAAAGTCCGCCGGATCAGGCAGGAGTGGAACACGCAGGTTGCGAGAGCAGGCAGGAGCCGGTTTAAGAAAAGAGTCCCGCGCAGGGCTCTATACCGAACGAATACAGTATTTTTTTTAGGAAATTCAAATAATAAATGGCGTTTTAACTTTTTTTTTATGTGGCATGATGCTGTATAAACGCCTTGGAGAGCCTGGGACCGTTCAGAAACCTGCTGGTATAAACCCAACACACAAGCATTGACTAGAGCGGCCGCTATCAGCTCTGGTTCCCGTGTCTGAGCCGTGATGTATGAAAGGGTGCAGCACACTCAGCACTTCCGCTTCTGCCAGTGATGTCATTTCTTTTTTATGTCTGTCGGCATCCTCTCAGGAGATAATTAAAAAATTTACGGTAACAAAGTACCTGCTTTTCAAAGATATTGTTTTCAAATCGCTGTCAATAATGAATTGTTATTTTCCCACACTGGTCCTGGCCGTCAGGCAACATATGTCTGTCGGCACTGGGTGTTTTTAGGTTTTAATGAATATTTGCATTTATTCGCATGTACTTTTTGATTTATATATATACATACATATATACATACATACATACACATATATGGAAATATATATTTCTATGTTAGCTATTCTTTTATATTCTGTATTAAATAAATATTTCATTAAATGAATATAAAACATCAATTTGTGGACTGTGTTTTATATAAGATAGAGTAAGAACATGAACAAAGAAACAAAGTTTTGACAAATATACCATTTGCTAATAAAACAAATGTAAAAAAAAACGTGCTTTCGTTTACACTACTAACATTAATGAATGTTGCTACAAAATAAATCTAAAAGCATATAAATGAACAGAAGGGATTTATTTAGAAGTGGGTATACGTATTTTGTTCAAAGAAGAAGCCCAATCTGACTGAGACAAAATATACACTTTTCTCCCAACTGTTCTCGTTCATAAAATCTGTTTTAAAATCTCTCCAAGCCGGCCGTTTTTACATATTATGAGGGGACGCGCCCGAAGCTCTGTACTTTGGTGTTTTGGAGCGCGCCGCGCACGCGCACACACACACACGCGCGCGCGCAAACACACACACACGCACACACACTTAGGCTCTCTCGTGTGGATATTTCAACGATACCATATATGATTACAACAATCGAAATTATATAGAAGTTTTGGTCAGGGAGGAACTGCGCGCTTGTAAAGAAGGAAGTTGTGTTAGAAGAAACACGGCTGTACTACTTAAAAAAAACATTAAATAAACAGTTTAATATAACAGCGGGATGTTTTAATTGTTAGTTCTCTCTTCTACCTCTCGCGTGCTGATCTCGACCCATTTGGGAATAGCACGTGAATGAACGCAAGCAGAGTCGGTCTACTTCATTAGGCGCTTTAGACTTTAAGCGGCGCTGCATAGAATGGACAGTGTATGATATCAAAGTACCGCGAGAACCATTCGAAAGCATAGGAACCACCTATGTACTTTGTACTTTGATGTCATACACTGACCATTCTGTGCTGCACCGCTTAAAGTCGAACGCGCCTATTGTTGGTATGTGGTGCGCAAGAAGGGGAGGAGGTGTCAGAGGAGATGTGCGGAGTTGTAGAATAATAATTCATTATTGATTACTAATTTGAATCAGTACTTTATAATGAAAATCATATCTTAAAATGAAAAGAAGCAGGCTTTTGCAATCACATAATTTTAAACCGTAAACTCCTGGAAAGCCCAAGGATCCAGTGAACGAATTCAAACAGTAAGCTCAAAACAGCACTAATGCAGAGAAAACATGGGCGATTTCATCAGCGATTACAGAGAGAATAGTGACACGTCCAGAAATGTCAGTAAAATTATTATTTTCAGCGTGTATTTGGATTAAAAGCAAGAGTGTTTATAATTAACGCTGATTATGTGGTGGTCAGAGATTTAGGGATTCTGAATGGAACAGTGTATTAAAGGCAGGCGATTTAGTGGTCTTTGGCATCTCCCTGTGTTCCTGTTTGGTATTGCAGCTTGACTTGTGCTAATTTGTATTGTATTTAATTGTTTTTTTATTGATTTTGACACTATGTATACATTGTGAGTTATTAAAAAGTACTTATTTATTTAATATAAATAAGTAAATAATTAATAATGGGAGGGGGTGGGGGTCGAGTGAGTACCGGCACTTCTTTTTTTTTCCTCTTCAAGCACTGTAAATACAGTGCTCAGCGTAAATGAGTACACCCCCCTTTGAAAAGTAACATTTTAAACAATATCTCAATGAACACTAAAACATTTTCCAAAATGTTGACAAGACTAAGTTTTATATAACATCTGTTTAACTTATAACATGAAAGTAAGGTTAATAATATAACTTGGAGAACAAAATTTTCAGTTTTACTCAAATTAGGGTGATGCAAAAATGAGTACACCCCACTGAAAGTCTCTGGAGAAAAGCTAAATTTTAGACTAAACATGTCTAATTTAACAAGAATTCAACCACAGGTGAGTCTAATTATTCATTACACAGGTGACAGTTGACTATGAAAGGGTGTTACTTAAAGAAAAGCCCTTCCCATTTCATGCTGTCATGATGGCACCACATGGAAGAGAAATGTCACAAGACCTGAGAAAGAAAATAATTTCTTTACACAAGAAAGGTGAAGGCTACAAGAAGATCAGCAAAACTTTACTTATCAGTCAGAATACTGTAGCAAAAGTGGTACAAACATTTAAAAAAGATGGAACTGCAACCATCTCACAGAGACGTCCAGGTCGTCCACGGAAGTTAACACCTCGTCAGGAGCGTCTTCTGATGAGAAGGGTTGAAGAAAATCTGCATGCAAGTTCACTGCAGTTATCTAAAGAATTAGAAAGCCAAACTGGGGTGACTATTTCCCGTGACACAATACGGCATACACTGCAGAGGAATGGCATGCATGGGTGCCGTCCACGAAAGAAGCCTCTCCTAAAGCCCAGGCACAAAAAAGCCCGCCTAGAGTTTGCCAGGGCCCATGCTGACAAAGATGAAGACTACTGGGACTCTATACTATGGAGTGATGAGACCAAGATAAATGTTTTTGGAACTGATGCCTTCAAAACTGTATGGCGTCGCAAAGGTGAGGAATACAAAGAAAAATGCATGGTGCCTACAGTGAAACATGTTGGTGGCAGTGTTACGACACATCCCTCCCAGATGCACTCAACCACTTTTATTCACGGTTTGAAATGCAGAACGACACATCTGCACAAAAACTGCCCACACCTCCCAACGACCAGGCACTCTGTCTGTCTCCAGCCGACGTAAGGAAGACCCTATCTAGGATTATCCCACGCAAGGCTGCGGGTCCTGACAATATACCTGGCCGCGTACTGAAAGACTGTGCTGAACAGCTGACAGATGTCCTAACAGATATCTTCAACACCTCGCTGAGCCAGGCAGTCATCTCCATATGTCTCAAATCCACAACGATCATACCGGTACCAAAAAAATCACCTGTGTCCTGTCTAAATGACTACCGTCCCATAGCACTGACTCCAATCATAATGAAGTGCTTTGAGAGGCTAGTCATGCCCAACATCAAAACCAGCCTCCCCAACACACTCGATCCGCTCCAGTTTGCATACCGCCCAAACCGCTTCACGGATGATGCAATTTCCTCCACCCTCCACCTGGCTCTTACCCACCTAGAAAATAAAGACTCCTATGTTAGAATGCTGTTCATCGACTTCAGCGCAGCATTCAACACAATAATCCCACAACAGCTCATCAATAAATTAAGCCTGCTGGGCCTCAACAATTCCCTCTGTAACTGGATCCTGGACTTTTTAACCGGAAGACCTCAGTCAGTTCGGGTCGGCCACAACACCTCGAGCACTACCACACTGAGCACAGGTGCCCCACAGGGCTGTGTGGTCAGCCCGCTGTTCTTCACGCTGCTGACCCACGACTGCACTGCCAAGTTCAGCTCCAACCACATCATCAAGTTTGCCGATGACACATCAGTGGTAGGTCTCATCAGCAACAACGATGAAACGCACTACAGAGAGGAAGTGGCACAGCTGGCTGAATGGTGTGGCGTTAACAACCTGTCCCTCAATGTGGAGAAGACAAAGGAGGTTGTGATGGACTTCAGGAGAAACCCTGTTGACCACCCCCCACTGACCATCGACAGCTCGACTGTGGAGAGAGTCAGCAGCACTAAATTCCTGGGGGTGCACATCACAGAGGACCTCACCTGGACCACCAACACCATGTCTGTCTCCAAGAAGGCACAACAGCGCCTACACTTTCTCCGCCGCCTGAAAAGAGCAAGCCTCCCTCCACCCATCCTCACCACCTTCTACAGGGGTACCATTGAGAGCGTGCTGACTAGCTGCATCACTGTCTGGTACGGGAACTGTTGTGCAGCAGACCGCAAGACCCTCCAGCGGACAGTGAACACCGCTGCAAAAATCATTGGTGCCCCTCTCCCCTCCATCCTGGATGTTTCCTTACACGATGCTCCAGCAAAGCAAAAAGTATTGTGAAGGACCCCACCCATCCCTCCCACAGTCTCTTCCAGTTCCTACCCTCAGGCAGACGGTACCGGAGTATCAGAGCCTGCTCCGCCATACTGCTTAACAGTACTGCTTTTTCCCCCAGGCTGTGAGAACCCTGAACTCACATCACACCGCCCCTCTCTGAAACCCCAAACAAACCCCATCCCCCACCCACCACCTTACCACATCACAGGAAAAAACTGTTAAACTTTTATTTCTGTGCAATTCAAGTGTGCTACGCACAGGTGAGCGGGCCTGCACAAGCCACCTGTAGCAACACACTCTCCTCTACATGCACTAGACACTTTCACACACCACAGCTGTGTTTGATTATACTGATTGGACTTGATTAGGAAAGCCACACACCTGTCTATATAAGACCTTACAGCTCACAGTGCATGTCAGAGCAAATGAGAATCATGAGGTCAAAGGAACTGCCTGAAGAGCTCAGAGACAGAATTGTGGCAAGGCACAGATCTGGCCAAGGTTACAAAAAAAATTCTGCTGCACTTAAGGTTCCTAAGAGCACAGTGGCCTTCATAATCCTTAAATGGAAGACGTTTGGGACGACCAGAACCCTTCCTAGAGCTGGCCGTCCGGCCAAACTGAGCTATCGGGGGAGAAGAGCCTTGGTGAGAGAGGTAAAGAAGAACCCAAAGATCACTGTGGCTGAGGTCCAGAGATGCATTCGGGAGATGGGAGAAAGTTGTAGAAAGTCAACCATCACTGCAGCCCTCCACCAGTCGGGGCTTTATGGCAGAGTGGCCCGACGGAAGCCTCTCCTCAGTGCAAGACACATGAAAGCCCGCATGGAGTTTGCTAAAAAACACCTGAAGGACTCCAAGATGGTGACAAATAAGATTCTCTGGTCTGATGAGACCAAGATAGAACTTTTTGGCCTTAATTCTAAGCGGTATGTGTGGAGAAAACCAGGCACTGCTCATCACCTGTCCAATACAGTCCCAACCGTGAAGCATGATGGTGGCAGCATCATGCTGTGGGGGTGTTTTTCAGCTGCAGGGACAGGACGACTGGTTGCAATCGAGGGAAAGATGAATGCGGCCAAGTACAGGGATATCCTGGACAAAAACCTTCTCCAGAGTGCTCAGGACCTCAGACTGGGCCAAAGGTTTACCTTCCAACAAGACAATGACGCTAAGCACACAGCTAAAATAATGAAGGAGTGGCTTCACAACAACTCCGTGACTGTTCTTGAATGGCCCAGCCAGAGCCCTGACTTAAACCCAATTGAGCATCTCTGGAGAGACCTAAAAATGGCTGTCCACCAATGTTTATCATCCAACCTGACAGAACTGGAGAGGATCTGCAAGGAGGAATGGATCCCCAAATCCAGGTGTGAAAAACTTGGCTGTATTAAATCAAAAGGGTGCTTCTACTAAATACTGAGCAAATGGTCTGAATACTTAGGACCATGTGATATTTCAGTTTTTCTTTTTTAATAAATCTGCATAAATGTCAACAATTCTGTTTTTTTCTGTCAATATGGGGTGCTGTGTGTACATTAATGAGGAAAAAAAATTAACTTAAATGATTTTAGCAAATGGCTGCAATATAACAAAGAGTGAAAAATTTAAGGGGGTCTGAATACTTTCCGTACCCACTGTATGCCTTCCTCTTTTGCTGCTTCCACTTTTTATCAGCATACATAAAACCTACAACTGATAAAGTGTTTTATTCTTCTATAGAATCGTGCGTTGTAGCCTACAAGTCAATAGATGTCGTCACCATCGTACAGTCTATTAATTAGGTCAACCGGAACCGGGAAAACTTCCCATAAAACACGATGTACTTGTTACATCGTAAAAAGATTGACAGCTACACTAATATTAGTCATTTTCTTTCTTATTCCGAGGTCACCGTAGCCACCCGATCCGGTCCTTATCCAGCCCAGATGATCACTGCAGTCACCAGATCTAGTCTGTATCCAGATCAGATGGTGGATCATCACCTAGAGACAACCTCTACAGCAACTACAGCTCTGAACGTCACGGAGACCAGGACACCTAGATGAGCCCCAGAGACAGATCCCAAGTAAGGACCCCATCACATAGACAGCCATCGGTAAAAGACCACTGGAACCAGTGGAGCCCTTACACTCTGACTTTGCTGCAGTTGGAACAAACTACTGGTTCATCTGGCCAAAGGGAAACTGGCCCCCCGACTGAGCCTGGTTTCTCCCAAGGTTTTTTCTCTATTCTGTCACCGATGGAGTTTTCGTTCCTTGCCGCTGTCGCCTCTGGCTTGCTTAGTTGGGGACACTTCATTTCCAGCGATATCACCAACTTGATTGCACAGATACTATTTAAATTGAACTGAGCTGGACGATGACATCACTGAATTCAATAATGAAATGCCTTTAACTGAAAAATGGGAATTGAATCTTGTCATGTTACATTAGTGATACACTATTTTCCTATTTTGATATTGTGCAGTTGCTTTGAAACAATTTGTATTGTTAAAAGCGCTGTATAAATAAAGTTGACTTGACTTGACACTGCGAGTTCAAAGTTGTTGAAACAGCTTTCTGCTTCTTTCTTCACTACGTTGTTACTTACACACAACCAGTGGAAAAAGTCACTGTAGACTTCTCACTCGACTACTTAGAACATAAACAGCTGAACCAAACCTCTTTCCAGAGACCTTGGCACTGTTGTATATTATCAGTATATGATTTTATAATTTACATGAGATAGCTGATGTCAGTTAATAACAAATTATCTTTAATTTATTTGTTTGATGCATAATAAGGTTGCTTTTTCGAAGGACATTCTGGGATTTTTAATGACCACATAGAGTCTGGACCACGGTTTAACGTCTCATCCAAAGGACGGTTTATCTCTTGCTTATCTTTTGTTAATAACCTTTATTTTATTATACTTGTGTCCTCCTTGTGTTGATAATACAGTAAGAGGCTCTTCAAGTTAACTCCTTAACTGTCGCCGTCCCGTATACGGGACGCCTAACTTTACTTCAATATATTACCATTAAATCTTAATCTAATCATGACAAACTATATATCGTTGGAAAGGTCCAAGACTCCTAAATAGATATTGTACCACTGTTTGTTGTAAAAAAATATGTAGGAGCAGTAATAGATTAATTTATGACAAGAGCACACCTCAAAACATATACACCATAACAGGAGCTCTGATCTTTGACACAAAAATTCTATCCGTTTCCTTTTTTTCCTATCACATGTTTTAGTAATCATCATATATTATATATAATTTGAAAGCTTATAATCTCCAAATTCATCCTGTGAAAACCGTTTTGAAATCGGACATTGCGTTACCATAGAAATGGTACTTTAAAATCTTTTAGCGGGCTCCTCCCCTTTAGTGGGAGGTGTCATATTCCAAATGTATTACGGTCTTATAGAATCACAACTTTTTCTAATCTTGACAAAATACATATCATTGGAAAGGTCTGAGTCTCAAGATTCCATATTTGGTGGTTATTTTGTGATAAGAGTAAAAGTGGGAGAGAAATTGATACATTTGTGACAGAAAAGTGCATAAAAAAAATTTCAATGGGGTTTGAATAGCACCCGGTGGCTGTTTGTGGTATAACGCCTAAACAAAATTGCATAGTAACCTCAATTTTTTATATATCAACTTCAAATTTGAAACACAACTTATTTAGACATATGGCTTTAATTTTATGCCAAATTTGGATTGAAACCTATTTTGTAAAATATTTATTTTATATAATATATAATAATTGTACATTACATTTTATTTACAGTAAATTTAAACTTGTATAACTTTTTTTTACTTTCATTTTTTGAAATGATTTCACTTCTGTAATAATCTGCTGATTGTCTTCTTTAAAAAGAGACCAACCTTCGGTCTGTACTCAAAAGCATTCATGAATTATAACAATTTAACTTTAAATAGTGCACTTTCAAGTTTTTCAAAAAGGGGGGGTGACAGTTAAGGGGTTAATGATATTGCACCTTCATTGAAGTGTAAACCAAAATACAGAACATCATCCATCGCTTTCGTGAGTACTAATCAATACAATGCCCTAGTCCATTAACAAGCTCTGTGTTGGGCATGATAATATCATAAGTGTGAGATCAGTTATTTGTGCACAATTGTTGCTTTCTGTGGGTGTATTGTGTAATGTGTATGTGGCTGTGTTGGGTGGAGACAATAAAATACTTGTAAGTGGATGTTTTAAGGATTTGGATTGTGGTGAATTATGTCACTCTTGGAATGTCTAATTGTGATTCAACCCTTCAATCCTTTAATTCTATCCTTTTCGGCTGATCTGAAATGTAAAACAAGTCTGTCCTCTGTTCTTTAGCAAACACTGTTTTTAGAATGAACACAACTGTCATGCCAAAGCAAAGAAGACAATTGGTTCACATTTAATTGGTTTCTCCTCTATGAACTCATTTGAACATCATTATTGTATGCTTGATATTTGAAACAAACTCAGGAAAAAAATATATAAAAGTTGTCATGAGGCGGCACCCTTTCAATAGGTACATCTTTCTACCTTTTTACCCTTAAAGGTTGCATATTAGTACTTTTGGAAGTGCATATTAGTACCTAAAGTGTACACATCAGTACCTGAATGGAACCTATTAACACATTGAAAAGGAGTGTTTTAAAAGAGTACAGAGTGAAATAGCACAACTTAAAGAATGAAGAATCCAGGCTAATTGATTTATTTAGTGATGTACATGAAGTGACATTTATTACAGGTTTTATTCGCCTGAAATATTATGTCTTGATATGGGACACTGTAGTCCTATAGTAATAACCACTATAACAAATTAAAGCCCTCTAATACCATGTTATAGTAACCAATATAATAAATAAAACATTGTTGTGAAATGGCTGTGGAAATTTTTGTCTGTCATTTGGCCTTCATGGGTTGTAATTAGTCACGAGTGGATTTGGGTGTTTGAGTCTGTCTATGCAACCCAGATCTTATTCACCCTATATGCACAAATAAAGATCCGAGTGCAGCAGAGAATGACTGGTGAATTATTTACGAATCAAAAATATGTGTCTGTGGCCTACTAACAAAAGATAGAATGCAGGCTATAGAAATAAGAATTAGGGTGGGGTGGAAATTTGAAGCACTCTTACGTGCTCATCTGTTGGTTTCCAGTTCTGAGAGCTGTGTATGTGTTTTTCTGAATGTGTGTTCTTCATCTATTTTTCCTCAGTGATTTGAACTGTCCAAAATGAGTTACATTGTATTCATTAGAAAAATACGTTATATTGTATGAAAGTTTACAACTGTATTTGAAGGACAAAATATTTTTATTTGTCTTGCATATACTTTTTTTTAAATCGGAAAACATTTTAAGCTGTTAATGGGGCATGTTGTCATATTTCACTTTAATTCAGGGTAAATAAAGAAAAAAATGATACACTGTTTTAGTGAAACAAGATAACATGGACATGTGAAATAATGTGGAAAAATCCCCAGAACCCGAAGTAGACTTAAACAAACTAAAAAAGTTTTATGTTTATTATTAGGAGGGACATCAATCTGGATTTATGCCATTTAAATTGCATTCAAACATTCCAAATTTGAAAGAGAATTCCACAGAAAATGAATAAAAATCTGAATATATAGAACAGAATATAAAATAAACGGTTACTGAAAAGAAACAGAATCAGACTAACACTAATATAACTGAGTAAAACAGAATATGTTGGGGACTTTACCAAATATGCATGTGTTACGACATCCACGATGCATTGAGAAGTTTTTAGTTCCCGGTGCAACGCCAATATCTGTCATCTGTTGCTGCTCCAGTTTTGCGAAGAGGAGGAGGATAGCTACTGCTGCTGCGGTCAGAGTGAGTTAAAACCGGGATGGAAATTGAATATGAGCCGCTGTCTGAACACATGCATCCGTTATTTCTGAAAGCCAGACTCACTCCAACGTGATGCGCTCTCGTCTACAGCATCCTTCTCTCTCCTCCTCTGTGAGGTGGGATCATTGAGGCGTTTCTGAGAATACAGTATCACCTGACTATCTACCTGGCTTCGGCTTATTAAGAACAGACGATGATGATAGAGGAGGATGAAGCGGAGGCTCATCAGGTGGATATGGAGTCGGATTTGGTCAGCAGACCTCGCTCATGCAGCTGGACGAACGACTTCTCATGTGAGGTGAACGCGGATCTGTCGCTTGATCTCTCCATATTTCAAGTAGATTCGGATCATGTTCCATCACCAGCGTGCAGGAGGAGGATGATGATGCTGGATGCCGGAGGATTTCACGAGATAACGGGAGCTGCGCTGCGCAAAACCAAGGCATCCTCCCGGCGGAACGCGTGGGGAAACCAGTCCTACGCGGAGCTCATCACCCGAGCCATTGAGAGCACACCCGAGAAAAGACTTACCCTGTCTCAGATCTACGACTGGATGGTCCGATATGTGCCCTATTTTAAAGATAAAGGAGACAGCAACAGTTCTGCCGGATGGAAGGTAACACATGATACATGCGTGCACACAATGACAATTCACGTTTGTTGGTCAAGTTACACTTGCTAAAAGGTGCTTGACTTGGTGATTTGCTCTAAAATGAGTTAACACTCCACAGTAATTTGTCATAACATTACACGAAATGCAATATTTAGAATTCAATATGTTCTGTGTAGGCAGACATTGCACTATATAATACATTACACAATAAAAATATGTATGCAGGGTGCATAATGGTTAAAAGGAGCAAATTAAAGTGCTTAAAATATTATTGTTCACTCATCAGTATTTAGAACCCCATTCCTGAACCTTTTATTAATTTGAGACAGATTAATTTTGGACAGACTGAGCCTCGTTCTTAAGCTCTGGTTATTTCATACAGAGAAAAAAAGGTCAAAGATAGGAAAATGTGAGTGTGGGAAAGAAAGGATGTAAGCAAAATGTATAAGTATAATACAATGTGTATTTTATAATACACGTAAAATTGCTAGAGCATTTCTAAGTGGATGATGATGGAGCACAATGCATTTTAGGAGGGAAACCTCTGCATAATGTAATCATGCATTATTAGTTTCCCACTGCTCCAATTCTCTGTAATCAGACTGATTCATTCCAAACACTTGATTCATTGTGACTCCTTTGTCATTTTCTTTTATTTCAGATTTGATCTTCACACTTTATGAATTTACAGTTACACGCATTAGATTTCAAGAACAACAATAACAACCCGTATTTAATTTCATTTTCAGTATTTTAATTAATTTGGAGAGAACTGTAGTCTTTGTTCAGGGGTGTCTCAAAGTTCTGAACTCATGCTATAATTTTTGCTCTTATTTGTTCTATGCACATTATTCACAAGGTAGGACAAGTACGTAATACATATGACATTTTTGTATAGCTCAA
This sequence comes from Schizopygopsis malacanthus, assembly GCA_027474115.1. NCBI lineage: Eukaryota > Metazoa > Chordata > Actinopteri > Cypriniformes > Cyprinidae > Schizopygopsis > Schizopygopsis malacanthus. The sequence continues at coordinate 34,176,152 of CM049872.1, forward strand.
TCAAGAATTATGTTGTCTTGCTCAGTGTTAATATCCCTTTGAATACAAATGCCAATTGCAGACTAATCAGACAAATACAGGTTATTTAGCTTTCAAATGATACATTAAGTGCCTTTAAATTGGGATTTTCCATGAGAAAGTATTTTCTCTAAGAACCGAAGGGCTGTTTGGTGGGTTACATTTTGTGCAGCTCAAATGGTCTTTTGGCACTACTTCAGATAGAAGCAAGAATTGTTCAAGGTGTAGTTTGTTGTGTTATGCTACTAAATCCAAATGATCAGCTATAGTACTAAAGTCTGGTATGTAATAGTATTTGTTGTATTTTGTCAATGTTTCATCCAATAATGACCTTAACATACTTGAGCGGCATAATGTTGCTGTGGTTACCTCCTCTCATGAGTTCATGAGTTTCTATGTAAATAAATTATAATAATTGGAATATAACATTTGTGGAGGTAAGTTTAAACATCCATCCATCCACACAGTTTCCAAACTACTTGTTCTATGTAGGATCGCAAGGATCCTGGAGCCCATCCCACCGGATGGATTGCTGATCCTATTGAATCCTATTGACAATCACATAGTAAATAACTAAATGTTTACTTACCTTCCAACTATTTGTTTTGGCTTAATTGTGAGGAGGAACAATTCGCACCTTGATGTTGTTACACATGAAACAGATAAGTAGACATCAACCGCAAATATTACATTATGCTTATGACAAAAAGTGTTGTTTGTCAGAAACACGTCTTAGATTAACTGGGCTGAACTGTCAACAACTTGGGGATGCTATGATAACATCGATACTATGGGTTTCTGCTTGGACTGTGCTAGAAAAAGATAGAATTTAGCAGCCTCACAATGGACCCACAGTCTGCTTAGCCCTCAAAGTTCAGGGCAAATGTAAGCCCATGTCATTAAAATGAGCTCTTCAGAGGTGTGTTGAAAGAGAATTAGCTGCATTATCTTAGTATCAGCCATTGCCACAAAATACCTGTTGAGACGCGTCCTGACCCACATGATGAAGGCGATTTTTATGCCTTTCTTAGCTCTAACCTGACATTGAAAAATGCATATCCTACTGTCTGAAACAATGCAAAACAACTGGAAACTTTAAAGAGGACAGACAAGCATCAAGGGCAGACATTTGATTGTATTTAAATAGTTTATTTCTTCAAATTTCATCAAATCAGGTTTTTAAATCATGCGATGACCATATGGTGAACATACATCTGAAATTAAATCCATGGACAATTCTTGTTTAGCTTCTTGTTTACCTATCATTGAAAGTTTTATAGTTATTATTTATTTATAAAAAATATATATATTAAGTTGTCCAGTTATACCAACCAGTCCCGATGTGGGAATTGTTGACACAGTCCTATTGATTTAAGATGAAAGTAAAAAACTGAAAATATAAAACTAATATTTTAAATAACTTTCATATATTTTAGATTTATTTTTAAGCAAGAACAGTTTTGCAAGCTTTTTGTTTTCAATCAAAAATTGAAAAGTTGTCCTGACAGAATGAGTGTGATTCAAAATGAATCATTTATAAAACAGAAATGAGATTTTTATCCAACCCAGATTTCCTTAAATAGTTTTTAGTATTGTGATGGACCGTAGCATATAACAGTCATATTTTCTACATAATTAGCACAGTTGTGAACTGTAAAAACTGCTTTGTGTAACTTTTAAATGCTCGTAAATGATGCTCTTTCACTCTTTCTTGACTGTCATTCACTCTGTCTGTGGTCTAGTTGAAATTAGTAGATGAAGAGAAGTGATAACCTGACTTGAAGCTGCTATAGCAAGCAGCGCCCTCTGTTGCACTAAACAAACCCCATACGACAGAGACTGTAAGTTCTTTTGGTCTGTCTTGCCTCATTAGGGATCATTTCACTGTTGCTGAAACAGTAAGAAATACCAGGAAAGCACTTATTTTTGGCACTCTTTTCAATAGCTTTGTGTGAGGAACAGATAGCTCCAATGTGATGACATAAAATAGACTGTACCACAAAATAATGAAATAGAAAATGTATTTGTCTATAAGCTGTCGTTATGTGCTGCATGTCCCATATAGTCAGCTTTACTGACAAGCTGGTTCTTTTTGGTGAGTCAAAAACACACAGCTTTTTCTCCATAATATTTTTGTGGAAATTGTGATACACTCGCATTTAATTTTAGCATTTAATTAATTCATTCATTTTATTTATTAATTTATTGAGAAATGTATAATTGTATTGAGCAAAGATGCATTAAGCGGAACAAAAATGACAGTAAAGACATTTATAATGTTACAAAAGATTTTGTATGTATCACACTTTCCACAAAAATATTAAGCAGCAATAACTGTTTTACTGTATTTTGATCAAATAAATGCAGCCTCTGTGACGAGGATGTGCACCCTAGTGAGAAGTAAATGTATCTGAAAAACATTTATTTCATGCTAACTATACTACAAATACAATTACAACGTTATGTACATGATAAAAATGCCCTGCACTTGTACTTTTGGTGTACTAAACTGGTATAATTAAAGTGCTAAATTTTATACATAATGCAATTTAATTATCAGAATGTAGTGCTGAAGATCAACTAAAGGTACACTGAAGGATTATTGATTGCACTAAAGTAGAACTATTGCAAGTATGGTACATTTAAATCTTGCATTTTTAAAGACCAATATTCAATGATCATACAATCCTTATCAATAGTGACATTAAAACAAATGTTGGGCTTAATATTAAGAAAGTAGTACACCAAATAAAGTTTAATTATATTTTGTATATCGGTAAGTATTGAGTAATATGTCAGTAAATATGTTAATAGGTTTGAACTATACTTAGTATGAAATAAATGTATTTTAAATATATTACTTTTTTTACTAAGGAAATGCTCTCTGAAAGCAGTCTATGAAGGATTTATGTATAAAAACAAGCAAAAAATACTAATAAGCTTTATGATCTAAACTGTCTTTGGCAAAACTTTGGTCTATTGATGGATCCATAAAATTGTTTGCTTGTCACAACAGAAAATTACTCTCTCCTCATTATTGTCTTTTTTTATGTTTTTAATGGCCTTGTGGGTGTGTGCATTTTTAATCCACCATCTGAAAGAGTATCATGTTGATATTCTCTGTCTGTGTGTGTGTGTGTGTGTGTGTGTGTGTGTGTGTGTGTGTGTGTGTGTGTGTGTGTGTCAGTGGGATGGCTGGTAATGTGCTGCCAGGCTATTGTGCGGCGGGTCAGTACGGGTGCCAGGCAGTCAGTCAGACTGTAATGTGAAGTGACTAGAGTGTTATTTATAACATGTCTTTAAGGTCTTTAATGGTGCAAGGCAGCAGGGCAAAGAGTCAGGAGCAAATGAGAGAGAAAGAGAGATGACAGACATTGAAATAGAGAGAGAGCAAGCAGGTTCACATTTTGTATATATAAATACAGAAACAGTTATAACATATGTTGTCTAATATTTATTTAAAGTGCCCCTATTATGGGTAATGAATGGTTCGCATTTTGGTTTTAGGAGTCCCAAATAACAGGTTGGCATGCATGCAAGATCAAAAAACACTTTAATTGTCTTATAATACGCTTTTATTTTTACCTTACTTGCTCAACGACTCCCAAACGATTCGCTCAAGGATTCACTTTTCCAAAACTCTCCTTTGTGTGACACTAATCTGCAGTGATCGGTCCAATTGGTCTCATCTTCATTTCATTATGTGTGAAATGCCTGATAAAGCAGCGTTTGTGGCAGTGCTGCTTTGTTTACAGTGTTACCATGGAAACCGCTATTTTTACCGGCATCTAGTGGCAAAGAATGAATTTGCATTTTCATTCAGACCAACACAGAAAGACCAACAAGTGGGCGGGCAATATGCTAATGTTTCATGTTGATGTCAACATGAAAACGACTCATTTCAACAATTCACAGTCGACTCTTTCTTTTAAGAGTCAATCACTTTATACATGGTGCACTTTCAGATTTAAAACTTTGCAGGATGTTTTCATTCACTTAGAGCTGTGTTACACACTGCATGAAAGGTCATTTTCAAATATCCATAATAGGGGCACTTTACGATATTTCTAAATGCATCATGGCAGACAGAGCCGATCCTAAGGGGGGGGGTAGTGTTCGAGTGGTTGTGAACGAATGAATGAAACGCATTATTCCATGTTTCACTCCGCCATGAATTGCGCTCGCGGAAAGAGCTCGAGAAACAGCATCTCTTCCGCGGCTCCCTATGCTTTCAAAACAAAACTACATTTAAAACATCTTTAAGAGCAAGGGGGCCCCCCTGTGTTTCGGGGGCCCTACGCAGCTTGCGTATTCTGCGTATAGGGAGGATCGGCTCTGATGCGAGACCAGTAAGTGAAGTGCTCATTGCAGCATGTGTGTAAAAGACTGTAAAATACTGACACAAAGTATATGATTAATATCATGACACAAAAAATTTCTGCTGAGAAATTCAGATTTATTGATCAGTTTGCTTCTTTAAATGTGGACTAAAATGGCTTCTTCGCAACTATACGCAAATACAGGAAACAAATCATGTGGAAAATGTTCTGTATGGGGAAGAGAAACTGGTGGCTGGTTACTTGTCCACAACAGATTCCTGTAGCTTGAACTGAAGAGCATGGCGTTAGCCACACCAAGGTTTTGGCTTCATTTCGGTTGTGTGTATTTGGATAAAAACATTTGGTATTTTCAGGTATTAATAAACATTTATTAATACTAGAGTTTTATAACACTCTAAGGTGACTGTTCAGAAACTTCAGAAACTGTGCAGGCCTCAGTTCCCATCATCTCACAACCTGTTGATCGGTGGTTACCTTACATTTGCATGCCAATCCATCACACATATCCATGCACGTGTTTAATGTATACATATATGCTTGTATTTTTTATGCTGTGTAGTGTGTCTCACCTCATGTGAGCATGAATGTACACACAGTGTGTGTTGGGTGTTTGTGTGTGTGCTAATGAACTCATTTGGAGACTGAGTCCTCAGGGAACAGCTCTTGTTAATAATTCAGACGTGGCTTATTATCAAGGAAATGCAGATTTCATCTTAATTGCAGGCAGTCTGTTTTGCTCAGTATCTCATGAAAGCATAGATGCCTCAATGTTCAGCTCTGCACACACATGAAACAGCCTCCTAATCTTCATAGCTTTCAGAGGCTGTCTAAAATAACTCCTTCACAGAGACAAATGTATGTAAATAGTTAAAAACCAGCCACAAGCCATTGTAAAGTTTGGTGTAGTGTAATCTGCACACTTTGAAGATTGTGTATAAAATGTTCTGCATGTTAAAATAATTTCTCCTTTCCCAGTTTATTGTGCCTGTTTATTAATGCCATGACTTGAGAGTTAGAAGATGATGCGGTAGGAGTGTTTGAGAAACCTGTTTGGATACAATTATATATATAAAAAAAATACTGTAAGAAAATGGTGATGATGTTTCAGGATGTATAATATTGATATTTATATAGTTTTCAAATCATTCTAAATTTCCAAGAACAGCAGAGTCAACACCACAGCTATAATAATGGCACAGAGTAATGATATTGTTGGAATCGCTTTCCAGCTGGTGAACACTGACAGCCAATCAGAATCCATCCTCCTTGAAAGAGCTTGAGGCAAATGACACAACTGCAGCGCATGCTTATATATATATAAAGTAATAGTGCATTGTGTGGACTCTAATGCAGTATTATAGCTATCTTTATAGTTATTGTTCTTGATGTGAACAGGCCTTTATAACCGTATATTTCGTGATATATGGCCAGAAATGATAAATTAGTGTCAAACCGCTGCAATCCCACAAAAGCATTGAAAGTAGTATAAAGTTGATCTACTGATAATGAACAAACAAAGAGAACACAGACACAGCTGAACCATTTCCATAAAGACCAACACTGTTTACCAAGGGATAAGACATGCAGTTATTTTTTGTTAAATAATTTTGCAAATAACAGTAAATTTACTATCATAAACCTTAGTAAATCACGTTGCATGATTTATATTCTCCTATTCATGTTATATACTCCTCCTCATAAAAATGTGTCTGAAAGGAAACTGAGTTTTATTTTTTTTACACTAAATGTGGGTTCGCGCAGATGCAAGCTATTGGTAAATCTGGCTCATATTGTTAATAGAACTTAATACCAAAATCGGATTATTTTTACCTTAAAAAATACTGATATCCACCATAATAATGCATGCCACCTTGTGAATCAGAAGTGGCATGTCTTTAAAATATGCCATTATTTATTTATAGAAGGTGATATGGTTTATTGACAGCATACACTGTAAAATAAGGTAACTTACAGTTAACCAATTAACAGGTTTTTAATGTAGAATTTGTACAGGGTTTATTTCTGTAATTAAATTTTTTTTATCCACAACAGACGCAAAGTATCGCCATCTAATTATATAACCAAACCCAAACAGTTTCATAATTTCAGCATGCTGCAAATGTTCCATTGTCTCATTACACTAACAACACACTGTAGCGTTGCTTCTCTGCTTTGGCTACTGCAGTTACTGGTGTGTTAATATACGCGGTATCCAGTGTATATAAAAGTGAGAGTTGTGGTACTGTTTGGAGACTGTACTGAACTGCCCACAGACAGATTTAGAGTCTGTAACATGGCAGCTGGGTTATGAGCCGTCTGTGGTGATTGATGCCTGGGAGAGGCTATATCTCACACCACTCACAGTTACCGCTGACAGGCTGACACACTGTTCAAACTGGTGGGGTTATCCAAGGTCCTGGCTCATTATGATTCCCGTGAAGCAGTGCTGATATAGGCTCTGTCACAAATATGGAAGAAAAGTGTCAATGGTACACTTGATTTAGTATTGTGTGTTTCTGTTAAGTCCATGTGAATGCAGAGTGTCCCATTTGTTATTTATAACACAAAAGTGCGCTCATGAGTGCCCTCTGTAAAGCCTGCACTGGTGGACTTTATAGCAAACGACTACCTGACAGCGAGGACAGCAAGTGCTGTGGACATCAGGACGTTTGAGACAAGGCCAAAGTAAAACTCACATTGACACAGCATGTGTGCGCTGCTTCTTTAATGTGCACTGATTCAGAGCTGTCCAGATGAGTGCAGATGTAAATGTGGTCAGGTGCTGAGCTGTAGAACAAACAGACAGACAGGCGATGTGGTTTCCAGGAGCCCTTGTAAATCCAAAAGACAACATCTAAAGTCAATCAGGAAAGGGTTTAATAACCAAGTACTCAATATGAAGTCAAACTAATCCAAAACCACAGGAATTACACCACAGAACTATAAATGATTTGCTCAGAGTTGCAGCAGTAAGAAGTGGATGTGCACAGTGTACTCAGCATGGGGTAATTGAGGTGCTGAGGGAGGTACACACGGTTGAGATGTGGCCATGTGCTGTTTGATGAAAGTAGGTCAGTCTGAAGGCTGGATGTTTGGTATTCCATCCATGTAAACTCTGAGCTCGGAGCCAGCAGATAGCCCCGCATGAACCCATGCTTTTGATCTCTTCCATTATGCAACTCTTTTATGCTGCATCTTTCATTTGTTCTCTTCATTTATTTTTTCCCAAACTTCTCTGCTGTTCTTTTTTATCGGCACATTCGAGATTCAGCCTTTTTTTAGTGAAACTTTTCCATTATCATTGCACAATCTTGTTTCTATTTCCTCACTATGTATGTGGCTTGAATATTTCAAACAAGCATACATACATACAGCTTTAATTTGTACAAATTGATGGATAACATTTTCCATTCTACAGAAGAAACTAAATCTTGCCAGTTTGGAATTATATCAGATAATTGAGTAAAAGTGTTTTCATTTTTGGGTGAACTATTTAAAAATATATAATTCTCATACTTGCTTATGAGTAATGCATCCTAAACCTAATCAGATTATTGCCTTTCTTCCGAGAGATATTCACTGACATCCGCCCAAGTCCTTCAACTTGGTACTCTTTAGTGATTCACTCTCTTTCTCTCCACCATCGAGTCTGTCTTGGATTCATGTCTAGAGTAAACGTCTGTGTGGTGCTACTGTCCTCATTGTTGGCTCGATTGACAATATGACAGTTGCTGCTTTACCGTGGCAGTCAACTTGCATTATAGGTCAGAGTTTGTGGCCAGGGGTCCTTACCCTTTTCTTATTCTCTCTCTCTCTCTGAGGACCACAGGACATCCATGATTCACATTCCACTAGATGCAAATTGACCTATATGACATTCAGATCGATTGAGTTATGGATATTAAAATAAAATGCAGGGTTCAACAGCTTCCTGTACCACAACATTGCTGCTTAATAACCATACAATATTAGTTTTTTCCTTAAAAGCTTATTGAACTGTAAACTTTCATTTTAATTTTAATTTAGGGGAATAATTAGGCAGACAAAAAAAAAATACCTGAAAAACTAGGACTGGCCAAAACCTGGAAATGAGTTTGCATTTTAGCACTTCCTGTTCTATCTTCTTTTCCAACTCAAAATTTCAGGGAATTATTTTAAAATGAAGACTGAAAGAGTTGTGTTTTGTAACTAATCTGATCCTTTTTTTAGGATACAGTATAGCTGTATCCTTCGCTGATATTCGACTCGCCTGGGGAACGTTTCCCAAAAGCATCATTAGCCAACTTTGGTCACAAATTCCATCGTTACTAACATAGTTTAACGATTTTGAGTTTCCCAAAACCATAGTTAAAATGAACATTTGCAAACAGCATCACAAACGTTTTGGTTGGAACTACAGCTTTTGACCTATAATTAGAAGTGTAGTTTTTTAGTATCCATGTTAGTATAACATGGATTTGAATAGATCATGCCGTTGGGCACAATGTGCAAGGTAACATGCAGTACAATCTATTTTGTTTATTCTATTTGAATATACAGTATATACATCTCAATCTATATATTATAGCATGTCAACAATCAGCACCATTTTTGAAGAGTGTTTGCATAAAAGCATAAGGGAAACCTGGAATATGGCATAAGAGAGAACCTGCGATAAATCAAATATCAAAATTTTAGGGAACAAAAAAACAGAGGTTCCATCATGTTACTATCGTTTCGGGAAACAGTTGTGACAAGTCGGTTAGTTTCTTCAATGATGCATTGTACTATGATACTTAATCACGTTACACAATTGTTCAGGAAATTCACTTGTGTTTGTTTGATTATGTGACAGCTGAGAAAAACATTCAAATTGCATCTGAAAGTTTGGTTAGTGGTCAGTTTGTGTCTAAATGTATGTGTTTAAATAACTTGTGTGGACAAATCCTTAAAGAACCCAAGTTAAAAAAAATATATATATAAGCAAAAAAAATGAAGAATCTTAACATTCAAAACCTCACAAAAGAATCTACTAGTTCCAGTTACACTGGCTGGCAATTTACAGGGAGTCAGGATTCACAGCATATGTCAATCTTTTGGGAAGCAAAGTTAGCAGATTAGCATAATCAGTGGATTCACCTAACATTGCAAGGTGTATGCCGTAACATTAAATTCCACTATACTTTTCAAGAGACTCTGTTGAAGGTCACAACCAGCCCAACATTCTTTTAAACATGCACTATTAAAATCTCCTCCAGACACGTATCAGCCATTCATGCTCGATCTTATTTAAGCTTGTTCTGCAGACACTGGATTCAGCAGTCTGAGCCGAAATGCACATTAATATTTCACCATCTCGTGTCCAGGATCTCAGAGATGAATGCATCTCTTTTGTTTCTCTTCTCCATCTCTGAAAGTGTCTGCCCTTACTTTCAACTCTGCCTTCTTCACTCTCGCTGGTGCACATTTATTTTCAGACTCTAACTCAAAGTGACTTAATTGGTTTTTTTTTGTTTCGGGAAATAGCTGGCAGTTGGTCGGGGGATGAACACTTGTAATTATCCAGCTTTCATACCACTAGCATCAGGAAAGTGGCATGTTGTTTCTTCTCCTCGTTTATCATATATATTATCTTGATAGTTTTTGTCCACTCATGCAAAGCAACAGCTATCTGAAATTTAAGAAGAAATCAGATATTTTAGAGGCACATGGAAACTTTATTTATTTGTATTTTTTTTTGCCACTGCTTATCTGAACCTAGCTTATAAAGACTTTAAAAGCTATGTACAATAAAGACTACCATTTATATTTTTTGGTTTATATTGATTCCTCCTTGCTTAGCATCTGTAAATAACATATCAGGGTGCAGTGGTCATTGATGCAGCCTTTATGCTGACTGATTGTTTAGCAGTTCAGACAACCTAGCTGATTATGAAAATCACATTTCCAGTTTTGCACATGCTTCTAATTGCTGCAAATTTTTATCCAGTTGACACATTTCTATTTTGGCATGATCATGTCATGAGGTATTCATAAAGATTATTCATACATGAAATATTATTTGGTTCCACTTTATATTAAGTGGCCTTAAATTAATAATTTGATACAATGTGCTTATTGTGTACATAATGCAAAATGTTTTTACATTGTACTTATATAAAAAAATGGCTGCATATAATTACATCTGTAATTAATAATTTCTGTAATTACATTTATAGTTACACTGTTGACCCATCCCTTACACCTTAACCCTTAAAACCCTTAAAGCTTAAACTTACCCATAACACCAAACCTTACCCGTATCCCACCTCAATAGCAGCAGCAGTGTTTTGCAATACAATATGAACACAATTCGTACATTGTACTTATTTTTTGATGTAAGTACATAGTAGTTAAGGCCACTTGACATATAGTGGGACTGATTATTATAAAAAAATTCTTTATGTTTTTTGTTTTTTTATCAATAAATGTTATCCAGTTGACACATTTCTATTTTTGCATGATCATGTCACCAAAATAATCAGTACCTTGATAGATATGCGCTGGACACTTGATGAAAATTTGTCACAGCAAACTGTTACTCAAGTGTGAGTCAGAGATATGAAGTCTGAATAAAAGATACAAAGGCCCAAATCTAACCACAACATGATGGGAGAGAGAGGAAAATAGAGCTACCGATTATTTTGTGTTTATTTGATAAAGATGACAGAATTTGAGAAATGCCAAATATTAAGGCAGTATTTGCTTTCTTATCTGTCTACATAGCTTAGCTTTTAGAGGCATTGTCTTGGCGGACGAAAAAAGAAAGAAAAGAAAATTGTAGTTTTATACATAGTGTTAAAAACCAATAGTGTTGTTGATAGCGTAAGGCAGGGGTTCTCAACTTTGGCCCTCGAGGTCCACTTTCCTGCAGAGTTCAGCACCAACCCTAATCAAAGTCAACTGAACAAGCTAAATCAAGGTCTTCAGGATTTTAAGAAAGTTACAGGCAGCTGAGTTTGATCGAGGTTGGAGCTAAACACTGCAGGAAAGTGGACCTTGAGGGCCAGAGTTGAAAACATCTACATGCACAAAGGGATCTTTGCCAACACACACCATTGTTACGTCTGAGGCAGCATCCTAACTGAAATGTAGTGACTGATTTGGAATGCACTTCATAGGCAGCAGCTCATGGCAAACAAAATGCATTACTGTTTAAATATTCATCTTTTGGTGTTTGCTAATCTAATTCAGAGGTACATGCAAATAATATTGCTGTCTACAATCAGTATCATGCTTTAAAATACTTTATGATCATTGTTTAGTTCTGCAGCTCATTAGTTTAGAGCTAGTGTTATGCTCACAAATGTATCATTGATTGTTTTACTAACGGCCCTAAACACATTTATTCTACCCCATATTTTAGCCTGTTGTAATCCCTAACATGCTAATTAACCTAGTTGAAATGAATCCCAAAATCATTCCTTTCTCAGCTATTAGTCAAATCAAGCAACCTGCATCTTGTGCTTTCTCCGATCATGCGTGAGTGAATCCCAGCCCCTCCCCCCTAAACTCACCCATGTCATTTCCACGGGGATGGGAAACTGGATAGGAGGAAAAAAGGCTGCTATGGCAACAAGAACCCTCCCTTTCTCATGGGTCTCCTTAGAAACCGGTCGCTTAGTAGTATTGCTCCAAGTGTGCCCAGTGTGCCAAGCGTCTATATGTGTGTGGGTTATTGCTCTGCATTGCGTGACTGGGGCATGGCATACAGCCTGAATGTGGTCTTTAATGTGTCTGAGCTTAATTTATTTATGGGATGGCTGACTTTAAAATGAGAGCTGACAATGTCTACATGGACAGGGGGACCTCGTTTATATTAGTCGGTGTTCAAATGTAAAATGTACGCATGCAGTTTTGTACGCATGCAGTTTCTTAAAGGTTAGCTCAAAAAAACGCATTTCTGTGTAAATTGTTTAATACATCCATTCTTACCGTTCTTCTAATTTACCCAAAACGTAAAGATGAAATTTGGATCTTTTTTTTTTCAATAAAGACTACAAAATATCAAAGTAACAATAAATAAATCAAAGAACATAATGAAACCATTATAATGTCAAAGTAGGTAAATGTGTTAACTTTGTTAAATTTCATTAATTCAGTTTTATATGCTGAATTGCTTATTCTTTAAAGCTTCCTAGAGGTATTCATAAAGATTATTTATACATTAAAGATTATTTGGTCCCACTTTATATTAAGTGACCTTAAATTAATCATTTGATAAAATGCGCTTATTGTGTACATAATGTACATGTTTTTACATTGTACTTATATTTAAAAAAATACCTGCATGTAATTACATCTGTAATTAATAATTTATGTAATTACATTTATAGTTACACTGTTGACCCATCCCTTACACCTTAACCCTTAAAACCCTTAAAGCTTAAACTTACCCATAACACCAAACCTGTCCCTAACCTTACCCGTATCCCACCTCAATAGCAGCAGTGTTTTGATATACAATATGAACACAATTAGTACATTGTACTTATTTTTTGATGTAAGTACATAGTAGTTAAGGCCACCTAATATATAGTGGGACTGATTATTATTATTTGTTTATGTTTTTTTTAGTGGTGGGCCGTTATCGGCGTTAACGTGCTGCGTTAACGTGAGACTCTTATCGGCGATAAAAAAAATATCGCCGTTAATCTATTCTCAAAGTTGGGTTGGGAGCTGGGTCTATACTACGCAAGCTATGATGACTTTCACCCTGATATTTTAGCGCGGATGTATACCTAGCCGAATTGCACTGTAGGGGGCGAGAACGAGTCTTCGAACTAGAGGCTCGCAGTCCGTGATGGACAGATTGTTAACGGCTGGTCTATGTGGTAATACAATCGGGCAAGACATCCAAACGCTCACCTATCATTCATCAACCTCAAATATGGCTTTTCATCTGAAAGATGTATGTAGTAGCAACTTTACATGGCCGCTCAATATGATGTTAACCTAGAGAAATGTGCGCTATTGAAGTGTTTGTGTGGAAGCGCGTTTGCGCAGGACAGGCTCCGGTGCGCTCACTTGCTCTCAAAATCTCCGTCATTTTTGGTCATACAGATAAAAGTAGCCTAATACATCTTTTGAATCTGTAAAGACTCTACGTTTATGTGTGTGCACTCAGAATAACAACGAAACGTTGCGCTTTTAAGCAAACAGGATGCGCTTTAGGTCTCATGTGAACTTGAGAATTCACTCCCGTGTCACCCTCTGCTTCGAACCTGTGTGTATGCCTGTGTGTAACGTTACTGTGAAATTACCACATCAGACGTGACGTGCTAACATGGATGCAGCTATGAAGCCGCCGGGTTTGCTTCAGGGAAAATTTATTTTTAAGAAGCTTCCCAATGGAAACTGTAAACAGTTCATCACGACCTCTTATGTAGGCCTACAGTTCAAAATTCATGTTTAACTGAATAAACAGTTAGTAAACACAAGTACATCTTATTGAACATAGTTTATTTTCATCACCAATTATCATAGTAGAACAGCTTTCTCAAGCAGTTTGTGATGCATTTTGGAAACAGGAGATGCGCCCCTGGTCTAATGCGCCACCTGGCTTGAGAAACTCGTTCTCAAAGACTTACTTTTAGCCATTATTTGGGTAGCACACATATTCTGAATGCCTTCGGCAGAATTCAAATGAGCCATTTTAATCTAGATTAATCTAGATTAATTCCAAAATTAATCTAGATTAATCTAGATTAAAAAAATTAATCTATGCCCACCCCTAGTTTTTTTATACTGTACTTTTCAGTGTCTATCCAAACATAGACAAACGTACATGTGTACAATATCTAAAGGTTTTTGCATTGCCATTGTCACGAATCCGGTTCATGAGCTCACGCCCACTCACCACATTGTCTCTTGCACCACACTACAGCTGCACATCACCCACGGACTGCATTTCCCATCCACCATTGCACTAATCACACAGCTGTCACCGATCACTCATTTGCAATAATTACACAGCTGCACTCCGTCAGGCACGCTTTATAAGCCTTGGACTTCATCTCTCTCATTGCGAAGTCTTGTTTAGCCCCATCTGACATTTCCGAGCATTTACCCAAGTGTGTTTCCCTGTTTATTACCTGGACTGTTTTTACGACTCTGACCGTTTGCTACCTGCCTTCTGACCCAGCCTGCCTTTTGATATCCTCTCTGTCTGCTGCCTGCCCCGACCATAGCATTGCCCCTGTTGATTAATCTGCCTTGTCTACGTTACACCTGTTATTGCTACCGAACCTTCCCTGTCTGATCTCCTCTTGTGTTTATATTAATAAAGCTGCATTTGGATCTCAACGCCACTGACCCCTCTCATTACAGCCATAGAGAAGAGTGCACATCACTTTGATAATTCTCCATTTTCCATGCTAAACACACCTCACATATTTGCTTTTATATAATTAAATAGTTAATTATGTGTATTAAATTGTGATTAGAGGTGCACTGACCTTTGCAATAAAGGAAATCTGATTATTATTGCTGTGATGAGATTATGCAAAGATTAAAAGTGCTGCCTGCACAGTCAGAAATAAAGGTACAAAAGCTAGTATACCTTTGTACCTTATTTACCCCTTAAATGTGCATATTGGTACCTTAAATTACATATTTTTAAGTGTCTGTATTAGTATCTAAATGATTAATATTGGTACTGTTTGAAAGGGTACCACCCCAGTGACATATTTTGTTCCTTTTTTTTTTAAAGGGTACAGCTGCAGTAAAGTGGATGAGATATCTTTTCAAAATGGCTGTGACGTATTGTGTTTTGAGGTGATTTTTGTGAACTGTGGACAGGGCGATCCCAGGTCGCACCCATAAGGCTGAGCCAAACTGGCACAGGATTCTGGATTTTCCGATCTCCTGTCTGCTTCTCAGATGCTCGGCTAATCTGGTGGCACTATTTATAACTACCTAGCCCACGCTGACTAGCACCCACACCCACAGATCCTGCGGGAATCACAGCCTGCTCATGGCAATTAACACACAGCAAGCCAAGAATCTCCCACCACATCCATAACCTCTCAAGCAGACAATGGAGTGAGCACATTTCTAGAGCTCTTCTACGGCTGTTAATATTATTATGGT
This sequence comes from Schizopygopsis malacanthus, assembly GCA_027474115.1. Lineage (NCBI taxonomy): Eukaryota > Metazoa > Chordata > Actinopteri > Cypriniformes > Cyprinidae > Schizopygopsis > Schizopygopsis malacanthus. Next base: position 34,191,619 of record CM049872.1, read on the forward strand.
TCCATGCAATTCAGAAAAAAATATTTTAAAATGTTTGTATTATGTGGCTGTTTGGTGTGCAATCAGTACTTAATCTTAACCACACATTTTTTATAAGTGTCTTTAATGGCAGGGGGACACTCTATATCTTATAGCCCTATTATAATACATAAAGTATCTCATAAAGTATCTATTTATGTGACACTTAAATAAAACTGGATACACAGTATAATATAAATAAATAAAAGAATACATAATTCAACAATGTTCATTAAGTAGAATGGATTTTTAAATTATTATGGTATTATTAAATGATAAATACATAACAAATAACTAATTAAATAACTTAAATATTATTTATATTATACGGTGTATCCAGTTTTATTTAAGTGTCACATAAACTGTCAAGGTTTAAAAAGAGTGTCACAGCACATCCTTGTTTTCTTTTTGCTAATTATATCCCCCCACACCCCCACCCCCCCTTTAGAATTTGGGCCTGGATGCATTTTCAAAATATTAATTATCAGAAATATTTCTCTAGTGAATTAGAGGCAGCTAATATTTGTATATTTAGGGATGGCAACCTTTTTTGTGTTGCGGATGGACGAGTAAACAAGTGTTAATTGCCAAATATGTTTACCTTTTTCATTTGCCTTGAACCCTCGAACCCAAATTCTTTATGAACCTCAGAATTCCTTATTTTCTTTTAAAAGCACAAGCTTATATTCAATTCAATTTAATTAAAGACTATTTGTATAGCAAAGCAGCTTTACAGGAAATTAAGTTTCTACAATATATTTATATATTGTAGAAACTTAATATATTTAACTTATGGCAAAATGTGGTTAATTCTGTATATTGTCTGATGGTTGGCTTCCTCTGAGGTCCTCCGAGGGTTTGGCATCATCTCTTCTCAGGTGTTCAGTCATCTCAGATCATTTAAGTGTTGGATCCAGACTGAAGCTTGTGTAATTCCTAGTTACCACGTGATGTTAATCCCATGGCAGAAACAGAGAAACAAATAGAGATATAATTAGCATAGCTGTTGTTCCATCCAAGCAAAAATATTTTTTTCAACCCAAGCTAAAGCATAATAATGTGCGTTTGATCAGATATACCTGCAGTACAAGATTGTGAGATGCATTATATGAATGCTTGGCTAAATAGATGTGTCTTTAATCTAGATTTAAATAGAGAGAGTGTGTCTGAAAGCCGAATGTTATCAGGAAGGCTATTCCAGAGTTTGGGAGCCAAATATGAAAAAGTTCTACCTCCTTTAGTGGACTTTGCTATCCTAGGTACTACCAAGAGTCCATAGTTTTGCGACCTTAGGGAGCGGGTTGGATTGTAGCGTGATAGAAGATTAGTTAGGTACGCAGGAGCTAAATCATTTAGGGCCTTATAGGCAAGTAATAATATTTTGTAACTGATACGGAACTTAACGGTGCAGAGACTGTAAAATTGGAGTAATATGGTCATATTTTCTTGACCTGGTAAGGACTCTAGCCGCAGCATTTTATACTATCTGTAGCTTGTTTATTGAAGATGCAGGACAACCACCTGGCAGTGCATTACAATAGTCCAGTCTAGAGGTCATGAATGCATGAACTAACTCTTCTGCATCAGAAACACTTACCATGTTCCGTAGCTTGGCAATGTTTATAAGGTGGAAGTATGCTGTTTTTGTAACATTGGAAATATGATAAGTTGCTGTCTAATATAACACCCAGATTTTTGACTGTAGAGGAAGTAACAGTAAATCCATCTAGTTGCAAACTGTGATTCAAGAGATTATGTATACAATTTTTTGGTCCAATAAGTAATATTTCAGTCATATCTAAATTTAATAGGAGAAAATTGTTGGTCATCCAATTTTTTTTTTGTTTTTAACACACTCCGTTAGCTTAGATAGTTTAATCTGGTCTTGTTGAGATATATAGTTGAGTATCATCAACATAAAAATGGAAACTAATACCGTATTTTCTAATAACATTACCAAGGGGCAACGTGTATAATGAAAATAGCAGAGGACCTAGGACAGATCCTTGTGGTACTCCATACTTTACTGTTGATAATTGAGATGATTCCCTGTTTAAATAAACAACGTTGTAGCGATCGGACAGGTAGGATCTAAACCATCTTAAAGCCTGTCCTTGAATACCTGTATAGTTTTGTAATCGATCTATGAGTGTCATGAATCTGGTTGCCACTCACTACAACTGCACATCACCCATGGACTACATCTCCCATCATGCACTGCACTCACACATTCCCATCCACCATTACACCAATCACACAGCTGTCACCATTCACTCATTAGCCTTGATTGTCTCACCACACCTGCACCTCATTCACACACACACATTTAAGCAGCACTCTCACATGCACTCACCGTGAAGTCTTGTTCTTGCCCCGGCTGACATTTCTGAGCGTTATTCATCCTGCTATCTCTGTGTTTGACCCCGGACTGCCCGACCTTGGAACTCTGAACCTGAACCTGTGCCTGTGACCTCGACCCCTGCCTGGTATTGTTTACGTCTCTGCTCTGCCTCTGATATTCCTGTTCTGCCCGCTGACCATTGCCTGATTGATTCTGTCTAATAAATATTGCTGCAAGTGGATCCACTCGCCTCTGACCAGTCATTACAATGAGTATGTCATGATCTATAGTATCGAACGCAGCACTGAATAGTTCTGCCTGGACGATAACACAGAGCCATATAGTTAATATCAGTAATATGCAGCATGCACGATACTAGAAAATGGTCAGTAACATCATAATTTTGAGGTACGATATCTATATCAGTAAGATCAATTACATGCAATATAATTAAATCTAGCATATGATTAAAACGATGAGTGGGCCTGGTGATGTTTTGCTTGACTCCAAAAGAGTTTATTAGGTCAGTAAACACAAGTCCTAACGCATAATTTGTATTATCAACGTGAATGTTAAAATCTCCAACAATTAGTGCTTGATCGACATTAACCAATAGGTCTGAGAGGAAATCTGCAAATTCATTTAGAAAATCTTTATATGGCCCTGGCGGTCTATACACAGTAGCCAGAGCAAGAGATAGGACAGATTTATTTTGCATATCTGACAGTGTAACATTAAGCAGAAGTATTTTGAATATTGTTGCGACACCGGCGCCACGACCGGTCAGACGAGGTTCATGCTTATAACAGTAGCTTGGTGGAGTAGATTCATTTAAACCAATATAATAATTTTGTTTAAGCCAGGTTTCAGTCAGACAGAGTACATCAAAACTATTATCTGTGATAGTTTCATTTACAATAACTGCTTTGGGTGTGAGTGACCTAATGTTTAGGAGCCCAAGCTTTAAAATTAGTTTTTGTTAATTTATTATGCATTTTTCAGGTTTAATCACGATCAGATTTGTTCTAGATCCTGCATTAAATTTATATTTTGACCTCACTATTCTGGGAACAGACACAGTCTGTATAGATTGGACACTACACGTACCTCTGTCATTTAAGTGGGTAGAACAAAAGTCATCATAGCAGTTATTTGAGAATTGGCTTACTAGTCAGATGGAGCGTAGCGTCCTGGAGATGTTGTCTGACAGGAGGACTCTGCTGGGGTGCAGGCCATATGTAAAACACACAAAATATTTATATACTAATTATTTCCATTAAAAGTCTACAAATAGTTTTTAACTGACAAAACATTGTTTGGGCAAAATATTTTGCGTACTTTTTTCACCAACCACACACTATTGTATCTCAAACCGTTTTTAATATGTTTTAAACTGTTTTTGTTTTGTTTTGTTTTTTAATAAAGACTGAACAAGTTAGCTTTTGTACTTCTGGAAACTATAATTAGGCTTCAATATTCAACATTCATTTTTATTTTATTTATATTTTATTTTATTAGTTTTTTTATTTTATTTTTTGAGAACCAGGTGGAATGAGGTAGATTTTTAACACCAACCAGGTGGCCTACAAATATACTTTACATTACTGTAGCTCTCTGGCTTAGAAGGCTAGTGAGCAGGTCAAAGAAGATTTCTAGCATCAAAGAGGGATCAGCATAATGAACATGCAGGCTGGGTGTGGCTGGAGCAGACAGATGGGTGGCAAATGGTGTTAGGATGGTAGAGTCTCATGGTGGGGCTCGTAAGTATCAGGACCTCTCCTCTGGGACACATTCCCTAGAGCAAAGAGAGGAGGAGCAGAGAGATTCATCAGTAATTATGCTCAAACAAGACTGGGGAAAAGAGCTCCAGCTGTACTTTAGCAATCTACTTATCGAAGCGAGAAAGGGGGGAAAAGGGGCCAAAGATGTTAGCTTTCTCAATGGCAAACTGCTCTCTCCTCCTCACAACAAATCTGTTGTAGTATGAGTGGTGCATTAACAGCACCCGCCTCTTAGTACACATAGAATGTGTTTATGTGCAGATAAAGTTTTAGTTCTTGACCTAAAAACTGGTATGTGTCTGATGTCAATATTGGCCAGCAGGCCATAATGGGTGGAACATGTCCTTTACAGTGTGAGAACCTGTAAAAATACAGCCAAATATTCCATGTTAATATTTTTATAATTGTTTTGCATTGTTTTGCAAATGATGCATTTATATAGCGCTTTATTGTGTATTGCTGTACACACAAAGCGCTTTACAATCATGTTGGGGGGGGGGGGGGGTCTCTCCTCAACCACCACCAGTGTACAGCATCCACTTGGATGATGCGACTGCTGCTACTGGACAACGGCGCCAGTGCGCTCACCACACACCAGCTACAGGTGGAGAGGAGAGAGAGTCATAGAGCCAATCAAGTGGATGGGGATTATTAGGAGGCCATGACTGAAAAGGGCCAGTAGTGGGAATTTGACCAGGACACCGGGGTTACACCCCTACTCTTTACGAGAAGTGCCATGGGAGTCAGGACCTTGGTTTAATGTCTCATCCAAAAGACGGTGCTTTTTGACAATATAGTGTCCCAGTCACTATACTAGGGCATTAGAACCCACACAGACCACAGGGTGAGCACCCCCTGCTGGCCCCACTAACACCTCTTCCAGCAGCAACCTAGTTTTCCCAGGAGGTCTCCCATCCAGGTACTGACCAGGCTCAGCCTGATGGTCTTGGGCTGCAGGGGGATATGGCTGCCGACAATAACGGTTCTGGTAATTTTCTGCCAGGATATAACCAGATTTTTTTTCTAACAGTGTGCATACACACAAAAATTAAAGCAACATCATCTTCATTTCATCTTTATTATCGAGTTTGGTGCAATTTTTTCCATAGTACTGTAATTCAACTATCGTTATACGTATTTGGTCAATTAAATAAACTTAAGAGCCCCCTATAGTTACGTGAGGGGAATTCACTCTCATAAAAATATCTTAAAGTGTGTAGCTGTGCACATGCTTTTGTTGATGCTGTGAAGCTTTTTGTATAATTCTGTACCTGGTTAGCCAACTTACATATTCCCACAACGTAAAGTTTTTAAGGAGCATGCGAAAGAAACAGAAGAGATTTGCCTTATTAGAAGTCAGTGAACCATCAAAATGATTTTGAAAATTGATATTTCAAGGTAAAAAATCTTACATACAGATTATTTAAGCATACAGAAAAAACTACAGCACATTTAGTAAGAAGTTATTTATCACTTGAATAAAAAGAAAATTACAGTGCATAACAGTACTTAAAGGGAAAATTCCCCTATAGAGTAGGGTCAAATCCTACAGAGGTTTGCTCAAGGCTGCTCTAACACACCTGTCCAAAAGGTTCTAGTAATCCTGAATTCCAAATGTGTTGTTGTTTTTTCGTTGTTTTGGACTCTGATTTAATTTAAGCAAACATTGCTTACTCGCAGCTATTGGTTCCAGAAACACAGTTTGGAGTTAGTTCAGTGTATGCATGTCCACAATGAGCAAATAAAGACATTCTCAGAGCCCCGAATCCAGGAATCACAGTGAAATGAATCATACCACACTTTAGTGATGCAGAACTGTTTTAATGACTGTGGATGAGGATTATAAATCAGTATATCATTGCAAAGATAATATGACTGTGTATATTTTGTGTTTTAAGTTTAGCCATTTTGTTTGCACATCTGTGATAAGGTGATATTTATTACATGCTGCATTTTCTATTGCAGAACTTATACTGTACTGAAAATGATCCAGTACAAAGAACAAAAAATAATTTTGTTTTGAATACAGATCAATGTTGTGTGAGATGGGAAAATGTTGGATTTAACATTTGTGAGGCAAAATAAAATAAACTTTACTGCCATATTAATGCTTTCATAAATAGTTTCAATATTATGCATGATCTGTGATGCCATGCCCTCTGGATTCTCGTCAGAATGCATGCGTGTTCTGAATACCTCTGAAGCTAAGAAACGTTACTCTGACGTTTCTGTGGCTAACTTACCCTAAAAGTTATCCTGGTTTTTGGAGCTAAAAGTTTAGGTTACTGTACATCAGTATGAGGAAATGTTGCTCTTGTAACGCATTGGGGAAGGACACTGAATGAGACATTCAAGACTACCTACATACTGGGAGAAAAAACTCTAAAGTTGTGTAACCATTTTTTATGATTTTAAACTCTCAATCAGAAAATACTCTTCCGAGAAGCTGTACCATCGTACGTTTCAGTCATAAATTAATTATGAGCTCTGAAATTTTATATTTTCATTTGCAAAAGAGGAAGTATTTTGTTTGTTTGTGCTGTTAGCGCGTACCATGTGCTGACTGGAGTCTGTGGTTAATTAAAAAAGTCCCTGGAAGTGTTGAGCTAGTTCAGCTAGTTGAGCTGCAGAAAGTGAAAATGTTGACTTTATAGCCTTTGACACAGCCTCTCTTCTCTTGTTTAACAGGAGTAGACACAGTGTCAATGCCAGTTAGCTTTCCCAGCAGTTCTTCTCTACTGGACAGGAAAATGGTGGAGGAGAAGAAATTATACAAGACATAAAATGCCTTAGAGAGACACTGTATGATATCTTAACTCTGGGCTGCACACATGTTGTCTAAATGAACATTCAATACATCCCATTATTGAACAATCTGTTAACCACCATTAATTATCCAACACATAATCAAAGTCATTGTCAGAGTAGTACACCTCTAATAAGTGCAATCTTTGCCTTGGCAGTGAGTTATTTACCCAATTTAGAAAACAAGGATTAGCCTTGAATTATGTGTAATACCCAGAAGAATTATATAATTGAGATATATTGATGGCAGTTATTTCCAGTTTCTAGAGGTGTTATGCTCATGAGCATCTGAAAATTGCCCTGTTTGACTGCAGCTCAATAATAAGGATCCCTGTTTGTGTTCAAAACCACCACATATGACTTATTTTTGTTTCTTCATGTTTCCATGGCTACTCTCATTGTATTGTTATGGATATATATGAAACCTTTTATATCAGATGTGCCTCTATGAGACCTAATTCTTTACATGAAATAACCAGAATATTATGTCTAGCTCTAAATGTAAATAAATGTAAAGAATGAAACATTTCATTTTCATTTTGGCTGTACATTCTGATTAAAGTGTTACATTTGCATTGTTTTAATTTTAAACATTTATTTTAAAATGTATAATCATATATACTTATTGTTTTGGAATTGATATCACAATTATCAAACCACCTGCAGATCGTGAATGTTCAGAAACCCCTGGGAAGCTCAGACTTAATGACTTTCCAGTGGGATTTCCAGTGTTGCCAACTTTTTTTCTTTCCTTTAAAACAAATGTCACAGTTTGTTCTTACTCTGTTAGACAAGCATGGCTTGGATGGATTTTGATTTGTATGCTATTAAATTAGTAGATTAATTAACTTAAATAGTGCAAACACTGTGGCACTTTGAAAACATTGCTTTCTGTGTTTGAGTGACTCATCAGATAATATTGGCTCTCTTCTTCTTCTCTCCCAGTTCGCCTTGGTGCTGCTGCTTCCCCAACATTACACGCTTTACCTTAAATTGTGTCAGTATATTCAGTATGACTTATTAAGGGTATTTAAGAATATAAGCTTTCCACTTAACATTCCTAATGCTAGACTGACAGTGAGTCAGAGAAGTGTATTAGGCCTTATCTATGTGATATGACCCTGGGGTAAAAAGAAAGCAATGAATGAACATTTGAATAAATATTTGAGATTAGGAGATGTGTTCGTGGAAGAGACAATTTTACTCTCTCAGACTGGAAAGAGCCCAAAGCCAGAAGCTTTAAGCCAGATATTAGTTAACATCCTCCCTATTACAGCACACATTGCTCATTTCTATGGCCAATTTGTTATTATTGTCTACTTTTTCAGAGATATACTTAATTATACTGATAAATATACAGAGATGTCTAAGTATATTTGGCCTATACTGATACTTAATCTTTTGTTTAAGATATTCAGTAGCTTATTAATATATTAATTTCCCATATATTCACTTCTATGAGAAAGTACTCAAACATATATTATACACACTATCTTATAAACTTATATGTTCAAGTTTATTGTAATAAATCAGTTTTAGAATAGCTTAGAATAAACAGTACATGAGTGAAACTGAACCTAGTTCTTAGTTAGTTACTAAGTTAGTTAGTTACTAAGTTACTAAGTTCTAGTTCTTAAACATCTAAAAGAACACCTAAAACATAATCTGATTCCTACAATATTGTCAGGGAAAATGTAACAAACTACTGCTTAAAGGATACAAGTTTAAAGCTACTGAAAAGCTAAACAAGTAAAAATAAATAAACACAACCACACTATGACTACACTGGCAATTAATCTTTCCAATACTGGTCCAAAAGTGTCTGGATTTCCAAATGTAATAGACTAATGCTTAGGAAAGCTAAAATTGCCAATAGTTCATTGAATATACTTTAATATGCTTACATGTGTATCTTGTTCATAGGGTACATACTATATTATATAAACAATCTATCAATTTTTAATAAACTGCTAAGATTTTAACATTGTCCTGCACTTTATATTACAGTTTGTGAGTATATTTTAACAGGTTTTCTGTTGTAACTATATTCTTCTAAAACTCTCATCTTTTTACTCTCTCTCTAGAACTCCATCCGCCACAATTTGTCCCTGCACACACGTTTCATCCGTGTGCAGAATGAGGGAACTGGTAAGAGTTCATGGTGGATGTTGAATCCTGATGGAGGGAAGCTGGGGAAAGCTCCCCGCCGTAGAGCTGTCTCAATGGACAATGGCACCAAGCACTCGAAGATCAAAGGGCGAGTGAACCGTAAGAAAATGGCTGTAAAACCAGAGCAGGGTACAGAGACATTGTTGGGGTTATGCAGCTCTCCAGAGCATTGCAGTCCCACTAGGAAGTCTGGAACAGGTGGTGTGGTGGTTAAAGAGGAGTTTGAGACCTGGACAGATCTCCATTCACTTGGCAGCTCTTCAGCTTCAACTCTTAGTGGTCGTCTATCACCTATACTAGCTGAGGGGGAATTGGGAGAACCTGAAGTGGAGAGGATTTCCTGTTCGGCATCTCCACACCTGTACCCCAGTCCTTCCAGTGCCCACTCACCTGCTTCCCACTGTCCTGCAGATCTAAGAGCAACAATTAACTACCAGCAGCACCAATCCTCATGTCGTAAAAAGCCTTCTTACCAATACTCTAGTGACATGAAGGGGCAGGACTCTAGCTGCGAGACAGTTTATGCCCAGTCAGATGTCGGCTTGCTTCAGCACCACTCCTCCATGCAGACTATTGATGAGAACTCCAGTAATATGCAGGCCTACAAGGGCACAAGCACTCTCCAGAGTTTGCTGACCATAGGAGGACCCCAGTTCCGTGTCAAGGACATGATACTTGGAAAAGAGAATGTGGTCCACTCAATGATGGTTGCTCAAGGATCCAGACATCTGCATCACAGTGAGAATAATGACCCTACCGCTAACCCTTCCTCCAAACCAATTCACGGCCACAACATGTTTCGGAACTTGAGCCAGGACCATCAGCCTGCATTGGTCCACTCTCAGTCCAGTGATGGACACATGCAATCATACATACACAAAGCCCCTTATCTATATAGTCCCCCAGTCAATGCCCATCTTCCAGCATCCACCATGCTTCCCCCAAACCCTGCAGGCATGCAGGGAATATCACAGGACGCCTGTCACCTTGCTACAGCTCCATACCCACAACACCATCCTTACATTTACACAGATCCACATCAGCACAGTATGGCATATGGACTGTACCGCCAACCTCAGGGGACGGGGACAGGTTACCACAACTTCCACCACCCTCACCAGCTCTACCCACATGAGCGGTTGCCAGCAGACCTAGATATGGATGTATTCTACAGCAGCCTGGACTTTGACATGGAGTCTATACTCTTACATGACATTATGGACTCGGGAGAAGAGATCGACTTCAATTTTGATTCCTCACTAACACAAGGAATGGGCATGGGTTTTGGGTTTACTAGCACACAGCAGAGCCACAGCAAACAGAGCTGGGTGCCTGGATAAATGCCACAGAATCATCAAATAATTTTTTTATCAAGACATAACTACCTACATGCCAGCCAGCAGTGGGGTCCCAACACTCCACCACAATTCAGGGTGAATACACTGTGCTGACACTGAAATCAAATGAAGATAGAAATGTATCTTTTGAAAACTTTCTTTGAATTTATGTTGTCTGTTTCTTACTGCTTGTATGTCCATGTTCTATGGTGTGTGTCCATGTATTGAAAACTGCTATGTTCCCTTGTGTTCCATTTGCTGTTAGTGAAACTCCTTTAGTTTTGCTGACTGAACCATGATGACAATCTAAGCTGTTATCCAACATTGTTTTGTTCTCCAGTCAAAATTATCTTGTGCAATTTAACTACATCGAACAATTCCATCTTTATAATTTTGCCCTCAGAAAGGAGGAATGCTTGGAACTCAAGTGTAACAAAAACCTAGGGCCTCATTTATAAAATATTGCACAGAAACCATCCTACATTTGATCTTGCGATCATCTCTCGAATATGCGTACGTTTGATTTGTAGAATTAACGTATGAACAGAAAACGCGCGCATGCGTCTCTTTCTGAGTGGAATCTATGAATCTCAAATTATCTTGAACTTGAACGCAATTTAATTGTTTCAGCTATCTACCCTTGTAAACGACTCCTAATTAATGTCATTAACATATAAAATTTCACCAATCATCATAATTTAGAACAGCAAGCTGCAAGAACAGCTTACATTTTTAAAAACCTGCAATATTCCGACAATAAAAAGTGCGTACGTCTGCTCAGACCCTGATTTGAAGCGAAGCACTTTTCCACGTCAAAGACAGTTTTTATAAATATGAGCACTGGCATGGATTTAAGCATATGCACTCTCTAATCTGAGCGCACGCACACTTTATAAATGAGCCCCCTGGACCTTACCAATTTTAGTGAACAATTTCTCATAGGTGCTACTTACTGCCATGTGTATGTGGAGTTTCAGTGATTACTCATTCTCCATCCCAAATGTGTCTCTTGTCCTCTTGAATAAAGCAGGTGGACATTCAGTGAGTCTGCCATTGTGTCAAAAATCTATTTTATTCCTTTAAATGTGTTTCTAACTCCATCTTCCCATGTCTAAACACCATTCTTCATTCAGGTGTTGTGGCAGCAGGACAATTTTAACACATTATTATTATTTTAAATACTTATTTATTTCGTTGTGATCCGTTGACCAGTTCATCTCCTTGTGATTCTAAACCCACACGCATAGACCATGTCCTGTTGATGCTTTAAAACTGTAGTGCTGCTGTAAATAGCTCACAGCATTACACGATTATAAAAGTAAACTCTACTATGAGGTTCCTGATCTAATGGTATGCTGATACAGATATGTGATAAATAAAAGACAGTAGTCCACGAAATTGATGTATCAGAGAGACTCTTTCTGGTTCTTTGTGTCTGTGTCCTGATAACTTCATGTTGCTTTCTGTGTTTAAAATAGAATCATTGTTTTGTCCCTGTATTCTGACTCTTATTTTGTACTTACAATATAGTAAGAATATTGTATTATAGTTTAAAAAAATTACAAGATGTTTATTGATATTAGTGCTTATTTTTTTTAAGAGAATGTTTTCATAATTTGTTGAATTTGTCCATTTGTTAAATAAATGAGAAGATAATGCAGTCATATGGCTGAATGGGTTTGTTCTTTTCACTTTGCAATAAAACATCAGGCCTTTGAGATGCTCAGATATGTGTATGTGTATATCAGTATGTGTGATCATAGAGTAGAGTGTGTGAAACTGACATGTACCACTCAGATAATTAAAGAACATGCTAGAAAGAATAAAATATCAAAACCAAAACAGTAAATGCACATAGGCTGCATGTATAGAGAATTGTAGACATAAAATTAAGAAGGTGTGTAGTGTTAATGGGTTATTTTACACATTTATAAATGTATATGATCAATATATAATAGATAAAATAGAATGTAATGTGAATGGGAGTATAGCAGAATGTGTGCGTGTGAGAGAGATGCTGCTGCTGATGGGGGTGGGGTGGTGAGCATCTAATAAGGCTTATTAGCTCCTCTGAAGCTGGAGTTTGGTCACAGCTGTCATACTCCCTTCTGAGGAAGTCACAGAGGGAGTGTGTCTCTCAGTACAGCCAGATTGTTTTCTCACTAGGGAACTTCAGTCCCTCCTTTTTTGCAAGAGACTTGTGCTTTTAATTGACTCAGTGTTGTCAGTTCTTCACTATAAAGGAGAGGAAGACTCAGATTTGTAGGAAAATGGGACAAGTTGGGAGAGACAGATATGAAAGAAGCTACTGCTTATTAATCTTAATATCTAATTTATTGCGGCAAACATTGGAATATAGTGTCATATGGAGTATGCTTATGATGATTTAGGGTGATTTTCTATGATTTGGTTAAACAGCATTGTTTCACAGTCTTTGTAAATAATATGTTTTTATATGACAAAATAATTAAACAAGCTACATATGTTGATGAGAAAAGGAACATAGAACAAAAATGTATGTGTTTTTAGTATGTTTGTTAGTGAGGATTCATGTCCTTTTATCCAGACAGCAGTCTAATCTTACTAATTGTTATTATCCAGAATCAACAGCCCCCTATAGATAGAAACATGAGGGCAGTTGCTCTGATTCAGTGAAGAAACCACTATACATCACTTTATGGTTCCTGCTTACAAGTACAAGTAATAAACTAAATTTACTTAAGGCAGCTTACTTTCTACTGTCTACATTTGGCATAGGTTTTGGTCACCACTGACTTCCCAATGCATACAATTTTTTTATTAGGAATATGTTGTGACCTTGGACAAATTTTGGTCCCCATGAGGATAACATCTTAAAAATCAAGTTTTTTTTTAATCTTAAAATGCAAAATGTTTTGTGTGAGGGGTAGGATTAGTAATGGGTAATGGGACAGAAAATACAATTTGTACAGTATAAAAACCATTACACCTGTTTAATGTCCTCATAAAACATGGGAAGCAGTGTGTGTGTGTGTGCGTGCGTGTGTGCGTGTGTGTGCGTGCGTGTGTGCGTGCGTGCGTGCGTGCATGCGTGTGTATGTGTTTACTTTTTTTTACTTTGAAACTTTTGTCAAATTTCAGTAGAAGACCCTGAGGCAAAGACAACGTCTCTTCAAAGTGGGAAATATTTTGGACCTTATGGGGTCCCATTGGAATTTTCCAAGGATGTTTGTAAAATCATTTGTTTCTGCTTGTCACTTGCCCAAGCATGTATTTCCTTACATATAAGCTTGTTAATAACTGACTGTAAGTTATTTACTAAATTACTGGCTTTATGTTTAGAATTTTCTCTTTCGTAATACTTCAAAAGCATTTTTTTAAAGGTATTTGCAAAATATTTTAATTCATGAAGAAATTCATTTTGGATTAAGCTGCACTAGTCATCGCATCAAGCTTCAGATAAAATAATGTTCAGTGAAACCACAAATTTTCAGCCACTTCTTCTAAGAAATGATATAGCTAGCTTGTGTTATGTTGCAGCCAGATGCCAGCAGATGATTAATTAGAAGTCACAATTTCCCTTGTCTCAAACTTATTTCACTTTAGTAGTGTAGACTAGAAAAGTTAGGTTATGGTTGACATTAAGATGTTCCTCAAAAAAGTCCTATATATGGATGCTTATCTAAATCTCTTAAGAAAAGTTTTCCTAGACGTCCATATATATAATAAAAAGTTCTTCCTCCCCTGTATAGCTGGTCTTTGAGGCCGGAGGTAATGTGATATTGTTTACTTTACTAAGCACTACTTTTGTCTGGATTTTTTTTCTTCATGTTTTGCATTGTTGTCTCTATTTGACCATTTGCATGCTATTTTCTAATCCTCAATTTTGATGCTTTAAAACTATTATTATAATTTTTTTTATCATGCAGAATGTTAGTTCTACCTTATGATGTATTCGCTTTTGTTTCTGATTGACAGATTGTCTGATTGCAATAATCAAATTGGCTAGTGACCTGACAGGGCTTATAAAGCAAATCACTGCATTTTAAAGAAGTGCACCTATTGGATCAATTTTCATTTACAAAACTTACTGTGTTTATATCATGGTACTGATGTAATAGTACTGAATAAGTTAAATAATTATATACAGTGGTATTTATGGTGGGTTACTTAAAAGTACATAAAAAATTATTATATATACAAATTGGTCTTTTTTTTTACTTTTTGGTTTGTCTTCTTTTTTTCAGCCCCTCATTATTTATTCTGCCATGGTTCATTCTTTATTCCTCCAGACTGCGTAATCACCTTTGAGTGTTTACAATCACTGCTGGTAGATTAGAAGAGAAGCCTTTGAATGACTGATTCTGATTAAAAGAAGAAAATAAGCAGTAAATATGTCTCTTGCGAATACTGAACAGTTCTACTGCAAGGTTACACCCTACTCTAGATATGTTGAATATACAGTAACACACTATCTGCTTTAATAGCTGTCCAGTGACATGAAGCCTGCTATAATGTTATAGTGCAGCATGATTTTAAGGCAGCATCACATGTCTCCTTTAAAGAAGAAGACAGAATTCATTGTGACAAGCTCGGTGAACAAATAAAGTAGAGCCATTTTGTGAGTTTCTGCAGAGTATTCCAAATCAGTCAATTATAAGATTTCATGATGCTGCTTTAGAAGACATCTAGTTATGCAGGCCGTAAGCAACAAGGCTGTTTTCTAAGATTTGGAACAAAGCCCATCTTTGTATGTAAGGATCCAACTGTGGTGTAAAGGCATCTATGACAGAGTCCTTAGGCAATGTTAACACACTCTATTCACATCTCCCTATCCTAGAGAACACACATACATACAGAGCACTCTCAACATCTTCAGCCACACACACACCAGCCCAACTGTCATTTCCATTGCTGAGGCTCTCAGAAATTCCCATGGTGTGACTGTGCTCCCCTGCAGTAAGTGGCCTGAACTGAAAGCTTCGGTCTAGACTTAGGCGACAGACGTCTCATTAGACTGCCTCAACACACTGCTGCCAGTGCACATTGTTCCCGCAGCTAGAGGAGAAAGAGCGAATGCGAGGAAGAGATATTTGGGCACTGGAAAGAGTCAGATGATGGTATTTGAGATAATGGTTACAGGAGACTTGGACCTGGGAGAGTCGAACACTGTTTTAACTCTTATTATTACAGTCAGTCTTTTTGTTTTTTAAGATACATTTTTTTGGCGGTTTGCCTTTATTTTGATAGGACAGTGTAGAGCAGACAGGAAGCTAGAGTCAGAATTTTGACTATCTACAAAGTATCTTTTATTTCAACTTATTCTGGACAAAAATTACCTACTTAGACAGAAAGTGGGAGGATGGCCAAAAAGTGTTGTAAGCAAGGTATTTTGTAAATTTTCCCCTTGAAATCCTGGTATCTGGGTGTCAGAAAACGAGAGTAGTCAGTCTGCCACTATCCTTTCTCAGAGATTAGAGCTTAGACAGCTGATAATTACCAAATCATATGTGCTGAAAAACGTGATTAGAGAAAACTAGCGTAACTTTTGACATTAAAAAAGTGCTAAAAAAGAAAACAAAATGTTCTGCCCAATATCAAAAATCTAAAAAGATCATATTATGCTTAACATTACCACAAGAGAGTTGTAACAAATCTTTTTTTTTAATCTGATTCTAATTAGTGCACTATTTTTTGAAGAACATCAGTCTGAAGATTGTGGAGTATTTGTTCGTAGCGACATAATGTAAATTTGATATAGTCATAAAAGCTTAAGAAAGAAAGGAAGACAGAATATTTTAGTGGGAGGCTGAACTTTTGCTAAAGTTATGCCTTCCATGCCAATCAGGTGCTATTAATATCTATTAAATGTGTTTTGACGTACTGATAACGTAGGGATAGCCTCGTCAAAACCACAATCCCACCTAGAAGTCATGGTACCACTGTACAATCTGTGCAGAATAAATGTACTGATGATGTTAGCCGTGGGCTGAAGGATACTGTTCCAACAGTCAGTGGTGAACTGTTACTTTTGTCAAGACTTCAGTTGGAATATCGTCTGAAGCTGGAGGCATGCTTTATTTTTTATTTTGATTTCTGTCATCGAGCTTGTGTTTTTGTGGGAGTACTGAAAGTTCTCATTGTGATTCTAACAATAGAACAAGGTTCTTCCTTAAGCATTTTGAATATACAAGTGTGTAATTTGGTATTTGTAATGCACCTGCTCCTTTATTGTATGACTTTACTGTTTCCCAGCACTTGCATCAGTTGGAAATTGTTATGTGTAGATTTCAACAGAAAAAAACGTCTCAGGTTACGTATGTAACCATGGTTCCCCGAGTGGGGAACGAACACTGCGTCCCCTAGGGGTCGCTATGGGGAACGCCTTCAGCGTGACTCGTGTCTGAAGATACATATGTAAAAACAACATCCGTTGGCCGGCGACAGCCCATGACGCCACTACCGGCGTGACCATAATATAAGGACCGCCGGGAGAATACATCATCCGCTTCGTCGTCTGAAGCTTGCGTCCGAAGCATGGCCCAAAGCCTAGGGGATGCAGTGTCTCATTCCCCATTCGGGGAACCATGGTTACATACGTAACCTGAGACGTTCCCCTTCGTGGGAACTTCGAACTGCGTCCCCTAGGGGTCGCTATGGGGAACGTTATACCCACGCCACCATGCTGAGGGGAGTGCAAGCCCAATTCACGCAGGAGGCGAGCACTAGTCAACTCTACCATTTGGCTCAGGGAGTTGCCCCTGTGGACGGTTGATGCTGTCAGTGACATTATCCCCTTTGGCCAAAAACCCGAGCTGCATACCTGAAGTACTTACCTGCTAGGTGCCGGGATTACCGGACCCAGGGTAGAGCTCATAGGTTTGGAATCAGTCTTTATAGAAAGATTCCTTTAAGGGGATAGGGCCAAGTACCTAGTGGTAGCCACTAGGTCCTGGCCGGTCACCAGGGGCTACCGCTTGCTCTGCACGAGCTTGCTGAGGGAGCTGTCTTAACAGACCCCTTGGTAGCATTACCCTTTTTAAACCAAAATATTGGGTTACAGGGAGTGGGGCCCAAGCACAAACCGGGGCTTGACCAACTCAAGTGAGGGCACGAAGCTGTGCGCGTAACCCTAGCCTATGGGATTTTTAGAAAGAACGCAGAACATACTATGTGCAGACTTACCACTGGGTGGATTTTTAGAAAGTGCCCAAAGTCTAGCGTGTGCACTTACCATAACATGGATTTTAGAAAGAACGCAGAACACTTGATGTGTGATCTTACCACTGAGTGGATTTTAGAAAGTGCCCAGTGCTTTAGCGTGTGCACTTATATATATTGTCTTATTTACGTTCTATGCTCGGGGGACTAGATACTCAGAAGGGAGCGGCATACTCATAGATGACCCTCTACGGTGAGGGGAGCAATGCTAGCTCGACCCACAAGGCGAGCGATCTACACCGAACTCTGGAAGTGGAGAAACTTCAGATGCTCAAACAGGAGCGGCATGCTCATAGTTGACCCTCTATGTGAGGGGAGCAATGCTAGCTCTACCAATAGCGAGCTCTGGAGAGCAGAGAACTCATTCTTGAGAGGGAACTCAAACACTCAGGAGTGGGGCCCAAGGCACAAACCGGGGCCTGACCAACTCAAATAAGGGCACGGAGCTGCGCGCGTAACCCTACTCTACGGGATTTGCACTTACCATAGCATGGATTTTAGAAAGAACGCAAAACACTTGATGTGCGATCTCACCACTAAGTGGATTTTAGAAAGTGCCCAGAGTTTAGCGTGTGCACTTATATATTGGTATTACGTTCTATGGCTCGGCAGCGGAGAACTACTCATCCCTTGGAGTGAGAGGGGCCTCAGATGCTCAGACGGAAGTGGCATGCTCATAGGTGACCCTCTAGGTGAGGGGAGCAATGCTAGCTCTACCAATAGCGAGCTCTGGAGAGCGGAGAAGTCATCCTTTAGAATGAGAGCTCAGACGCTCGGGCTGTATCTCTCTTTTTATAGCTCAAGCAGCAAGGCGAGTGATCTATTACCGAGCTCTGGGGAGCGGAGAAACTCAGACGCTCCGAAGGGAGCGGCATGCTCATAGATGACCCCCTAGGTGAGGGGAGCAATGCTAGCTCTACCAATAGCGAGCTCTGGAGAGCGGAGAACTCATTTTCAGAATGAGAAGGAACTCAAACGCTCAGGAGTGGGGCCCAAGGTACAAACCGGAGCCTGACCAGCTCATATAAGGGAACGAAGGTGCAACACGTAACCCTACCCTACGGGATTTTTAGAAAGAAAGCAGAACATTCGATGTGCTAACTTACCACTGGGTGGATTTTAGAAAAGTGCCCAAAGTCTAGTGTGTGCACTTACCATAACATGGATTTTAGAAAGAACGCAAAACACTTGATGTGCGATCTCACCACTGAGTGGATTTTAGAAAGTGCCCAGAGTTTTAGCGTGTGCACTTATATATATATTAGTTTAATGTTCTATGGCTGTAGAGCAAAGAACTATCTCAATCCCTAGTGAGAGGAAACCCAAAAGCTCCGAAGGGAGCGGCATGCTCATAGATGACCCTCTTTGGTGAGGGGAGCAAATGCTAGCTCAACCAGCAAGGTGAGTGACCTATTACAGAGCTCTGCGGAGTGGAGAGTGGAGAACTCATACCTCAGGATGAGAGGGAGTTCAGACGCTTCAGAAGGGAGTACATACTCATAGGTGACCCTCTATAATGAGGGGAGCGATGCTAGCTCTACTGACAGCGAGCCCTGGGGAGAACTCATCCTTCAGAATGAGAGGGAACTCAGACGCCCTAAAGGGAGCGGCAAGCTCATAGGTGACCCTCTATGGTGAGGGGAGCAGTGCTAGCTCTACCGATGAGGAGCTCTGGAGAGCGGAGAACTCAGTCTTCCAAGCAAGGGAGCTCAGATGCCCAGAAAGGAGCGGCATGCTCATAGGTGACCCTCTATGGTGAGGGGAGCCATGCTAGCTCAACCAACCAGGAGAGCAACCTATCACAGAGCTCTAGTGGAGCGGAGAACTCATTCCTTAGAAGGAGAGGAAATTTGGGCGCTCAGAAGGGAGCGGCATGCTCATAGGTGACCCTCTAAGTGAGGGGAGCAGTGCTAGCTCTACCGACAATGAGCTCTGGAGAGCGGAGAACTTGTTTCTCATAATGAGAGGGAACTCAGACGCTCAGAAGGGAGCGGCATGCTCATAGGTTGCCCTCTAAGTGAGGGGAGCAATGCTAGCTCTACCGACAATGCTCAGAAGGGAGCGGCATGCTCATAGGTGAACCTCTAGGTGAGGGGAGCCATGCTAGCTCTACCAACGATGCTCCGAAGGGAGCGGCATGCTCATAAGTGACCCTCTAAGATGAGGGGAGCAAGGCTAACTCGACCAACCGGCGACATATCACAGAGCTCTGGGGAGCGGAGAACTCATTCTTCAGAATGAGAGGGAAAGTCAAACGCTTAGAAGGGAGCGGCATGCTCATAGGTAACCCTCTAGGTGAGGGGAGCAATGCTAGCTCTACCGACAATGCTCAGAAGGGGGCAGCATGCTCATAGGTGACCCTCTAAAGTGAGGGGAGCAATGCTAGCTCGCCCAGCAGGGCTAGGGCGATATAAGTGGAGCATGAGAGGCCTAATCCATGGGATTGCAGACCAGAATAACCTGAGGACTGAGGAGGTTCCTTTTCTTTCCACGTAAACCTCCAAGGAGGCCTCAGCCCAGACCATTAGTAAGGTAGTTTCGATGAACATAGAACCTGACCGAATTCATCATAGGTCTAGTCTGACTGCAATCTTAGGTTGCAGGGGAATTTAGAGAGCGGAAGCTAAGGGCCGGTGTTATAAGCCCCCTGAAGGAAGGGAGTAGATGTTAGTTACTCTGGTCTGGACGAGAACGTTGTTGAGGACGTTTCGCCTGGATCACCTTCCTCAGGTCTTGCCTACCTCTCTTTGACCTGTACCTCCCTCTACCCCTAGGTGGGGGAGGGGCACGAGTCGCGACACTAGCCTTCTGTGCCCGTCTCTGATCCTCAGACCTGTACTGTACTAATTTTCACGCATCCCCTCAATGTCAGCATAACTAGTATGCTGAAAACTATGAATACGAGAAAAAATGCTTTTTCCACTCCTTCTCAACCCCCCACATGGAGATTTAGGAAGAAAAGGAAGGCTCATTCGAGCTCGGGGTTTATGGCCAGAAAGATTATTTTATGGTCCATAACCTCCAATAACTCGTCATATGCAGTGCAGGAGGATTGAGAGGGTTCAGTCTCAACTTCCTCGCCCTCGAAACATCTCCTGCTCTTACTGGGCATAACCCAGCAGAGCACTAGATGCTGAATCTGATGATGTAAAGGTTGGATCATCACAATCCAGCAGCTCACTCTCGTTATCGGCCGACGCGCGCGAAAAGGGGGCGGTCCCTCTCTAACTCATCGGCCAGATCCAACTGCTAATTTAATTCGCCTCTGTGCCTCGGCAGCGGTGGGTCCCGAATCGCGGGAAACAGAAGGCTGCCCCTCTTTCTTCAAAAAGAGGGACAGACGAGAGCGGAGCTTTTTCTCATAGAAAAAACTCACAGTGCATGCAGATTGCCCCCTCAAGGACATCGCGTGCGTGCTCTTCGCCCAAACAAAAGACGCAATAATCGTGTGTGTCATCGGGTGTCAAATAACGAAGACACGGATCCACACACCTCCTAAATGCCTTGCTAGTGCTCGCCATAATAATACAATGAAAACTGTATTCCTACCAGAATGCATGCTTCAAACAGACCAGTCAGTGAAGACGAAGAAGAGGATGATGTATTCTCCCGGCGGTCCTTATATTATGGTCGCGCCGGTAGTGACGTCATGGGCTGTCACCGGCCAACGGATGGTGTTTTTACATATGAATCTTCAGACACGAGTCACGCTGAAGGCGTTCCCCATAGCGACCCCTAGGAGACGCAGTTCGAAGTTCCCATAAAGGGGAACACTAAAGACTGTTCCTATCTTTGTCCTTGCCTAATTTGGAAAATAAAATGTTCACCAATCAACATACCCTGGACCTTTTGGTCTCCAGTATTGCCTCCAGGGATGGACCTTCACACTCTGTATGGACCATGCCCCACTCTAGTGACTCCAATGTATGAAAGATGCCAATGTGCAGATCATGAATTGGCAGCTGTTTAGCTCCAACCCTGATCAAACTCACCTAGCTGTGATTTCCTAATGATCCTGAAGACATTGATTAGCATGCTCAGGTGTGTTTGATTAGCCTTAGAGCTAAACTGCAGGAAAGTGGATCTCGCGAGCCAGATTTGAGGATCCCTGATCTAGAGTGTAAATAATTGATTTGCATCAAATTGAAAGTTTGATCCATTACCCACAGACATATTTAACCTACAGACACCATGACTGTGCCCAACGATGGCCACTATTATGCATATTTTCTCTAAACATTGTACTATTCATTGCTGGTTATATGATATGTCTGTCCTCCATTTGTTCAATGAATTGTATTGTAATTACAACCGGCAAGCAGAACATTGGCCTAAAATATGCTATTGCAAGTCTATTTGTGTAAGGTTTATGCTATACTGTGTAGATCTGTGTGTTTGAAGAATTCAGAATAATGTTCCTCAGAATAAGGATTTTAAGGTTATTAAAGTCACAAATATAATATAATTCCTAAATAACATTTTATTAAGATTAATTTAGCATTTACTGTAAAGGAGCTGCGGAGAAAGAAGTTATATGAGAGTTTCATGAAGTATACATACATTTTACATATATGACATGTTCCTGTCACATCATTTACTATGGAGTTTCCAGAGTTTCTGGGTGGTGCTGTATCAAAGTTAGAAAATATCTTACTATTGGGTGATTTTAATATTCACATCTGTTGCCCAAATAAGACGCTTCCAAGGGACTACTGTAATCTTATGAATGCATTAAATTTATTCAATGGGTACTTGAACCCACACTTACTCCAGTGTTCCTGTGGCTCAGTGGTTAGAGCATTGCGTTAGCAGCGCAAAGGTTGTGGGTTCGATTCCCAGGGAACACACATACTGACAAAAAATGTATAGCCTGAATAGAGCATTGTCGCTTTGGATAAAAGCGTCTGCTAAATGCATAAATGTACTCACGGTCATACCTTGGATTTGGTCTTCACTCATGGTTTTTCTACAGGCCTATCGGACATCCTAATTAGTGACACATGATTCTCAGACCATAAATCGGTTTGTTTTAATGCTTCCCATTCCTTGGCGACCTGTCAGCACGGCAGCGTACACAACATTTCGGATTTTACGGATGCATCGCCTTGGAATTCAAACATTGATGAGTATCTCTATTCTTTTAATGATAAGTGTTTGAACATTTTGAACTCAGTTGCACCAATGAAGGCAAAGCGCATCAATAAAAAAATCTGAACCATGGTTTAATGACTCAATTCGTTCTATTTGACAAATATGCAGGAGATGTGAACAAAAATGGCTTAAGGATAAACTGCAGATTTTCCGATCTTTTAAAGGACTCTCTAATATCTAGAAAGCTGTGAAGTCAGCAAAATCTAAGTATTTGTCTGAAATTATTAATAACAACTACCATTGCCAAAGAACTATTTTCTCCACAATCGATTATGTTCTTAACCCAACATTAGATGTTTTTATAGATGTGTCTGAAACACTGTGTGAAAACCTTTTGACAGTTTTTGTAGAATAGGTAGATAGGTTGAGACCTCAAGTTTTGCAGTCTGTCTCTAATATCATTGAGAGACCATGGAGCTCTGCAACGGTGTCTAATTTTCAACCTGTTGCTATTTCTGCCTGTAAAGATGTCATAGAGCATTTGAGACCCACTGTTACGGAAGGACTCACAGAAACAAAGAGAGATGTTAATAGGTGACGTTCTAATGACAGTATGCAGATGAACAGCAGGACGCAGGTGAGTATTGGGTATGATGATACTTTCAAGGGTGATGAGCAAATCAGACCGATAGCATCCTTACAGTTCCAGGAGATCGTGGATGGAGACACACACGGGGAATCCTGGACTGGAGCAGGAGGATTGGTCAGAGAGAAGGAGGACAGAGGACGAGGATAACACGTTGGGGATGACACAGAAGGTTAGTACAAATCAAAAGTGAACAAAGTCAATGGAGAGTATCGATGCTAGAGTCCAACAATGTCTGAACGAGACTGGACACTGAAGTGAGCTGGTGCTTAGGAGTGCTGGGTGCTGAGTGATGAAACGACTTGCAGGTGGTGATGATTAATACTCAGGTGAATTGGTGAGCTGTGATTGGTTGGGTTGGGGAACCGGCTGTTCTATGTCAGTACCGCCCCCTCCACAGCTCGCTCCTGAGGGCCGTAAACCTCGTCATCGTGGTGGTCGACCTCGTCCTCGGGGAGCAAGCTGTTCTGGGTGTGTGGCATGGAATGTTTCCAGTAGATTGGGGTCAATGATGTTATCTCTAGGCTCCCAGGATCGTTCCTCTGGTCCATAGCCCTCCCAATCCACCAAGTACTGTAACTTGCCACCACGACGTCGGGAGCTCAGGATTTCCTTTACAGTATAAGCAGTACCGTCTTCCCGGATCAACGGAAGGGGGGGTTTCCTCAGCCAGTTCCGGATCTTTGGATACAGAGACAGATGGGTGGTGAGGTTTAAGGAGTGACACATGAAAAGTGGGGTGTATACGGTAGTGTGGAGGTAGCTGGAGTTGGTAGGTGACCGGGTTGATCTGCTTCATCTGCTTGGAAAAGAGGCCAATGAATCTGGGACTGAGCTTTTTGCAGGGTGTGCGTAGCCTGATGTCCCGGGTTGACAGCCAAACCTTTTGCCCTGGTTGGTATTTGGGAGTTGCGGAACGTCTTAGGTCGGCTGTCATTTTACGTCTGCGTAAAGCTCGTTGCAGTTGGTGGTGAGCTACATCCCAGACCCTCTCGCTCTCTCGGAACCAGTAGTTGACCGATGGAACTTCGGATGGTTCGCCTGACCAGGGGAAAAGAGGGGGCTGGTACCCGAGCACGCACTGGAAAGGAGTGAGTCCGGTGGATGGTTGGCGAAGGGAGTTCTGTGCGTACTCAGCCCAGCCCAGGAACTGGTTCCAAGTTCCAAGATCTCTTGTATCTTCCTCTCCGTCTGCCCGTTGGTCTGTGGATGGTAACCAGAGGAGAGACTTACGGTCACATTCAGGAGGGAGAAGGCCTTCCAGACGCGGGAAATGAATTGGGGTCCTCGGTCGGACACTATGTCCTCTGGGATGCCGAAATACCGGAACACCTGGTTGAATAGATTATCTGGTGTTTCTATGGCCGTGGGGAGGCCTTTAAGGGGGAGAAGACGACAACTCTTCGAGAATCTATCCACAATGACCAGGATACAAGTGTTACCATTAGAGGGTGGGATATCCGTAATGAAGTCCACACCTAAATGTGACCATGGTCGGGCTGGAACGGGCAGCGGGAGGAGTTTGCCAGATGGAAGGTGGCGAGGACTCTTGGAGATGGCACAGTCTGGGCATCCTTGTACGAACCTTCTCACGTCTCGGGCCATGTTGGGCCACCAGAAGCGATCTTTTAGCAGCAAGAGGGTTCCATTGGCCCCGGGGTGGCCAGTGCCCAGAGATGAGTGTGCCGAGTGAATGATGGGGGTACGTTGTGTTCGGGTGACATACTGTAGTCCTGGTGGACAGCCCGGCGGTTCGGAGGTGGAGACACTGGGAGTGAGAATGGACTCGGGGGCCCATTGGATGGGACATAGGAACATGTCTTCTGGAAGGATGGGTTCGGGCTCTTGGCTGTCCTCTTCGGGTGCATGGAGATGAGATAACGCATCCGCTTTCAGATTCCGGGATCCGGGTCTGTAAGAGATGGAGAAATTGAAGCGTGTAAAGAAGAGAGCCCATCTTGCCTGACGTAGGTTTAGTCTCTTGGCTTCCCGAAGATATTCTAGGTTCTTATGATCGGTCAATACCACAAATGGCTGCTGAGCTCCTTCCAACCAGTGTCTCCACACGCTAATTTGATGGCAAGTAGCTCTCGGTTACTGATGTCATAGTTCCTCTCCGCCGGGCTGAGTTTGCGTGAGAAGAAGTCACATGGATGGAGTTTGGCTGGAGTCCCCTGCTGCTGAGATAATACTGCCCCTACCCCGGTCGTGGAGGCGTCGACTTCTACGACGAAGGCCTGAGGGATGAACGAGGATAGGGGCACTGATGAAGGTCTCTTTCAAGGTGTTAAAGGCCTCCGTGGCAGATGGTGTCCAGGACAGTGATTTGGGCTTGAGTTTAAGGAAGTCAGTGAGCGGACCCAGGAAGCGTTGGAGTTCCTTGATCGACGTGGGTATGGGCCAATTTCGGATGGCGGTTACCATTCCCTCGTCCATTTTGATGCCATACTGGTCTATGTGGTAACCCAAGAACTTGACTGAAGATTGATGAAAGGAGCATTTCTCTGCTTTAAGGAACAAGTTGTTTTCCCTTAGCCGTTGGAGGACCTCCATAACATGCTGGCGATGTTCGGCCTCACTCCGGGAGTATATAAGTATGTCATCGATGTAAACGAGCACGAATTGATGGAGAAACTCCCGGAGTACCTCGTGCATAAAATCCTGGAATACGGAGGGGGCGTTAACAAGTCCATACGGCATGACACGATATTCATAATGCCCGGTAGATGTAACGAAGGCTGTTTTCCACTCGTCCCCCTCACGTATCCGGATGAGGTTATAAGCGCTGCGGAGGTCAAACTTCGTGAAGAGGCGAGCTCCGCGGAGTTGTTCTAGTGCAGCCGGGACGAGGGCAAGAGGATACCGGAATTGAACCGTGATCTTGTTCAGTGACCGATAGTCGATACAAGGCCTCAAACCACCGTCCTTCTTGGCCACGAAGAAGAAGCTCGAAGCAGCAGGGGATGTAGATGGACGGATGTAGTCTTGTTGTAGAGCCTCCTCAATATACTCCTCCATGGCCTTCTGTTCAGGAATGGAAAGTGGGTATATTCTTCCACGGGGCACTGGCTCACCCGGAAGCAGATCGATGGCACAGTCCCATGGTCGATGTGGAGGCAGCTTGGAAGCTCGTTTCGGGCAGAAAACGTCACTAAAGGGGGCGTAGCAGGATGGAACATCCACTGACTGTTTCTCCACCGGGCTCTCGATGGAGGTGGTGCAGATCTGGAGAGGAGCGGGAGTCTTCTTTGGAGGACGAGGCATATCTGGGAAACAGTCAGGGAAACAACTCTTGCCCCACTTCAGGACTTCTCCAGACTCCCAGGAGAGGATGGGATTGTGCTGCACTTACCACGGGCGCCCTAAGATAACATCAGCGGTGAAATCCTCCAGAACCAGTAAATTAAGATCTTCCTCATGAAGGAGACCCACGCGAATGTTCATCGGTTCAACCTGATGACGTAGGTGTTTACGACCCAACGGTTGACCCGCTACTGACTGGATCTGGTAGACCTTCGTGGTGTTCGTGGTTGGGAGGTTGAGCTGACGACTGAGGGTGCCTGCGATGACGTTAGCCGCTGAGCCAGAGTCGATGAGGGCAATAACTGGGAGAGAGACATCGCGAGCAGTAAGTTGCACAACCGTAGTGAGTGGGCACATATTGGAGACCTGCGGTGTGATGGCACTCACCATAAGTCGAGGTGGACGAACAGGGTAGGTAGGTATCGTGTGTCCAGAGGCACCGCAGTATAAGCACAAGCCCTGGGATAGGCGTCGATGTCTTTCCGTGAGAGAGAGTTGAGTGTAATCGACTTGCATGTGTTCTGGAACTGGTTCTGGAGGGCTGATGTTCTCTGGTCGGCGGAGGAGAGGATTAGAATGCGGAAGTGTCCGTTGATCCTCCATACAGGAATGCATACGGCTCGCCACTCTGATGGATAGTTGGATGAATCGCTCAAGCCCCATGGTGTCATCATATGCCGCGAGATGCAACCGCAAACGAGCCTCCAGTCCTTGACGGTAAGTGGTTAAGAGTGGGCTTTCATCCCATCCACTAGCAGCGGCCAGGGTCCGAAACTTTAAAGCATATTCATGAATTGGCATATTACCCTGTTGGAGATGGTAGAGCTGTTCGCCAGCTGTAGAGTCTCCGGCAGAGGTGCCAAAGACATCCCGGAGATGATTGGTGAAACCGCTTAGGGATTGGGTTACCGTGCCAGCTTGGCCCCAGATAGTCTCCGCCCATTGGAGAGCTTTTCCGTGGAGTAAGGCGATAATGAAGGCTATTTTAGCTCTTTCAGTGGGAAATAGATGTGTTTGCATCTCAAAGGCGAGCGAGCATTGGAGCAAGAATCCGTTGCATTCCTCCGCCCGACCAAAGTAGGGCGCCGGTCTGACCAAAGTCATTGGAGAGTATCGATGCTAGAGTCCAACAATGTCTGAACGAGACTGGACACTGAAGTGAGCTGGTGCTGGTGCTTATGAGTGCTGGGTGCTGAGTGATGAAACGACTTGCAGGTGGTGATGATTAATACTCAGGTGAATTGGTGAGCTGTGAATGGTTGGGTTGGGGAACCGGCTGTTCTGTGTCACCCACTGTGTATCCTTATGATGTTATGCCTGCTCGCTTTTTAAAGCAGGTTGTACACATTGTTGGTTCTGATGTGTTAAATTTTGTTAATCTGAGTCTGAGTACCGGAATAGTTCCTTATAGTCTGAAATGTGCCTTAATAATGCCAATTTAAAAAAAGCCTAATTCAGACATGTTGATTTTTTTTCTAACTTCAGACCTGTTTCAAATTTACCTTTTATGTCCAAAATGTTGGAGAAAGTTATTCTAGTTCAGCTACAAGTCTTTTTGAGATATAACAAAATATACTAAATATTCCAATCTGGCTTCAGGAAATTACACAGTACAGAAACAGCCCTCTTAAAAGTTTATAATGATATTTTAATGTCAACAGATGCTGGACATACTGTTGCTTTGATCTTACTAGACCTAAGCTCAGCTTTTGATTTGATTGATCACAGTTTATTACTTTCTCGTTTAAAAAATTATGTTGGTCTGAGAGGTACTGTTTTAAATTGGTTCCAGAGCTTCTTAACAAACCGAAAATTCTCTGTACGGACAGGACAATATACTTCTTCTAGTGCTCCTCTGACTTGTGGTGTCCCTCAGGGTTCCATTCTTGCCCCAACTTTATTCATTATTTATATGCTGCAGATGGGTTCTATTTTTAAAAAACATGATATTTATTTTCACTTATATGCAGATGATACGCAGTTGTATCTTTATTTTATACCTGGTGATAAAAATGCATTAGCAAAGTTGTGTGTATGTTTTGAGGTCCTTAAATTATGGCTTATGAGTAATTTCTTGACAATTAATGAAGGTAAAACCGAGGTGATTCTGTTTGGACCTAGTGATGCTCTATCTTTTAATTCTTATAATCTCGATATTGGTAATTTGGCCCAGTGAATAACTCCTTGTGAAAGGAACCTGGGTGTCTTATTTGATTCCAGTATAAAGTTTGATAAACAGTGTTGTCAGGTCATGCTTTTGTCATCTTCGATGTTTGGCTAAGGTTAAAACTCTTCTTTCAACACAGTCATTCGAAAATG
Organism: Schizopygopsis malacanthus; assembly: GCA_027474115.1. Taxonomy (NCBI): domain Eukaryota; kingdom Metazoa; phylum Chordata; class Actinopteri; order Cypriniformes; family Cyprinidae; genus Schizopygopsis; species Schizopygopsis malacanthus. The sequence continues at coordinate 34,220,629 of CM049872.1, forward strand.
TAATTCATGCACTTGTGACATCTAGATTAGATTATTGCAATTTGCTGTACTATGGGATAAATCAGTCCTCCATGAAGCGATTGCAATTGGTTCAAAATGCAGCAGCCAGGCTACTAACTGGCACGCGTAAATTCCAGCACAATACTCCCATTCTGACTACATTACAGTGGCTACCAGTTAAACTTAGAGTGGAATATAACATTTTAACATTGGTTTTTAAAGCACTTCATAATCTTGCACCAATCTACCTCACTGAGTTGTTGCAAACACACAAATCCGTGAGCCACTCAGATCTAGATTTTTGGGAACTTTATCAATTCCTAGGTCCAGATTAAAACACCGTGGCGATCGAGCCTTTGCAATTGTTGGTCCTACACTCTGGAACAAACTTCCGGTTGCCATCCGAACAACTTCCTCTCTATCTATTTTTAAAGTTATGCTTAAATGTCATCTTCTTGATTGATTTGCGGCAAGTCAATCAAGTCTTTTTGTATTTTTATATTGGGATTATTATTATTATTAATCATTAGTTTATAATTTTTCTCTGCTGTATTGTTGTTTACTTTGCTATGTAAAGCACTTTGGTCAACTTTAAGTTGTGTTTACATGTGCTATATAAATAAATAAACAAACAAACTATCAACCAACAGCCATGCAGTGACTGTATGCTACCTGTGCCAATAACAGATATGAAAATGAAGATGTATGGTATATGCATCAAGTGCTCATAGATTTTAGGGCTGAAATATTATTCAAATTTTATCTAGCATTATGCATAAAAACTGGGATCCATTGATTCTGTTAGAATGAAAGAAAGTGTGCAGTTGTGTATATATTGTATTTGTTTTACAATGTGAACCGGCTTAGAATGACTTTTCACATTAGTCCAAGGTTGCTGATCTCTCGTCTTTGAAGGTCACACATCCCAATCTCTCCTGTCCTCCATTGTTGCCCATCTGCAGTGTCTCAATGAGCATGTACTAGGTCACTCTCAGTGCCTGCCAGCCGCCAACAACCTTTCGACAGAGAACAATCTGACTCTCAGATGTTTGCCTGAAGGTTTGTGTGCATTTATGAACTTGCATCTATACATGTATATTTTGCTTACCTTCTTCATATTCTCTCCTATCCCTATCTATTTACCCTGTTTCTCTCTCTGAACTACTGTCTTATTGACCCTTGTTTCTCTCTGTTTATCCTCCATACAGTCTCTACAGAGTAATGCATTGGAAAAAACAACATGTATATACACATTGTGGTGCTGGTCTTCAGAAACAGAGGAGTTGAAAACAGATGTTGTGGAAAAAAATGCATTTAAATTTTATGTATGTATCTTTAAATACTGGCCTTTAAAATGACTACATAACTGCATGAACATCATAATTTGCAGCAATGACACTAGTTTTATTTTAGTTTAGTTTGTTTTATTAGTGCTGGAACACTGATAATAATTCAAGTTATAGTTAGTAAAACTATAAAATATGGTGGACTTTGATATACACACATGGCTTTTAAGTCAAAAACATGCTTTACGAAGTATGTGAACACTTATGTTTATGCTTTTCAATGTATTGCAAGCATGCATCCCAACTAGTTAAGCATTAACACGCCCGTAAGTTAATAATTAACTGAACATATAGTAAAGGAACAATAATCATTATTTATGTTGTAATTAAGCATGAACACATCAGAAATGCAGTACTTTTGTAGTACTTTATTACTGGCAACTTCTGGCTTATTCTGGTGAATAAACTTGAACATCACTCAAGAAGTGCCATACAAATCAATAATTATTGTGCATATACTTTTCAATTTAGAACTGGGGTTAATTTGTCTAATTCATATTGTTCAGTGTACTTAATACATCGCAAATCACAGAAATAAAACCATACGTTAATGACTCACTACATATAAAAAAAACTGTTTAAGTTGTAAAAAATTACTGAAGTGGTGACACTGTTTTCGATACAGAACAGACATTCTGCTGACTGTGGAATAATGTGATTGTTATGTGGCTCATGTTGTAACACAAACCTGTTTAGGTGTAATACTGAGTGATCTGACAGTTGATTGCGGTTCAGTAAATGTGGTCACAGACACATAGTGTCACAGATCGTCCAGGCTCCCACGCCAGCCAACCACAATGCACATCATCACCTGAGTACTAATGGAGCACACCTGCACGTAATCTAAACCTCATCAATCAGCACTATAAAGCCATGCACCTCACTGCACACAAATGTCCGGTCACGTTTCTATGAAGACTCTTGAAGCTATCTCAGATATATACCTGATACTAACCTTCCTGTTTACCTACCTCCTGTGTCTTACATTTACATTTATGCATTTAACAGACGCTTTTATCCAAAGCGACTTACAATTGCATTCAGGTTATACATGTTCATTAGTATGTGTGTTCCCTGGGAATCGAACCCACAACCTTTTGCTGCTAAAGCAATGCTCTACCACTGAGCCACACAGGAACACAGTCTTCTCCAGCGTTGTGTCCTCCGATCTCCTGTGTCCAGTTTGTCCAGTGATCTCCTGTTGATTCATCCAAGTCTCATATTGAGGTGTGTGTTCCTCCCGCGTCCACGAGTTCCTGTCAAGACATAATACCCCAGTTATCTATTCATCATCCCTTGGATCCGCTACTTAGAGTATCATACTTACAAACCGTTCATCTGCATTACTCTGCTGTTTTAATAAACCCTGTGCATTTGAATGAACCCTTTGTGTGAAGTCTGCTTCCGTAACAGAAGACCGGACCTACACCGAAGACACAGCATGAGTAATCCCGATCCATTCCAGGAACTCGTGGACAGTTCTTGTTCATTCATCACCACCAACACCACCAGCACCTCAGGAACCGGTATCCCCTCTTCTTTGATTCCTCTGATTTCTAGTCCCATGGCCAAACCAGCGCCATTCACTGGTGTGGCAGAGGAGTGCAACGGGTTCATCCTGCAATGCTCATTAGCCCTAGAGATGCAACCGCATCTGTACCCCACCGAAAGTTCCAAAATAGCCTTTATATTATCACTCTTAATGAGAAGAGCACTACAATGGGCTGAAACGATCTGGTCTCAAGCAGGCACTGTTACCCAGTCACTTAATAACTTCATCTCTCATTTTCGGGATGTCTTTCGCCGATCCACTGGCGATCCATCCATCAGTGATCAGCTGTACCATCTCCACCAAGGATCCAAGTCCATCCATGATTATGCCCTCCAATTCAGGACCCTAGCAGCAACCAAATGGATAGAATGAGCGGTCTCTCCTCACCACCTACCGTCAGGGGTTGGAGCCCCCGATTGCAGCTGCCGCTCGCTTGTTATGATGACTCCCACGGCTTGAAAAATTTAATCCAACTTTCCATCCGATGTGTCACTCGTATGCTATCTAGCTTTGAGGAGTAACTGCAATTAACCCGTTGCACTCCCTATTCTCGCCACCCAGATGCAAACCACCCTCCAGAACCAATTCATGAACTCATGCAGACGGATATGACTCGTCTATCTTTTGCTGAGCAGCAGAGGCGGACAAATCAGAAATTATGTTTATATTGTGGAACCGGTGGGCATATGATATCCTCATGCCCAGTTCGCCCTCCTCGACTCCTGGTGAGTGCTATTCAACCGGTCATGCAAAATATGAAACCACTCTCCACTGTTGTATTGCTTACTGCCTCTGACATGTCTCTTCCAGTCCATGCCCTCCTTGACACAGGGTCCGCTGGGTACTTCATACCAGGGAGCATCTGCCGCCAGCTCAAACTCCCAACCAATACCAGCCAAACCGTTTACCAAGTCCAGTCGATAACAGAGAAACCCATCAGTCGCAGTAAAGTGAGGTTCAGTGTGGAACCTCAGTGGCGAAGCTCCATTCAGCTGAGGATTGGACAGCTTCATGTGGAGAACATCCAGCTACTGGTTCTAGAGGGAGCGACAACGGATATCATACTCAGGCGTCCGTGGTTTGCACAACATGAACCTCAGATTTCTTGGCGCACCGGAGAAATCCTGAAGTGGGCCACCCAATGTTTCCCAGATTGTTTTCCATGCCTCCCTCGACCATTTCCCAGTACAACCAAGATCATTACTTTGAATTCCACCTCCATCGAGAGCCCTATAGAGAAACAATCCATTGACATACCCACCTGCTATGCCCCCTTCAGTGACGTCTTCTGCCTGAAGAAGGCCTCTCAACTACCTCCTCATCGGCCATGGGACTGTGCGATCGACCTCCTATCAGGTGAGCCAGTGCCCAAGGGGAAAATATACCCATTGTCACTTCCCGAACAGAAGGCCATGGAGAAGTATATCGAGGAGGCACTAAAGCAAGGTTACATCCGCCATTCAACGTCCCCTGCTGCTTCGAGTTTTTTCTTTGTGGCCAAGAAGGACAGAGGCTTGCGGCCTTGCATATATTACCGGGCACTAAACAACATCACAATAGAGTTCCGTTATCCCCTTTCTCTCATCCCAGCAGCCCTAAAACATCTTTGCGGCGCCACCATCTTCACCAAGTTAGACCTCCACAGCGCGTAAGCTCCTAGGTGTGAACGTAAGTCTGTCTTCTGGATACCATCCCCAGACAAACAGGCAGATGGAGAGGAAATTGGGCGCTTCCTACGAACCTTCTGCCACGGCCACCAGGACTCTTGGATCCAGTTTATTGGTTGGGCCGAGTATGCTCAGAATTCCCTGCGTCAACCTTCCACTGGACTCACTCCCTTCCAATGCGTACTCGGTTACCAACCACCGCTATTCCCCTGGTCTGGAGAACTGTCAGAAATACCCAGTCGACAACTGGTTCCGACAGAACGAGAGGGTCTGGGACGATGCCCACCATCAGCTCCAATGTGCAGTACGCAGGCACAAGATGACAGCAGACCTTCGAAGGTCCGAAGCTCCCCAGTATCAACCAGGACAGAAGGTCTGGCTGTCAATGAGGAACATCCGTATGCGCCTGCCCTGCAAGAAACTTACTGCCAGATATGTTGGCCCCTTCACCATCCTGAGGCAAATCAACCCAGTCACCTTCCAACTGCAACTCCCTCCATGATACAAAATTAATTCCACGTATCACTCCTAAAACCTTACCACTTTCCTGTTTCTCCCTCCACAGAGCCTGGTCCGAGTGAAGAACCCCCTCTCCTGCAGATTCTGGAAGACAGAGCCATCTACGAGGTCAAGGAGTTCCTGGATTCCCAGCGCCCAGGGGAAGAGGTAGACCACCACGACCTTCGGTTTCCTCTGCCTTCTGGAGCGGGCCGTGGAGAGGGGGGTAGTGTCACAGATCGTAATCTAAACCTCATCAACCAGCACTATAAAGCCACACACCTCACTGCACTCAAACGTCCGGTCGCATTTCTACGAAGTGGACTCCTGAAGCTATCTTGGATATATACTTGTTACTAACCTTCCTGTTTACCTACCTCCTGTGTACTCTCCAGCGTTGTGTCCTCCGATCTCCTGTGTCCAGTTTCTCCAGCGATCTCCTGTCGATTCATCCAAGTCTCATATCGAGGTGTGTGTGGTTCCTCCCACGTCCACGAGTTCCTGTCAAGACATAATACCCCAGTTATCTTCTCATCATCGCTTGGATCCGCTACTTAGAGTATCATACTTACAAACCTTTCATCTGCATTACTCTGCTGTCATAATAAACCCTGTGCATTTTAATTAACCCTTTGTGTGAAGTCTGCTTCCAAAATAAATAGTAGTTGTCTTATTTATTTATTCGCTCTGGAGAAGAACAAGAGTCGACTGTAAATACCATTTCAAGTACAATTATTGCAAGTCATCCTATTCTAACCATAACAACCATAACCTAACAGTCTATTAATACTCTACTAAAATTAGTTTAAATGGTGACAAAGTTTCTTGCAGTCAAAATGTATGTGTAACCCTAAAACGCATTTACTATACACTCAGTTAACCAATAATTGGTGTCTTATTTCTGTTCTTTATCCTTTTAGATGTTTGAAAAGTAGCAAATGAAAGAAATAAATATTGGCTAATATGTCTTTACTATATGTTCAGCTAATCATTAACTGTCGGTGTGCTAATGCTGTACCATCGCATATTTATGGACCATTAAAATAAAGTGTTACTTTATTTTCATGTCTCCTTTACCTTTTTATTTTGCTGTCCAAAATATATGTGACCCTATTGTTTTTTCCCTGCTGTCCATGACCATGTCAGAATTTATTCATTATTTGGTCATGACCTATTAGGGAACCACTACATTGTATTGTATTCCTTGCTTAGAACTTCATGATGCTTTACCTGCATTCTTTAATTATTTGTTGAATAGGGTTTTCTAATTGATTTATGCAAAGAAGCTGTCTACACCTTTATACCTTACCACACATTTCCCTTATTCAAATCCTCTTCTCATCTCTGTATATGTGAAACATGTTTGCTCTCGTGCACATTTCTTTCTCATCAGATGGAAGCAAGCAGAGAGCAGGGGAAGCCCTCTCACCTCACTCTGCATTCTGCCAAATTAGCATATTCATGAGAACCAACATGCATTATACATAAGATCCTGAGGGGAAACAGAGGAATGACACATGCACACACACACACACACACACACACACACACACACACAGTATAAAGAGAATGACAAAGCTGTAGGTACACAATCAGTGATAGCAAGTATTAAAAGCAGTTAACGGTCAATATTTATTATTATTATTATTATTAAATTGAAAAAAAAATGTTTTGTATGTGTTCCAGTCTATGAAGGATAATTATTTCCCAACTGATTATATTTAAGTATTTAAGTTAAGAAGTTAGTTTAGCACTAAGTCAAACTACATTCTCTATGCAATAACACAAGAAAAGCACTGAATCCAAGATTGCACGCCTCTGATCTGTATCAGATGGCTTGAGTACCAGATTGAGTTCTTTGTCAAGGATTATTGTCCCATGATTATTTTTTATTTTTTATTTTTTTTCCTGCATGTGTTATTATATTTGTTTTAAATGTCAGTAGCATTAAACAGTCTGTGGTTTGCACATTAAACCATGGTGACCTGGGGTCCCACATTACACAATATTTCACTAGGTAGAATAGCAACAACTCTGTCTTGTTTACAAACCACATGTGGAAGTGATACAGGAAATGCCATTTTCTGTTGTATCTGTTGTATTGTGGTTCGCAAGAAGCTTGCATTACCCGACATTCTCGGGTATGTTTAAGGGTAAGTTAGCAATAAACTCACCATTCAGTTCCCAAAACGGAGGTAACTTTCAGGGCATGGAAGTTGCCATAGCAACTTGAACATAAGCTGCTCCAGAGTAAGTTCTGTTTCAGGGTTAGTTTATGTCAGAGCAATCAGCTAACATGTGCCCTATTGATCAGACTCCAGTGGGCGTATATTATGTAAAAAATATACAATATTATAGTATATATATATATATAGTGGGCAGTCGTGGCCTAATTGATAGAGTGTTGGACCGAGGTTGTGGGTTTGAATCTCGGGTCCGGCAGGAATTGATGGTGGGGGGAGTGACTAACGAGCGTTCTCTCCACCTTCAATACCACGACTGAGGTGAGACCCTTGAGCAAGCCACCGAACTGCTCCGTGTGTGTGTTTACGGTATGTGTGTTCACTACTGTGTGTGTGCTTGGATGGGTTAAATGCAGAGCACAAATTCCGAGTATGGGTCACCATACTTGGCCACACGTTCAAAAATCAAATATATATATATACAGTATCTCACAGACGTGAGTACACCCCTCATATTTTAGAAATATTTTATTATATATTTTCATGGGACAACAATGAAGAAATGACACTTTGCTACAATGTAAAATAGTTAGTGTACAGCTTGTATAACATCAACTCTGCCGTGCGACTCCACCGGGCAGGGACACTGGCAAGGGATATAAGTATCGCTTTTTATTTATCCTCTTTCCTACAACTTGTTTCACTTCTGTTTTAGTTTTTATAACCAATTCTTACTATGTTTTCAGATCAATACTATCACTACCACTCGCAAACCACGCATCACACACTGTAGACAGCGCAATCCTAACAACCTGCGCACTTTGCCTATGTCTGCTAATACAATACTTTCTTTATATATATTGGTCTCTGGAATTGTCAGTCTGCTGTCAAAAAAGCTGATTACGTTACTTCCATTACTAGTCATTCAAGGCTAAACCTCATGGCCCTGACAGAGACCTGGATCAAACCAGAGGACAATGCTACACCTGCAGCACTCTCCAATAATTTCTCCTTTTCCCACACCCCCTGTTTGAGTGGAAGAGGTGTAGGTACTGGTCTGCTCATCTCTAATAATTGGAAATTCACTCCTTTATCATCTCTGAGTATTAACAGCTCCTTTGAATCACAAATTAATTTTGTAGTTGTTTATCGTCCTCCAGGACCACTAGTTAACTTGGTGGAAGAATTAGATTTGTTGCTCTCAACCTTTCTTGAGGATGTTACTCCCTTAGTTATACTTGGAGACTTCAACATCCACCTAGATAAACCTCAGGCTGCAGACTTCCACACTCTACTTGCCTCTTTTGATCTCAAGAGAGTGTTAACTACAGCTACTCACAAATCAGGCAACCAACTGGACCTTATTTACACACTACACTGCTCCACTGATCATGTGCTGGTTACTCCACTGCACACCTCGGACCACTTCCTCCTCACTCTTAACCTCAACATGATTCCTGACACATCACATACCCCTCCACATGTCACTTTTCGACATAACTTACGCTCACTCTCACCCTCCCGGCTATCTGCTATGGTTTCATCTTTGCTTCCTCTCCTTAAACAGTTATCATCTCTTGATGCTAACAGTGCTACTGACACTTTATGTTCCACTCTGATGTCTTGTTTTGATACTTTCTACCCCTTAACTTCCAGGCCAGCACGCACCACTCCTTCTGCCCCTTGGCTATCTGTTGTTCTCCACGAACATCTTTCTAAATATTTAATTTATATTGATCACTCTGACTTCTCTGTTAATGTCTCCACTGCTAAAAGGACATACTATCATGACAAAATTAACAATTCGCCTAACTCTCGCATGCTCTTTAAAATATTTTCCTCCCTCCTTTGTCCTCCTCCTCCCCCTCCTTCATCAACTCTAACAGCTGACGACTTTGCCACATTCTTCATTAATAAAATTACAAACCTCACTGCACAATTTTCCACACCACAATCTGTCAAACATATCTTACCAGCAAGTATTAAGTCGTTCACATACTTCTCTCCACTCTCTGAGACAGAAGTTTCTAAACTCATCCTTTCCAGTCATCTTACTACTTGTCCGCTTGATCCAATTCCATCTCATCTCCTTCAAGCCATTTCTCCTGCAGTTGTTCCTGCACTCACTCATATCTTTAACACATCCCTTCACACTGGATTTTTTCCCTCAGCATTTAAACAGGCTCATATAACCCCACTTCTTAAAAAACTCAACCTAGCTAAGACAGAACTGCTTGTGATTTCAGCAAACCCATCGTTTCATCACAATTTCACCTTCCAATTGTGTTCATCAAACATAACTCCCTCAAAAACAGCCAGAAACCTTGGAGTTATGATTGATGATAAGCTGAAATTCTCAGATCACTTTACTAAAACTGCCCGGTCCTGCAGATTTGCATTATATAATATTAAGAAGATCAGGTCCTTTCTCTCGGAACATGCAAAACAACTCCATGTTCAGGCTCTTGTTCTGTCCAGACTTGACTATTGCAATGCTCTCTTGGCAGGTCTTCAGCCAGTTCCATAAAACCTCTACAATTATTCCAAAATGCTGCTGCAAGATTAATCTTTAATGAGCCGAAAAGAACGCACCTCACATCAATTTGCGCTGGCTACCAATAGCTGCTCGCATTAAATTCAAGGCATTAATGTTTGCCTACAGAACCCCCTCTTGCTCTGCACCCCTTTACCTAAATGCATTACTTCAGACTTATATGCCCTCTAGAAGCTTTCCTTCTGCAAGTGAATGATGCATTATTGTACCATCCCAAAGAGGCACAAAATCACTTTCACTGACTTTTTCATTAACTGTTCCCTTCTGGTGGAATGGCCTGCCTAACTCAATCCGAGCAGCTGAATCCTTACCCATCTTCAAGAAACGTCTAAAAACACATCCCTTCCATCTTTATTTGACCCTCTAACTCTAGCACTCTCAAATCTAATTTTATTTTATCTAATCTGTCTTCTTTTTAATAAAAAACCCCACACATTTGACCCTCTATCAGCTGCATATTTATTCTCTAACTGCTATCTTTTCTTGTAAAACTAACACTAGGTTTCTGTTTTATATATTCTATATACTCGTTTTCTAAAATAAACAAAATAAAAAAACTTCCTATGTGTACTGCCTTAGGCTAACCAAGACTTGTAATAGCACTTGTTTGGAGGTTTTTGCTCTTTTGTTGGTTTTGATTGCTTCTATAATGTCCTCATTTGTAAGTCACTTTGGATGAAAGCATCTGCTAAATGACTAAATAAATAAATAAATAACAGTGTAAACATGCTGTCCCCTCAAAATAACTCAACACAGCCATTAATGTCTAAACCGATGGCCACAAAAGTGAGTACACCCAGTGTCGTGTACAGGCCTCTGGGGGGACTGGGGCGAAATGGAGGGCAGAGGAGGGCACAATCGAGGACCGGGTGGGGGTGGGTTGGTAGGTGATGTTGTTCCTCCTCGGTTAGGGGTATCACGATTCACGATTTTATCACGATTCTTTGTCATCTTGGTTTTTCAATTTTGCAAGTTGTTTGAGCATCACAGCAAATTTGAGCCAAGCTAATTTCCCTATCATAAAGAAAAAGCATTTTAAGGTAACAAAATATTAAAAAGTATGGCAGTGTCACGACTGAAGCTCCCGTACCACCCCCTCTGCACCACCAGAGGGAGCCGTCCCCTGAAAATTAACTCACATTCGGACTCAGTTTCCCATCATTCCTCATACCTGGGCCTGATTGTCTTGCCACACCTGCACCTCATTCACACACACATATAAGCAGCACACTTCCATGCACTCATTGCGAAGTCTTGATTTGCCCCGGCTGTCACTTCTGAGCGTTACTACACGTGTTTATTTTTCCGGTTATTGCCTTGATCCTCGACTCTGTGATTCTTCTCTGGTTGCCCTGACTCGGACTGTTTCCCTGGACTCTGATATTAGCCGCCTGCCCTGATTACTCTGCCTGGTTATCTGACTACGTTTCTGCCCTGTCTACCCTGTTTCCATTGCTGGTGATTGACCCTGTTCTGTTCGACCATTCTAATAAACAAAGCTGCAAATGGATCCCGCTCGATCTGATGTGTTACAACAGGCAGATATTTAGGCAAAAGTTGGTGAAGATAAAAATCTTTGTCAATATTTTATGAATGAATGATGCGTTTATATAGCGCTTTATTGTGTATTGTTGTGCATGCAAAGCGCTTTACAATCATGTGTGTAGCATCCACTTGGATGATGTGACGGCTCAAACAGGACAATGGCACCAGTGCGCTCACCACACACCAGCTACAGGTGAAGAAGAGAGAGAGTCAGAGCCAATCAAGTGTATGGGGATTATTAGGAGGTCATGATTGACAAGGGCCAGTGGAGGGAATTTGGCCAGGACACCGGGATTACACCCCTACTCTTTAGGAGAAGTGCCATAGGATTTTTAATGACCACAGAGAGTCAGGACATCGGTGTAACGTCTCATCCGAAAGATGGTGCTTTTTGACAGTATAGTGTCCCTGTCACTAAACTGGGGCGTTAGGACCCACACAGACCACAGGGTGAGCACCCCTTGCTGGTCTCACTAACACCTCTTCCAACAGCAAACCTAGTCTCCCATTCAGGTACTGACCAGCTCAACCCTGCTTAGCTTCAGTGGGCAACCAGACTTGGGCTGCAGGGTGATAGGGCTGTGGATTTGTTGTGAAAAAAATTTGAACAGAGATACACATTACAAATACATAATATACAAACAACATAAACAGTGTTTTATTTTCAGGTGGGCCATAGGTGTATGTTGCAGGAGAATTCAAGAAATGGAAACAAATATAAAAATAAAACACTATATAGATTGATTCATATTAAACAAACCATATCAAGTTTTTGTTACATTTTTTAAAATGTAAAATTTTAGATTTTTATCTGTGTTTTGTGTTTTATTAAAATTAAAGGAATAATTCACCCAATAATTAAAATAGGCTAGTGTTTTATTTATATACCTTCATTTACTCAAAAATTGTTTTAAACCTGAGTTTCCATGTTCTGCTAAACATAAACACTATTTTGAAGAAGGTGGAAAACCAAAAAGTTACTGGTCCACAGTGTTCCCTATACTGTCAAAGTCAATGTGGACCAGCAACTGTTTGGTTACCCACATTTTCAAAATGTCTTCTTACTGATGTCAATGTTTGTGGTGCTGTACAGTATATTGATACGGCGGCACCAGAACTGCAGCTGATAGAATGTGTACTGTAGCATGATACAACAATATTTCTTCAAAAGCAGATCGTGGAGACATCTTTATCAGGGCCGCAGCTGGCCAAATGGGTGCCATAAGCAGGATTTTATTGTTGTGCCCGCTCCCTCAAATATTCTATTACTTCCTATTATGGAAGTAAAAAATAAAACACCTAATATACAGTAGGTGTAACGAATCCGGCCTCTGTGGTTCCCCCTGATCGTCACCAGAGGTCACCATCACCCGACTTCTATTGACTTCTCTTTTCGAACTCCATTTCCCATCATCCTGTACCAGGACTCTGATTGCTAGTTCACCTGATGCTCATCTATGGGACTCCTTAAGCCACACTCACACGCACGCACTCATTGCGAAGTGTCTTGTATTGCCTCGGCTGACATTTCTGAGCGTTCTCATCTTTCTCTGGTTGATCATTGTGTTTTGACTCTGGACTGTTTCTCTTGTTTTGGATTGATATCTGCCTGCCTTTTGACCCTCTTGCCTGCCTTGATACTCTACTCTTGTCTCTCCTCTGATATCCCTGTTACTGTTACCCACCACTGCCTGTACGACTGTGTTAACTCGTATTAAAGCTGCAAATGGTTCCCCACTCTGTTGGCTCATCATTACAGAAGACTTTGCCAGAACTCCATCAGCAGTCTACAGACTCTCTACTGAAGTCTCTGCTCAGGCCAACGTGCTGGTCGCTCATCAACAACAGCTAGTACGCCTCTTGTCTCTCACGGAGGAGCTGGTAACAACTTTACAAACATTACGCTATCTCCATCTTAGTCTGCCCCGCCACAGCCACCAGTGGACCCAGACCCTCAAGCACTGCTTCTGAGCCACTCCACGGCCAGTCCCCGCTTAGCTTAACTGGAGAAATTCGATGGCACCCCAGCTAAATGTAAGGGTGTTTTGCTTCAATGCTCCTTGTTTGCCTCACAACAACCTGTGTTATATCTCACAGAAGAAAGTCGTATTGTTTTTTTATGCTCTCTCTTGACTGGTAAAGCATTAGACTGGGTTAACGCAGTGTGGAATTTCAATCGTCCAGCCTTTACCTCATTTGAAAGTTTTTGCAGCGCTTTCGAGTGGTTTTTGACCTCCCTGAGGGAGGAGATGGAGCGGGTGAACATATTCTCACATTGAAACAAGGGAGAAATACAGCAGCGGAGTTTGCTCTGGCTTTTCGCACACTGGCTGCACAAACTGGATGACTTGATAATCCCTTAAAGCTGCATTTTTGCAGGAGATTGAGCCCGGAGTTGCAGAATGAACTCGCTTGTCGAGACGAGGGAAATACTTTGGATCAACTGATTGATCTTGCCATTCGCATCGACAATATGATTCGCTCCAGGAGACCAGGCAGGGGTTTTACTTTCTGTTCACTAAGCCCTCCAGTTGTGCCTGAGCAAGAGGCCATGCAAGTGGGACTCACACGCATCTCTCCTGAGGAAAAAGATCGCTGGTATCGTGAAAATATTTGTCTCTACTGTGGCCAGGCCAGTCATGTGAAAATCTCCTGTCCAAACATACCCAAGCAGCATGCTTCCTCTGTGATGAGTCAGTCATTTAATTCTTCAAAATGTGTCAAAGTGCCTGTTAAACTAGCCTTTAATGATGGCGTGATTGAGACAGTGGCCTTACTTCTCACGAAAGCTAAATCAAGCCGAACAGAACTATGATGTGGGAAACCGTGAGCTACTAGCAATGAAGGCAGCCTTTGAGGAGTGGCGACACTGGCATGAGGGATCCAGATTTCCCTTCTCAGTTCTCACTGACCATCGCAACCTGGAATGCCTTCGCAGCGCAAGGAGACTCAATCACAGACAGGCTAGGTGGGCACTTTTCTTCACACAGTTTCAGTTCACAGTAACTTATCATCCTGGTTCCAAAAACACCAGAGCAGATGCACTCTCTCGCCAAATTGAGTCAACACTTCAGCCTCTTTCACCTGATCACATCTTGCCCACCACTCTCATTGTAGCTCTGGTGCAGTGGGATGTTGTAACTGAGATCGCGGAGACGCAGGGCACAGATCCCATACCTACTGAATGTCCACCCAACAAGACATTTGTACCTCCTTCCTTGAGGACCCGAGTCATTCAACAGGTTCATGATCTTCCCAGTTCCGGACATCCGGGAATAACTGCATCCATCCAACTTCTCTCAAATAAATTCTGGTGGTACACACTTCGCACTGATGTCATTGCATTCATCAAGAATTGTGTAACCTGCAACACTTCCTAATCCTTGGCAAATGTTGATCGTCTGGTGACGATCAGGAGGAACCACAGAGGCCGGATTCGTTACAGAGTAACAGGTTCGCGATCCTACTGGCACTGGTCTCGCTATAGTTGTCGTTATAGTTGCGCCGCCTCTACTGCCGTGACATCATCGTAAACGCGCCACAAACAAACTCACAACAAAGAAAGGAGACGGAATAGTGTTCTTCACTCTCGGCATGTGGATGTTTTTAACAGCAATGGAGATGTCTATGAGAATGCTTGGGATTTACCCCCAGCAGCAGAGACTGTGGTGACAGTGACACGGGCTGTAGATGAGGAGAGCAGGGATGTTCGTGTAGGTGTGCTGCATTACTTGATTAAGTTAGTTAACTACTCATGTAGCATGTTCTGTAAAGTGAATTATCAATAAACTTTTGAATATTTCAAAATGTACAATGTATCCCTTGTTTTTTTTATTTATGTGATGGTTTTTATAATCGTGGCATTAATCATTTGTCTTTCCCTTTCAGGGAACTCAGTTGCGTCAGCTTTATGCTTCGGGATGCTTTGCGTGATAAGTCTTGAAGCACACATGTGAAATCAATCCAAGGTGTAATTGGGACGTCAGAGCGGGTGACGTCACAAACCAGGAGGCTATAAAGCCTACCCAAACAAAGCTTTCACTAGCTTTTTGTGTCTTCACAAGCGCTCTATGTGAATCTGTCTGTCTATTTGGTGTTGTCTGTCAATATTCATTAGAAAGAAAGTGTAGCTATGGCGAGCAAGCAACAGCAAGCAGCTTATGATGTGTGTTCGTCCCTGCCCGTGTTATTTAACGGGTGGGGATACACACATTCTCTGTATTGCTTGTTGGGGAGAGGAGCACACACAGTCAGCATTCGAGAGCGCTGGCTGTGAGCACTGCGATATGCTTACGGACGCTCCGATCCCGCCTGGCGTTTTTTCGCGAGGACGCTCAGGCTCGCGTTTCCCAGGGCTCTGGTCCCGCTGCTGCCGAGGCACAGCGAAGGCTGTGGTCCTGGGCTTCGCAAAACGGATCTGTCAGCAAAGGTAGAGACGGGCACCGCCCTATCTCTGCCTTCACCTGACGGGTTCAGTGCTTCGTATCAGGGTTAGGAAGCACGCGCTGCGGTTTCATCCGCCCCGATCGAAGCACATACACTGCAGCTATCTCTTTCTGAGGAATTAAATGCTGCCAATGCAAGAGATACTGAGGATTCGCCACCTCAGTCTCGTGCTTATGAGGAGCTGGTTGAGGTTTTGACGAGAGCGGTTGAGAAATTATGTAATGATTGGCCAACAGAAAGGGAAGGCATTCGTTCAAGAGGCAACTTGACGAACGCTTTTTACCTTCTCGTGCACAACCTCAACGCCGGGGATTACCATTTTCCCTGATCTCCACACCGAGGTGTCGAGATCATGGGAGAAACCGTTTTCTTATAGAGCTTATAGTACACAAGCATCACACTATTCCTCTATATTACATAAAAATATATAAAGAAATAGCACGGTTATGGAGAGATGCCTAAAGTGGAAGAGACGCTCGCGAGCTATCTCTCCCCTGAATCATCTTCATCTATTAAATCCCCAATATTACCCACTAAACCAGTGAGAATTACATCAGTACTTGTGGGAAAGGCTTATTCAGTGGCTGGTCAGGCAGCAGCATGTTTACACACGATGTCGCTGTTGCAAGCCTACCAGGCTGAGTTATTAATAGATCTCGATGAGGGCGAGGGTATTAGTCCGAACCAGGAGCGTAGCCAGAAAGGAGACTCTGGGTGTGCATCAGAAAAACTGGGTGTGCCACATTTATTGTCAGATTAATGCGCAAAAAAAAACAAAAAAACAAGCATGCTTATTGGGTATTAATATGTTAATTTAACCATTTCATTTTTGTGTAGGCTACATGTGTCTGTTAACCTATTCTCCATTTTGGATGTCTTTGAAAATCACTATTTTATATCTGCAACAAAGTGAGTGTGTGTGTGTGTGTGTGTGTGTGTGTGTGTGTTAGCATGCGTGCTGTATATTTAGTATTATTAAACCTTTCATTTCTGCGTATGTCTGTGTGTCTGTGTTTGTATGCTTACTGTTTATTAAGCATTTTTAAACCTTTCATTTCTGCGTGTGTGTGTGTGTGTGTGTGTGTGTGTGTATGTGACAGAGAGAGAGACAGTTTTAATGAATTCTCCATTGTGAATGTGTTCAATTGTCAGCCCTGCATTTCACATTGGCCTACCAGGGGTCTTCAACCCTGCTCCTGGAGAGCTACGTCCTACAGATTTCAGCTCCAACCCCAATCAAACACACCTGAACCAGCTAATCACAGTCTTCAAGGCTACTTGTTAATTTCAGACAGGTGTGTTGGAGCAGGGTTGGAACTGAAATCTGCAGGATGGTAGCTCTCCAGGAGCAGGGTTGGAGATCCCTGATATAAACTCTTAAAAAGAGAAGACTTGCAAAGAGTATTGTCACATGTCATTTATTTCATATATCTATATCTGCAACAAAATATGTGTGCATGTATATGAGTGTGTCTGTGTGTGTATCTGTGTAAGCAAGCTTAATGATTATTAATATGATAGTTTAACCATTTCATTTCTATTTGTGTGTGTGTGTGTGTGTGTGTGTGTGTGTGTGTGTGTGTGTGTGTTTCTGTGAGCCTATTGTCCATTTTCGATGAGTTTCACTGTCAGCTATGCATCCAGCTATGTTGGCCTAGACCCTAAAAGCATACCACCTTAGGCCTTCAAATTCTTGAACCCTGGTTATCGCTGCTTGCAGCTATATTGTTTTTGTTGTTTTTTTCCATTTTCCGAAGCTTTCTCGCTCAAGAGGGTCACCGACAATCACATACAGTATAACCTACAACAGCTCTTTAACTGCGCTCTAGTCAAACGCGCTCACTGTAGCCTAATCATTAACTACACACATCATAAACCCCTTTTAGGCAAGTACAATTTATGTCACATATTTTAATAAGACTAAACTCCTATTTAACCTGATGATCACAGGTTTAATAAAAATGCATTTTAAGTTTCTAATTATAACACCGCATTTCCACGATTATTCAAACAACGAACACATTATACAGTGAGCAAAGCACATTTACTTTATCAAAGAATAATCATTGACTTCAGTGACTAGGCTATGCAAAAATCTATTATGTAAAAACAGCTGTAGCTGCTACTAAATAAAAACAAAATGCTTTTAAATAATCCCTCCTTTTTTAAATCATTATCATTTTGCACATCCTGCAATGGTGACTTAAACTGTACATGGGCCTACATATAATGTTCCTTTGAAATTACTTTTGGTGGAATAAACAATCTTGAATAGATGTCTTGCAAGACACATTAGAGAAAGCAGTAAAATATTTGTTATACATTACATTCAGGATCGCCAACAACATAGCACAGTACATTTAATGGTGCCTGTTAGCTGCTCAAAGGGTGAGATGGCGTGGTCTGGCCTTGAATGCCTTAATTATGTTATTATTATTTATTTATTTTTGAAAATAATTTAAAATTGTAATTAAATTTTAAATTAACAAATATTGTAAGCACTGCTTGATCTGTAAATTGTGAGGTCCCGGAACAAAGCGGGGTAATGAATCCGTCCGGCAAGTTTTTTTTATATTATTATTGAACTTTCAAAAATACAAAATTCAACAGCCAGTTCATATATATATATGCTTTTATTTATGTAGGCTACACAGAGAAACAATAGAGAAACAAGATGTGCTTTCTGCCGTCTCATGCAGTCTCCGTGAAATGGAGCGTCACAGCAATGAACCGGCTACTTTATTAAACGAACGAACCAACCAAAAAATACCAATCTTTAATTACGTAGTTGGAATGAAAAGGTGCATTTCTTTATTAAAGTCAGCGTCGCATTCTGCAACTTTACATTTTCAGCCGACACTGACTGAGAAGAAATCACTAGTTTATTAACGAATAATTCAAATGTTTTATTTTGCCTTTCCCCCCAACATTCATAATCATTAGCCTACTTTTGCCGTTGCAAGCTTTAGACGTGCGCTTGGGCGCGGAATAGGCTATACGCCTATATATTAAAGGATGGTTAGCAGCCTAAGTTATTATATTAATCAATTTATGTGTGACTAGTGAAATCTTTAGTCGGGGACAGGCCTTCTTGGCACAAGGAACCGATCAATTTTTTTAATAAAATGCTGTCAATTCGAAAAGTGCGCCTGCTAATCACGTCACATTATATTGCAATGCAGAGTTATGAATGCGTAATAATAAGTACAATGTTTTTAATTTATTTAATTTCTTATGGGTGCAATGACAGTGCTTTGGTCTTTCTTGGGGGTGCTGAAGCATCTGCTAGCCCCTCCTTTGCGCTGCCCATGTTTATTACGATTAAAAAAATCATTATTCTGCATCTGTTTTTAGGTGTGCCAGCTGCCACTGTGGGTGGCACCGGCACACCCTGGCACACCCGTGGCTACGCCCCTGGTCCGAACACAGTTTACGGACTGCGTCGGGCCACTTATGGTTAAATTTGAGTAACATTAAGGAAAAATATAAAAACTTCCTTATGGATGCTCCTATTTCTCCCTCTGGCCTCGATCTTTTAATAAAAGAGTGAATTTGGTTGTCGAGAGATTTCAGGAATCAGCTAAGCAAGCGGCTGCATTCCAGAAACTCCTCCCCCGCCGTATTCACATCTCTGGGGCTGCTGAGCTTGAGCAGCCCCAAACATCTAAATCCAGCTCCTCCCAAGAGCGTTGCTTATCGTGCTTCCCCACATAAAGACTGGGAACACGGTAAACACACTCAACCGCAACCTTCAAAGGGTAAAACGGATCTGAGGACCGTTATTAATTCTAGACGGCTGCAGGAAATGGTCCTGACACCCGAGGGCTCAGGCCAGTGAGGACTTCCCCCTCGAAGTAGAGCGGTTAACACCTCATTTTACGGTGCCCGTCTCCCTTCGATGTCCTCAGGGGCCGGTCTGCCAACCTTGCCACCTCGTGTGCCTCAGGGCGCAGCGGTCTCTGGCGAGCGCATATCTCAGGGTCCACCAAGAAACGTAGTGGCCTTTGGGATGCCCGCCCCCTCCGAGGAGGGTTTCAGAGCGGTCGGTTCAGATGCTTCCTGCCGGTTCGCCGTTTCAGGACGTCGTTCTGACTGCACAACTAGACAGAGCGTGGCTTATCGTGCTTCCCCACCTAAGAATGGGGACACGGGAAGCGTGCTCAACCGAAGCCGTCAAAGTGTAAAACGGTTCTGAGGACCGTTATTATTTCTAAGGCGGCGGCGGGAAAAAAGACTTGACGCCCGAGGGCTCAGGCCAATGAGGACTCCCCCCCCCCCCCGATGTGGAGCAGTCAACACCTCTTTTTACGGTGTCCGTCTCCCTCCGGTGTCTTCAGGGGACCGTTCTGCCAACCCTGCCACCTCGTGTGCTTCAGGGTGCAGCGGTCTCCGGTGAGCGCATATCTCAAGGTCCACCCAGAAACGTAGTGGCCTTGGGATGCCCACCCCTTCCGAGGAGGGTTTCAGAGCGGTCAGTTCAGACGCTTCCTGTCGGTTCGCCGTTTCAGAACGTCGTTCTGACTGCACAACTACATATAAATCCAGAAACCAGTCTCGAGAGGCTGGTACCTCTAGTAGAATTTTGACAGTGTGAAAACTTCTGCCAAATATATCTCGTTGGGTCCTGCAGATTATAGAAAATGGGGATGTTTTTCACCAAGGTGGCCCCCCAGCAGGTTCTGGTAATGGAACAGGAAATAAGAGCTCTGTTAGAGAAAGGGGCCATAGAATATGTACCTCACTCCAACAGGGAAACCGGGTTTTACAGCCGGTATTTCATAGTTCCAAAGAAGGATGGAGGGTTGCGTCCCATGTTAGATCTTCGAGTTCTATACGAATCCGTCATGCAGCTCAAGTTCAAAATGTTAACTTTGAGACAAATCGTGTCGCAGATCAGATCCGAGGACTGGTTTGTCACGATAGATCTCAAGGACGCATACTTTCAAATGTCCATGTCACAGGAAGTTCCTGAGGTTCGCTTTTGGGGGCAAAGCATACCAGTATCGGGTTCTTCCGTTCGGCCTAGCATTATCACCCCGCACTTTCACGAAATGCGTAGATGCAGCCCTGGTACTTTTTCGGCTTCAGGGTATTCGCATTATGAACTATATCGATGATTGGTTG
Source organism: Schizopygopsis malacanthus (assembly GCA_027474115.1). Classification (NCBI taxonomy): domain Eukaryota; kingdom Metazoa; phylum Chordata; class Actinopteri; order Cypriniformes; family Cyprinidae; genus Schizopygopsis; species Schizopygopsis malacanthus. Next base: position 34,241,544 of record CM049872.1, read on the forward strand.
ATTTTAGCTCAGTCGCATCAGTTGGCAGTTCGGCATCGAGATGTCGTTCTTGCCAACATGAAAAATTCGGGTTACGGCTAAAACGCCAAGAAAAGTGTGCTTTCTCCTTTACAGAGGACCATGTAACGTATATCGGCAGGAATTCAACTCTACAAGTCACCAGAAGGGGGGCAGCTAAAGAATCAGCAACCCTCTAAAGCCCCTCCTCCGCCTCAGCGCAAAAGCGCGCGTTTTCTTCCTATTATGGAACAAAGGAATGTGCCGAGAACGTTTCCTAAAGACATTCGTTCGTTTCATGACTTTCAAAGCATCCACAAAGAAATATATGGATATTAATGTGTGCTCTTTTTCTCATATGCTTGTGGAATATTAATTATTTAGGAAAACGTGGGCTGATTTCTAGCCGCCTGTGGGCGATGTCCAAAAGCGGACAGTTTAAAACGACGCGCGAGAGCGCGTGCTCGCTCTCTTCTCTCTTCTCTCTCGCAACTCTCTTGTGCTCCTGAACTTGTAACTGCGCTCCAACGCGCGCAAGGCTGACCTGGAAGCCGGCCCGCTGGACTCTCACAACGAAACCAACCAAAGAAGTCCAAGACCGTGCCAAAGCCGTAACACCACAGAATAACGAACTCAACAACTTCAGAGGAAAGGAGAGCTTTCCCGGTGACGTCACGAGAGCAACCGAAGGAGCCCGAACCGACCACGTGACACCCGAAACAAAGAACTGAACTCACGCGGGAAAACGAAGCAAGAACCTCTAGCCTGCTTTAAAACCAATCCAAGCAAGTACAAACTCAGCATTCCTAAACCTGACTGAACTGGTAAATATGATCTGAATGCAGTAACAAAGCAAAGATTTGTTCGTGATCTTTTCCTGGTTAGTTAAGCTATGAAGTAGAAAGAATGGTATTCTTTCACACACAGTTAACCTCAAAACTCTCGTATGTGTGTGTGTGTGTATGTTTGTGCTTTATTAGGTAATCCATTTATGTTAGAATAGCAATATCACGAATAAACCTTTTCCATTTTATAAAGAAGTGTCTCTGGAATGTGATTTTAAATATTTTCATCCTTATTTGCCCAAAGATAACGCAACCTAGCTCAAACTTCAGAAATTATTAATCTCGTTTATTGTTACCGGGGCCACGGGAATGGAAGCGAGATTGTAATTGAGATTAACAGAATGTACCTTTAGTGATTGCTGGACAAGCACTTAATAAGGTGTAAACTGTAGGTTAAATATTAATATGACTTTAATCAAGCCATATTAAATATTTAATAACTAATTCCCGGAGCTGAAACAATAGCTCTATATTAATATTAAACTGGTTTCATTACAGAATGGTGGAGGATTAAGCTGGCATTAAAGATTTAAATCTGATAAATCAAACCAGAGACAATATAAATATTTCTCACTTTTATCCGGAAGAATTGAGTAAATATAGAGAAACAAACGGTTATTTGTGATATTGCATTCTTGTTTGTGAAACACTGCGTTTTGAATGAAATAGATGGTAACTGTTAACTCGAGCTCGTTGAGAAGAAATTAAACTGCAGTAAATGATTAATAAAAAGTCGCTATACAGCGCAGGAGAGGCGAACGAGCGTGTTCCTTGTGGCCCCTCTCTTAAGGCCTTCGTGGTAATGCTTTGTTAGTGCGTGTTTCACTGCAAACCCAGCCACGTGACTCCCGGCTGTAGGATATTAAAGTAGCTATTTAAGTAATTCTCAGCCATTACTTGATCTCACATGAGTGAAATTCAAACGCACGGCGCTCAGACGAAGGAGTGACCAGGCGGTTTGAAAAGGGGGAGACATTTTGCAATCGATTTAATTGTTTGTTTTTTATGTGTGCTGTCTGAACAGACAAATATTCGCATAATAGCCCGCCGAGGCTTTGTTGGTTTATAAGTAACCCGTAGATAAATTTATCTCGCCCTAAACGAGTGAGATTATGTGTTGTAAAGATTCAAATCTGACCAATGCTTGGTTAATCTGAAGGTTTAATCTGGAGCACATTTTCCCTTTTTCCTACAGGCACTGAGTTGCCATAGCGACCAGTTTAGCCACGTGGAGATTTAGCCACGTGTAAATGAATAGCACTAGCGCGATACAAGCTAACTGAAACAAAGAAGTTTTAGCTCGTAGCAAAGGCCATGCTGGTAGCATTACGGCTAGCGATTAGCACATAGCAGCGTGGATGAGGTGAATGCAGTGGGTGTGTGTGAAAAACCACTCACAGTTTCCGTTTGCTCTCTCTCTCTATTTTCCCAGTTAACAGACTAACAACATATGTTGATAAGCTGGCTGTGTAATGGTATTCCCAATCATCAGTTTAACAATTTCACAGGGTGGTTTAATATACTGTTGATTAAAATCTTACGTTGTGTGGATACCAGTTGAATAGTGGTGGGTTATTAGAAGATAATTCAGTATTACCTCATTACCTTGATAATATGGTGAGTTTGATTTAATTCAATTATAATGGCTTTGTATGATTTCATAACACATCAATGGATAAGCGCTATTGTTAGGAATTTTTAATTGTTAATTGAATGTCACAATTGATTACAAATAAATTTTGAATTAATTTCATTTAATAAAATTTTCAATTCCTGCTTCCAGCAACAACAGTATCCATTTATGAACCATAAACGCTCTTATAATTTGACCACTACAATAAAACCTTAAGTATTATCAAGAGGGCCAGAAATTTATTTCATTTACAAGTAATTAGGACAGATTAATTATTAAAGAAAAAAAAACAATTTCTTTTTGATGTTAATGACAATGAGGAATGAGTAAGTTGAAAATTATTTTAGTTACTATTATGGGAACCCAAAACTAGTGATTTAGAAGCTGTAAATTAATTTAATAATTAATTATGAATTCGAAAATTCTAATTACATTTAATAATTAATTACACTTCCTGTTTACATTTTGCAACAATATTGGTTTGTCAACTCAATTGCAGATTGCATTTGTAAATTCTAATCCTAAGTGAATCCTATTAATTTTAATTATAACATCATAAATTTTAATTAGAAACCAAATTCTAATTTTAATTCTAATTTCAGACTTAATAAAAGTCCGGCTCTATCTGTAGGCCATACTCCATTTCCTTAGGTGATCTGATTGACTCAAATAAAATTAATAATAATTTTATTAAAATTATTTTGTTAAATTTAAATAAAGTCCTCTTTACTTAGGCCTGAGAGTAGATAGTGCTCCCCCTAGTGTTGTGTTGGAGAAGTGACAGTGACACCATACGATCAAAGTCACTTCTCACCAATCTGGAGCATAAAACGCAACCTTAGCATAGCGACTCAACAGCACCACCTTGTGCCAACGTATTAGTTTTAAATCTTGGGAATAAATCTTAATTTCTCTTTTCTTTTCTCCCTGTTACTAACTTCTAATTTGACTTGTTTGCTTAAGACTTGGCCAGGGGAAGATCACGAATAGAGCGAAATGTCACAATTGAACAGATGTTTATGAAACTTGAGAACTACATTCAAACTGTTTATCATTTACCCTCTATTGTGAAATCCTACCTCTCCCAGTTAAAACAGGTGCAATGAGAAGATAGACATCGGCAAAAATTTTAAACACGCGCGACACACGCTGACCAGCGTTGCGGTGTAAAATCCTGCCATTCAGGGACAAGTACTGTCATTGCTGTTGTTTTCCTCCATCAAGGAGAAAATTGGAATAGCAATACCAGTCTTGTTACAAAAGAGAAAACTCGCCTACAATCCTCTGATTAGAAGCGTCCTTCTAAATCAGACTTAACAAAGCGAAGAGAGAATCTGCTATTAAAAGAGAGATCTGTCTAGTGTTATTGTCCCTGTGTACTCATTCTGTTAGTGTGCTTTTCTTTCTGTTTCCCAGCTGTGCTGCCTCTACGTGGGCTCAATTTCTACGCAGAAGCTGCCAATTACACGCACCCCACCACAGAGGACCACAGAAACAGAATCACACTCAACACTAGCATACACTACACTGTGCACATTTACACCCCTGTTGTTTTGTTTGTGTTTTTGTTTTGCTTTCTTTCCCATCCAAGGTCTGTGTCAGTTCGGTCCAAGATCTCCCAGATGTCTCACAAAACAGAACATGTCGGTCACTGGGAAGGACTGGAAATGTGGCTAAGTGCTACAACAAACAGCATCCTCCCTAAAGCTGCTGAAGCACTCCAACATCAGACACAGGACCAACTAGATGACAACATCACAAGCATCATGAGACAAGACCCAAGTCAAAACTACAATCACAAAGAATTAGCCAAGATCACCTCAAGCTTAAGTCATACACTCATCGCCACCCTCAAACTGAGCGACAAGCACGCCGCACAACGCCAGCAGGAGCTGACAAGCGCACAACGACGCATAGAGCAGCTGGAACGTGAACGACAGGAAGGGACCGATGAGGTGGAGCAAGGCGCCGAGGAGATCAACAGGCTAAAAGAAACTCTAGAAGCTACCAGCCACGAAATGCAGCAACTCAAAGAGGACTTCACTGATCGTGCAGACAAGCTACAGTATGCAGAGAAGCTACTAGAGAAGGCAAAGACTGACTTCAGGGACAAAAACAGCAGAATCAAGGCCCTCGAAGCTCATTTGGCTGAATCAAGAAACGAGATCAGCCGCCTAACACAACAGCTCGACTACGTCACAGAGGAGTCTGAAAGTTTCCAAGAGGAACTCAAGCACGCTTACGAACTACGCCATGAGCCGTCAAGGACAGGACGTGCACCAACCGCACCCCTGCCAAGCAGGACCAAGTCACCTGTGCCTGGACTGACACGTGAACATAAGACAGAGGGGGTGGTGTTAAAACAGTCACCAGCGCTGTCTGAAGAACTTTATATCACGACAGAACCAGAAGAATCTGCTGCAGCCAGCCGCAGATCGTCGCACGGCTTGGACCTAAAAGACCTTGACAAGCTCGCCCGGAACGTTGGCAAATTCAACCCCAGCGTGCCAAACAGCCAAAAGGTCCAAGCGTATCTGCAAGATATTGATTTCCATCTGGAAATGCGACCTAACGTTACGGACAAAGATAAACTCTATTTACTCCGAACGACCTCCAGTCCTGAAGTACGCAGCTTCCTGGACCGGCAGCCTGGTAACACAAAGACTGATTATCAACGGCTGCGAAAAGCCCTCATTAAAGAGTTCGCCGACCCTGAGTCCAATCAAGGCTTAGTGGCTGCCCTGGAGACGAGACAAGGACGTCACGAACCTCCTCAAGCTTACTACAGTCGACTCAGACAAGTATATTTTGGAACTCGCAATGATTCTGACATGGAAGATGAACTGAACTTTAAAACCCTCTTCCTAAGAAACCTTCATCCTGGCATAAGCCACCATCTTGGCGTTCTCGCATGTCCACGAACGATGAACACTCAGCAGTTGCGAGACTTGGTGCAAAAGGCCTACTACAAACAAAAGATGGCCTCAGAAAAGAGCGCAAAAACCCCAGCAGTTCTTGATTTCAACACGCAACACCATGAACTGGCTCTAGAGGGCACCCAACGCCAAGACAGCGCTAAGCCACCACACAGAGAATGGAATGCACCCCCGTCCAACAGAGAACGAGACTCACACGCTGACACCCGACCTGAACAGAGGTATGACCGATGGGATGGACCGCGTGGACGTCAACGCTCACCTGGACGACACTGGGAGAAGTCATGGGACCAAGCAAGGCCTCATGAGAATCAGTGGGAAAAGGAAGAGGAACCAGATTCAGCCTGACTAGCTGTCAGACGAAAAGGCAGTGACAAGCTGAACAAATCAGCCGTAGAAGACAGCACTGTTTCACCCCACTCTCAGAGAACAGTAAACACCCTGACTTCAGATGGACATGAAACCCCACCTGAAAACCCAGCAACAGAGTTAAACACTAACTCAACACCCAATACTCCAAATCACAGCAGCATCCAACAAACACCTGCTGATGAAACTCCTCAAGTTCCTGAAAGTGCTGTCTCAGTCACCTGCCATTCCTCCGGAGAACACCAGATCAGGTCTGACATCCTAAACGTTTCCTCCCAAACTCCAGCCCCTCAAATGACCAAAACGATGCCCTCACCACAGCAGGTGCATCACATGAAGAGTCCTGGACCTTTCATGCCCTCCCACCCAACCCTACAGTGGCAGCAGTAACCCGCCGCCAGCACGCCACTGGCGAGCACACCCCTGCCCTCCTGCATTACCATACCACCTCAGTTCGCTGCTGACGATCTCCTCACCCTCACATGCGGATTCGTCACTACGAACCTTGACAGCTCACATGTCAAACCCATTTGAACATTCCATTTCCTATACGGACCTGAACACATCCTCCGAGCTCCGCGAGCTCCACTCTGTCGACTACATGCTGCATCTGCAAGACGGTGTCCACACGTATGTCCCTGAGCCACTCACTGCGCCACAGCTCGTAGTACCTCACGGCCAGAGGGGGAGTATGCTGACACACGCACACGATGCACCATGATGGGTTGCCAGTGCCAACCGGCAAATCCAAACCACCGACAGGAAAAGGGGGAAGATCAAACCGACTGACACAGACCGACAACCATATGCACCACATAAGCATAATTATTGTCATTTTAGGAAAACATATAGCAACCATGCTTAGACACAACCCATATTCTCTCCTCCACAGCACTGCTAGGACCAATCTAGTAGAGAGGAGTTACTCTCAATTTTTTTTTTTATTATTATATAATTTATTTTTTATAAAAAAAAAATATATTTTATATTTTTTTGTTTAATTTTTTTTTTTTTTTTTTTTTTTTTTTTTTTTTTATCGTTTGGTTTCTTTATCTCGTGTCTCACTTTGTGTTTCCTTTCCTCTCTTTCACTTTGAACCCCTTAACCAAACCTTGAATCCAGGTCCTGAAATTGAGATCGACTTCCGTCAGTAAAGTCGCTGTAATTCGCTGTGAGAACCGTTGTCGACCGATCGAAGTCACCCGCCAAAATCATGAACGACATGATACACGATGTAAGTTCCTCGATTGACAACATAGCCATGAATAGGATTCCGTGCTACACGATACCTCTTAGCCTTGTTCAAACGTTGTAACTCCGGCCACTGCGGGCCCCGCTAGTCTCATCCGAACCCATCTCGCCCTTTCCCGGTAGCGCTATTCCCATATACGCAAACCCGGAAACAGGTGATTTAGTGTTTTTAGTTTGCCCATTATCGACGTTAATAATGTTTACCGGCTCAAAGACGTTGTGAATGTGGGATTACGGCAAGGGAAAACCTATGTCAAAATCCACACTCCTAAAGTCGCTGCGTATTACGATAACAACGAACAGTTGTATCCGGCCCCAAACTTAAAGATGGGCACGCTCACTTAGGACATTCACTCCCCCCTACCCGAGTAAACTCTGCGTACGCGATAATACCAGGGGCATCCGGGGTTTAGAATCCATTAAACCCGACACTAGTGCCCCGCCGAAACAACACTACGTTCTCAAGTTGAGGTAACGCAAGCCGAAATCATCAGAAACCGATGGCTGGTCAATACCCCAGCACGAACAGCCACCCTCACATGCGAATAACACGACACCACTACGCGCATTAATTTGCCCAACCAAACGTTATGGATCACTGTCCCGAAGGGCGCGATCCTCCATATTGACGAGTTAGCATTGTATCACCTCACCGACGATGAATATCAGGTTGAAATCGAAATCTCTTATTGAATTGACACCGGCTGACAGCGCTAGAAGCTATCGCTCGCCTTCCGCCCGCCGGCGCGCCAATTATTCGGTCCTGGTCTGCCGCTGACACGGCGCTTTGTATCTCTACTGTCGTAGGATATGTTGTGACTTTGACACTGGCCTTCCTCCTACACAAGCGAGTGAACGTCGTCCAAGAGTCTCTCAACAAATGCACGTCAGGCGTCCCTCGCCTTTTTCGACGTGGTAATCCCGACCGAGAACCCGAACCCGAGAATTTGAACAACCTGACTGAGATCATGCCTATACCGCCTCGTCGAGCCCCTGACAATTAAAACAGTCAAAAATGACCCAATTGTCAATAATGATAAACAATGCATCCCTATGTCTTCTCAAATTTCTAACCTGTTCCTTCCCAAATTACCCTGCACCAGGCTTTAGTCAGTGATAGGAATGATGTTTGTGTCTTGTATGTGCCTGTTCTTCCTGCCTCTTGTTCCAGGGCCTTGACGAGGTTCCATCAGGGAACATCACCAAGCCCGAGGGGGATATGTAACGTATATCGGCAGGAATTCAACTCTACAAGTCACCAGAAGGGGGGCAGCTAAAGAATCAGCAACCCTCTAAAGCCCCTCCTCCGCCTCAGCGCAAAAGCGTGCGTTTTCTTCCTATTATGGAACAAAGGAATGTGCCGAGAACGTTTCCTAAAGACATTCGTTCGTTTCATGACTTTCAAAGCATCCACAAAGAAATATATGGATATTAATGTGTGCTCTTTTTCTCATATGCTTGTGGAATATTAATTATTTAGGAAAACGTGGGCTGATTTCTAATCGTGCTTTAACCTGGAATGTGTAGTGTGCAGTGTTTAGACTTTTATGAATGGTTGCAAAAATGTATGAATCAGTACGATAACGAATGTGGTGATATTATAAATGTGTAAACCTGATAAGAGTTTTAATACAGGGATCAAAAGTTATTCGTTTCGTCACATGAGAATGCCTTGCAAGAGCAGCCGTGCAGGCGGGGCTCCGCCCCGTACCGACGCTCTGATTGGACCAGCCACCTGTGGGCGATGTCCAAAAGCGGACAGTTTAAAACGACGCGCGAGAGCGCGTGCTCGCTCTCTTCTCTCTTCTCTCTCGCAACTCTCTTGTGCTCCTGAACTCGTAACTGCGCTCCAACGCGCGCAAGGCTGACCTGGAAGCCGGCCCGCTGGACTCTCACAACGAAACCAACCAAAGAAGTCCAAGACCGTGCCAAAGCCGTAACACCACAGAATAACGAACTCAACAACTTCAGAGGAAAGGAGAGCTTTCCCGGTGACGTCACGAGAGCAACCGAAGGAGCCCGAACCGACCACGTGACACCCGAAACAAAGAACTGAACTCACGCGGGAAAACGAAGCAAGAACCTCTAGCCTGCTTTAAAACCAATCCAAGCAAGTACAAACTCAGCATTCCTAAACCTGACTGAACTGGTAAATATGATCTGAATGCAGTAACAAAGCAAAGATTTGTTCGTGATCTTTTCCTGGTTAGTTAAGCTATGAAGTAGAAAGAATGGTATTCTTTCACACACAGTTAACCTCAAAACTCTCGTATGTGTGTGTGTGTGTATGTTTGTGCTTTATTAGGTAATCCATTTATGTTAGAATAGCAATATCAGGAATAAACCTTTTCCATTTTATAAAGAAGTGTCTCTGGAATGTGATTTTAAATATTTTCATCCTTATTTGCCCAAAGATAACGCAACCTAGCTCAAACTTGAGAAATTATTAATCTCGTTTATTGTTACCGGGGCCACGGGATTGGAAGCGAGATTGTAATTGAGATTAACAGAATGTACCTTTAGTGATTGCTGGACAAGCACTTAATAAGGTGTAAACTGTAGGTTAAATATTAATATGACTTTAATCAAGCCATATTAAATATTTAATAACTAATTCCTGGAGCTGAAACAATAGCTCTATATTAATATTAAACTGGTTTCTTTACAACCACTTTCCTGGGCGTGATATGGGACTCAACGTCGATGCAGGCGCGCCTGTCACCGGCACATTTAGAGTCCATCCTGTCGGCTGTGGAAAGAATAAGGCTAGGCCAGTCACTCACTGTCAGACAGTTTCAGAGACTGTTAGGTCTTATGGCAGCAGCATCCAAGGTGATACCTTTGGACTGTTGCACACGAGACCCCTGCAGTGGTGACTCAGGACCAAAGGGTTTTCCCCGAGGGGCAACCCCTTTTGCATGATCAAGGTCACGCGGCGATGCCTTCGTGACTTGGTAATGTGGAAGAAACCTTGGTTCCTGTCCCAGGGTCCCATGTTGGGAGCTTCATGTCGTCGCAAGATGCTAACGACAGATGCCTCCCTCACGGGCTGGGGAGCGATCTCGGAGGGACGCTCGAGTCAAGGTCTGTGGAAGGACCATCATCTCTCATGGCACATCAACCGCCTGGAGATGTTGGCTGTATTTCTTGCTCTCAAGAATTTCCTAACAGATCTCAGGGGCCACCATGTGCTTGTCTGCTAAGACAACACATCGGTGGTCTCCTACATAAATCACCAGGGAGGTTTGCGGTCACGTCCACTTTGCAAACTGGCGTGCCAAATCCTCCTGTGGTCCCAAAGGAAGTTGTTGTCTCTGCGAGCAACTTACATCCCGGGGGCCCACAATATAGAAGCAGACATCCTGTCGAGACAGGGGCTGAGGCCCAGGGAATGGAGGCTCCACCCCGAGGTGGTGGAGCTGATATGGAAGGAGTTCGGCCAGGCACAAGTGGATCTGTTTGCGTCTCGAGAGACGTCTCACTGCCCACTCTGGTTCTCCCTCACGCATCCAGCTCCTCTCGGACTGGATGCGATGACACAGATGTGGCCGAGGCTTCATCTGTACTCTTTTCCCCCGATCGCTCTGCTCCCGGGAGTACTGGAGAGAGTTCGCCGGGACCGGGTCCCACTACTTCTTATTGCCCCGCGGTGGCCGGGCAGAGTATGGTTCCCAAATCTATTCTCCCTTCTCTACGGGCCTCCTCTGGAGCTGGGAGGGACCTTCTGTCCCGAGCGGGGGGCTCGATATTTCACCCCCATCCAGAACTATGGAAACTGTGGGCTTGGCCTCTGAGGGGCCCAGCTCATAAACTCAGGTCTCTCAACCGAGGTTGTTGAGACCATTCTCCACTCCAGAGCTCCATCCACGAGGAAACTGTATGCTCTGAAGTGGAAGGTTTTCGCTTCTTGGTGTAGTGACCATCAGCTGGACCCAGTTAACTTCCCTGTTGGTACAGTGCTGGAGTTTCTGCAAGATCGGTTCACTGCAGGGCTAGCCCCGTCCACTCTGAAGGTTTATGTGGCGGCCATAGTGCTTACCACATTCCTTTGGGTGGTATGTCTATGGGGAATGACCCCCTGGTATCTCTTTTTCCTCCGTGGTACTTGAGGCTCTGTCCTCCTCCTTTCAGAATGCGGACCAGGAAAGGCACAATTTGCTTTGCCCAGTGCGGGCATTAGATGCTTATATCCACAGAGCTGCCCTGTGGCATAAAAATGAACAGTTGTTCGTATGTCTTGACCTCCTAACATGGGGTCCCCTGCATCTAAGCAAAGGATGAGCAAGTGGGTGGTCGAGGCCATCTCACTTGCTTATGAGTCGCCCGGTCAACCTTCCCCTATGGCTGTCCGGTCCCACTCGACCAGGAGTATGGCTGCCTCGAAGGCCCTGATATCAGGAGTTACTCTCCAAGAGGTTTGTGATGTGGCAGGCTGGTCCTCACCGCACACATTCGTCAGATTTTATTCTTTGGACCTGGACTCTACCCCAGGTTCCCAAGTGCTCTCGTCCTAGTGCTGCTCGTTAGATTCACACAGGACAGGCACTCGTCGCTATGGTGATGTTGTACTACGTTCCCGAAGCGTAAAGCTGACGCAACGGAGTTCCCTGAAAGGGAACTTTCGGTTATGACTGTAACCTCGGTTCCCTGAAGGGGAACGAACGTTGCGTCCCCGGCCATATCTCCTTCGTGCCTGTAAGTGACTTGCTCAGACTTTTAAGCTAGTGACAGCTTTGTTTGGGTAGGCTTTATAGCCTCCTGGTTCGTGACGTCACCCGCTCTGACATCCCAATTACACCTTGGATTGATTTCACATGTGTGCTTCAAGACTTATCACGTAAAGCGTCCCGAAGCGTAAAGCTGACGCAACGTTCATTCCCCTTCAGGGAACCGAGGTTACAGTCGTAACCGAACGTTTTCATGAGGTTCATTACGTGCTCATACAATAATACATTTTTAATATAGTCTGGAGGTACACTTATTCGATCAGATTGTTTTTAATTGAAGCAAAATACACATACAAAGGTAAAAATATAAACAGAAAACATACTCTGAAAATATAGCAAGTTCAAAAGTAAGTTATATACATAAGATTTTTTCCTTCGGCGTCGTGCCTTCAAGCTCTCACTGGATCCGCTCCTCGCTATCAACGAGAGGAACGTCTGTACTTCCTCAACAGACAACGACACTGCTATTATGTGGTTGATACAAAAATGTGCGTTTGTTTAAACAGAAGTTGCGTCCGATCCTTCGCTGGCTGTGCTGATTTAAATCTAGCGGGTAGGGCTGTAGAGGAGGGTCTCGTGTCGTAAGTTCAGTGACGCAGTAATGGCCAATCAGTGATCAGTATAGTTTACACGTTACGTTTTGGTAACGGTACGGATCGCTTGGAACCTCGGCCGAGGTGGTACTAAAAAAGTACCAGGTACCAGGTACAATACCCAGTGGAAAACCCCCCAAAAGTGAAAAGTACGTGCCGTACCATGCAGTGGAAAAGCGCCATAAGTGGATCAGAAATTACATTTGCTTTGGTGGGTAACACTTATGTGGTGCCAGACCTGAGTGACAAAGAGGAGGTAGAATTGCGTCTGGCCACGGATCTCTCCGCCCATGCTACCAAGAGCCATCAGCCATCCAATGGGAACACTGGTAGCCATGGAGAGACATCTGTGGTTGAATACGTGTGATTCAAGAACAGATTTATCCTGATGGATGCTCCGCTCTTGCCTTGTGGCCTCTTTGGCGAAGGATTAAACAGTTAACTTAGCCTATAGGTTGTATTTTGAATATCTGGTAGTCCTCAAATAAAAAATTTGTCCCGTCTCGTCTTGTTAACGAAGACGCGGCATACATTTTGTCATAGTTTTTAGCATCAGATATTAATTTTAGCTCATCAACATCTCGTCTTAAGGCCCGTACACACCAGGACGAATATCGGCGCGCGTTATTCGCCAGCGTTTTTTGTGTTCACACCCAAGCGATTTGCGCTGACGATGAGCCGAGTGAACATACAAATTCATTCCCTGACATTAGATGGCGCTTAATGTAAAACAGAAATACCCCGGTACAACTTTACGCTTCTGACACTCGCTTGTCACTCAGAAGAAGAGAGCAAGTATTTACGTGCTTGTCAAAATCATACAAATTTGTCATAAAGTTATTTGTGTTCAGACACCAACGAGACCAGCAGCTCTACATTCATCTTGCCTTGCATCTTCTTTGTCTTCTTACTTCTTCCCGGCAGTGTAGATCTCACCCGTCGTTTAGATTTTTTTTATAGTAATAAAAATAATTTAGTTCAGTTGTTAGACGACACTGCAATTAAAACTGAACGCTGCTGCTCAATGCAGTGCACCGAACGAACGAGAGCCATGCATCACAGTTGATTTTTACCTGTATTTTAAATCAAACATTGTGTGGGGTTATAATCGATAACCAGATTTCGCCACGGGATTAATTTCCTGAAAATAACGTGGTAACGGTCGGTAACTCTGGTGTAATTTGAACGGGAGCGGGCGGTCTAACAATATCCCGATCCCGACGTCCTTTCAGAACAGCATCTGCGCTTTATTCTTATCGAGCTCCGGTACAGCCTCGGACCGTTATGCGCGCGCTGCAGCACGAACCAGTGCTTCGTTTTATTTGCGGAGTCTGAGCAAAGCATGTGCAACGATGCCGATATAATATACAGCTCTCAAACAGAACTGGCAGGTTGTGATGAGTGAGAGATCAGAATAAAGATGGAGTGTGAATGCAATGTCATTGAAGGACGTTCAACTCGTCTTTCCTTTTTTCTTTTTTTGTATTATGCTTATTCTATCATTTTAAATGACAGACGGTGTCGAATTTATTTATTTTTTCTCTGCTGCACTTTTCACTGTGTTAACAGCAAGATGTTAAATTAATTTAGTGTTTTGACAAGACTTATAAAATATATATTAGGCTAAACCTACATGTTTTTCCTATTGTGTTGTAGGCTGAATGTTAGCATAAACGAATTATATCCTGACAAAACGAATACAAATAAGGATTACAATTTTTATATAACTTTTTTTTCCTCTGTGACACTTTATTCCGTGTTAGGCAGCAAAATGTTATTTACATTTTTCTGTCAATAAATACAAGACGAATAAAATAAATAAAATTGTATGCAGACTACACTTTTATTTGTTAGCCTAACTATCTGTTCAAGCAGAAATATGATGTTATAGAGATCGAGAGCGCACATTTGCGCATCATAACGGACATAACGTGCGCCTAATGCACGATCCTGTATGTCACTGTAATCATCTTTTCCTTGATTACAATAGTCGTCCATCAAAACTTGTGTGCACTAGTGTGACACTGGCTTATTTTATCCAACTGAGAGATGTAGTTTGCGTATCATATGATTATACAGAGTTTTTGAGCAATCGTTCAGTCTGTATTACACACAATGAGAAATATGTGCTGCTCCGACACGCAGAATACATAGAGAGGTGGTACTGTTATTTATGTATAGGCTATATATTTTTTTACATGACTTAACATGCGAGTCATAATATTAGTGAATATATTATTTTGTAGTTTATCTCTCACCCCATGGTTGAGAAACACTGACCTAAAGCGTGATCTTCCAGCATTGTCTTCGTGATCGATCTATTAGGCATCCCTCATCTAAGTGATGTTTAAAAAAAACATTCGTTTCTCATTTATTTGAGAATTGATTTGCTGATTTTTATTTTATTTAAACAGTGCTTGACGCAGAATTGCCGCTTATATTAAAGTCAAAGTAAAAACAGCACGGCGCTTACAGGGTATTGTAATGTCACTCTGTAAAG